>OW240916.1:140904765-140928873 GCA_933207985.1 Pelobates cultripes | reverse complement strand
TTTGAGGGGTGACAGGGGGTTGAGGGGGTGACAGGGGGTTGAGGGGGTGACAGGGGACTTAGGGGTGACAGGGGACTTTGAGGGGTGACAGGGGACGCTGAGGGGTGACAGGGGGCTTAGGGGGTGACGGGACTTAGGGGTGACAGGGGGCGCTGAGGGGTGACAGGGGACGCTGAGGGGTGACAGGGGACCCTGAGGGGTGACAGGGGACTTAGGGGGTGACAGGGGGAATTACCTTTGCAGGTGTCCCTGGTGGTCCAGTGTCCTGGCTCCCTGGTGGTCCGGTGGGCCTCCTATCCGGTCTGCAGCTCCGCCGGGTGTGAGCTGCAGACCACGTGATTGGAGTCTCGCGATCTCCAGGAGTCAGAGCGTTGCCGTGGTAACCCGCGGCAACGCTCTGATTGGCTGGGGATCGTGAGGCACTTCAGTCTGCAGCTCACACCCGGAGGAGCTGCAGACTGAAGGCTGGCTCTCCGGGCGGACTGAGGGGGCTTCGCACCCGGCGGCATAAAGGGCAAGCCGCCGGGTTCCCCCTGATGTCGGATCCTCGGTCATAGACCGAGGACCCGACATGTCAGTCTGCCCTTGGGCGATTTAGGCGGCCGCGAGGCCCCAGCCAGCGCGAGGCCTTAGGCGGCCGCCTAAATCGCCTAATTAGAGAGCCGCCTCTGTAACCTTGTGTACATCCTGGGGGTATATATATCAGTCTTATCTATAAATAATACACTCTTCAAATCTGCTTTAAATTGTATTGTTCTCCCTTTTATAAACAATAAAATAATGAAGTTATGCTATGGGGCTAATTTTTATTCCCAATCCGGCACCAACAGCACTACAGTGTACACAGGTTGATGGAGCATGGCTCTGCAGATCTATATTTTTTGCTTGGTCAGTTATTTTATTATGAGGTTATGAGGACAGCATTCACTTTATTAAAGCATCAACACAGTAAAGTTGATGATGTTCCCATAACCTCATAACAAAATATTATCTCCTTAGAATAGGGGCAGGGCTGCTGTCAGAATTCATGGGGCCCCTTACTCAAATTAAGATCTGGACACCTGGGGCCTACCCCAAGCGCCCATCATGAATCCTCTCACAATGATGCAGTTTGTGTAGTGGAATGCAGTGATTGTGTGCAGTGGATGGAATGTGTTTATAGTGGATGCAGAGAATGTGTGTATAGTGGATGCAGAGTTTGTGTATAGTGGATGTAGTGTGTGCAGTGTCTGTGTGTAATTTATGCAAGTTGTGTAGTGTTTGTGTGTAGTGAATGTAGTTTTTATAGTGAATACAGAGTGTGTGTTTGTATAGTGGATGCAGTGTATGTTTGTATAGTGAATACAGAGTGTGTGTTTGTATAGTGGATGCAGTGTATGTTTGTATAGTGAATGCAGAGTGTGTGCTTATGTAGTGGATGCAGTGTGTAAAGTAGCAGTGTGTACAGTGCAAGGTGGCAGTGTGTAAATGGCAGTGTATATAAAGCAAGGTGGCAGTGTATATAGTGTAAAGTGGCAGTGTATATAATGCAAGGTGGCAGTGTATATAGTGTAAAGTGGCAGACAGTGTATATAAAGCAAGGTGGTAGAATAAAGTGAGACGTGGCAGTGTGTATAGTGCGTGGAGGTATCTGGTGATGTGTCAGGATGAAATCAGAGGAAGCAGTGTAACATAGTATGTAGTGAGAGGGGGTCCAGCCTGCACCTTCTTGTCTTTCCAGCTCCTTCTCACTGCAACTCTCGCAAGACCAGCCTGACGGTTCACATTGATTGGCGTGACAAGCAGCTGGAAAGAGAAAATAGTGTTGGCTGGGCCCTTTCTGCAATGTACAGGCTGGGCCCCTTCTGCATTATACCTCAGGACCGTCCACATTGCTGGCTGTGACAACCGTCATGGTTGTCACCCCCTGATAGCGGTCCTGATTAGGGGACATCAGTTATTTTATTATGACGTTATGGGGACATCATCAACTTTATTAAAGCATTAACAATATAAATAATAAATAAAGTTCAGTTGTTGCTCTATCCAAAATGTCATAATAAAATAGGTCCTGAGATTAGGGGACATCCTATATTTTATTATAAGATTATGAGGACAGCATCAACTTGATTTAGAGGTTGGGGGTGGGGGGTCTGGAGACAGCATAAACTTTATTTTTAGGTTAAGCCCTAACTAACTTTAAAATAAAGTTTATGGTGCCCCCCCAACCTATAACAAAGTTGTCCCTTAGCCTGTGTCAGGGCTGCAGGGCATGTATGTTAAAAAATAAATAAATAAATAAATATATATATATATATATATATATATATATATAGTTTCAGTACTTAATTAAGTACCTGTTGTTGATCCACCCAGCCAAGACTCCTGATTCTTTCCCTACGGGGATTGCTCATAATTCGGCTGGGGCTCGATCAGCAACCGGGCAGGGAGGGTCTGCAGGTCCCTCCTACTCCTTCTCCTTCCATTCTAATAAATGGAGAGGGGAGGAGCAGATGGGGGGTGGAGTCATGAGAGAGTGGATGTCATATTCATGACCCACCCCCTTGCATTGCCATTGGCAGACAGGGCACCTGGCTAAATTAAATTCCAGCTCCTCCTTGCAAGATGGAGAAGCTGGATGTCACATACACAGGCAGAATGGCACTATGCAGCCACCCGGATCGCACACCGGGCGCTGAAAAGCCTGCAATATAAATTTAATTACTACGTCTATAACTGGGGCTCGATCAGCAACCGGGCAGGGAGGGTCTTGCATTGCCATTGGCAGACAGGGCACCTGGCTAAATTAAATTCCAGCTCCTCCTTGCAAGATGGAGAAGCTGGATGTCACATACACAGGCAGAATGGCACTATGCAGCCACCCGGATCGCACACCGGGCGCTGCAAAGCCTGCAATATAAATTTAATTACTACGTCTATAACTATACTATTGATTTGGCACCTGCCACCTGCACCCCTCTCTCTTCAGTGCCGCGGCTGCGGTGGGCGCCGGCCCTGAATACTATTATAGAGACTGGTTCACCCTTTCAGCATTACCATTAGACTGTGGGTGATAAGAGGAAGAAAAGGAAAGTGTAACGCCCATTTCCTTACAGAAATCCCTCAAAAACCTGAAAATAAATTGTTATAGTTAGAGTTAATAAACTGTTATAATTAGAGTTAATTTTAACACGTGGAAGGTATTTGATCCTTCCACTTTGACCCCTGATGTCATCAATGTGCCCCGAGTCAGATGACTGACTCGGGCGTATATTTATGCATGCTGCATGCGTGGTCACTGAACCAGCCGCGCGGGCAGGGGGCCTGTCACTTAGTAAGATGATAATATTTTAAGGCATAGAGAAAGGAGGGTAACTCACATTAGTAGATTCTGTTACAAAATACTTAAACAATTCAACAGAGAGAAATTCATTAATTTCCAATGACCTTTAATAACCAGAGATATAAATAGATCCAGCAAGCTCTGAATATGGTATTGTTGAGAAAAAATAAATACAAATATTATATTTCTTCATAACTATTTAAAGAAACACTCCAAAACCCTAAAGTACTTTAGTTTGCTGATGTGCTTTAAAGGAACACTATAGTGTTAGGAATAGAAACATATCAGGAGTAGATGTTTAGGTTTTCGTCTCCCCTCAGATTACAGTGAAAAAGTAGTTTTACAAAATCTTTCTCCCTCACCTTCCCGGTCTTGACCTCATCAATCATCATTAATCCACTCAGTAACTACCTTTAAAGACACCTCTGTTGCTAGACATGTCAGATTGCACCACAAAGATTCCCCCAAAGGGATGAAATTTGCAGGAATTGAAAAATCCACATGGGCAAAAGGGGTGGTGACTTGGACCTAACTCTGAAAAAAAGAGTGTGTTTTTGGATCCATAAGTTTGACATCATGGCACCCAATGGGTTAAACGAGGACTTTACGTTTACCCCATTTATTGGTACAAAGGAGCAATACACACCTATCAATAACTAGAAAGGAGATTCTAACTACAGGTGACACTCGAAAAATGTGAATATCGTGCAAAAGTTCATTTATTTCAGTAATGCAACGTAAAAGGGGAAACTCATATATGAGATAGATGCATTACATGCAAAGCAAGATAGTTCAAGCCGTGATTTGTCATAAGTGCGATGATTATGCCTACAGCTCATGAAAACCCCAAATCCACAATCACGGTAAATTAGAATATTGTGAAAAGGTGCAATATTCTAGGCTCACAGTGTCCCACTCTAATCAGCTAAGTAAGCCATAACACCTGTAAAGGGTTTCTGAGCCTTTAAATGGTCTCTCAGTCTGGTTCAGTAGGAATCACAATCATGGGTAAGACTGCTGACCTGACAGTTGTGCAGAAAACCATAACTGACACCCTCAATAAAGAGGGAAAGCCTCAAAAGGTAATTGCGAAGGAAGTTGGATGTTCCCAAAGTGCTGTATCAATGCGCATTAATAGAAAGTTATGTGGAAGGGAAAAGTGTGGAAGAAAAAGGTGCACAAACAGCAGGGATGACCGCAGCCTGGAGTGGATTATCAGGAAAAGGCCATTCAAAAGTGTTGGGAACTTTCACAAGGAGTGGACTGAGGCTGGATTCAGTGCATCAAGAGCCACCACACACAGACGGATCCTGGATATGGGCTTCAGATGTCGTATTCCTCTTGTCAAGTCGCTCCTGAACAACAAACAACGTCAGAAGCGTCTTACCTGGGTTGAAGAAAAACAGACCTGGTCCAAAGTCCTCTTTTCTGATGAGAGCAACTTTTGCATCTCATTTGTAAACCAAGGACCCAGAATCTGGAAGAAGAATGGAGAGGCACACACTGCAAGATGCTTGAAGTCCAGTGTGAAGTTTCCACAGTCTATGTTGATTTGGGGAGCCATGTCATCTGCTGGTGTTGGTCCACTGTGCTTCATTAAGTCCAGGGTCAACGCCACCATTTACCTGGAGATTTTGGAGCACTCCATGCTTCCTTCCGCAGGTGAGCTTTATGGGGATGCTGACTTCATTTTCCAGCAGGACTTGGAACCTGGCCACACTGCCAAAAGCACCAAAGCCTGGTTCAATGACTGTGGGATTACTGTGCTTGATTGCCCAGCAAACTCGCCTGGCCTGAACCCCATAGAGAATCTATGGGGCATTGCCAAGAGATAGATGATAGACATAAGACCGAACAATGCAGAAGAGCTGAAGGCCACTATTGAAGCATCCTAGTCTTCCATAACACCTCAACAGTGCCACAGGCTGATAGCTTCCATGCTACACTGCATTGAGGCAGTAATTGCTGCAAAAGGGGCCCAAACCAAGTACTGAGTTCATATGCATGATTATACTTTTCAGAGGTCCGATATTGTTCTATGTACACTCCTTGTTTTATTGATTGCATTTAATATTCTAATTTACTGAGATTGTGGATTTGGGGTTTTCATGAGCTGTAAGCCATAATCATGGCACTTATGACAAATCACAGCTTGAACTATCTTGCTTTGCATGTAATGTGTCTATCTCATATATTAGTTTCCCCTTTTACGTTGCATTACTGAAATAAATTAACTTTTGCATGATATTCTAATTTACAAGTATCGCCTTTACTCATGGATATGCATTGAAGCAATGCATCTCTATGGGGAGCATTCAACATCTCCATTCAGAGTGTGGAGACACTTAACATAGGTGCTGCATAGTGTTCATCACTAAGATATGAAGCACCTCTAGCGGTGTGACTACCACTTGAGGTGTGATTAGGCAGCAATGTGAACTCTGAAATTCTGAAAAAGCAGCATTTACAATGAAATGCCAGCGAAGATAAGCTATAGACAACAGAACCACTACATTAAGCTGTAGTGGTTCTGATGACTGTAGTGTCCCTTTAAGTATGAAGAGGGTGTCCCTTTTTCACATTACAAAAAGTGCAGCTTTCAATAGAAATAGACATACATTTATATTATTACACCCCCTGCCTTTTAGACAACTTTTTCTGTTACTTCTTGGTAGTTTTCTCAGTGGAGTTAGAGTCCAAAGCAGGCAACTGCCCATAGCACATGCCTTTCAAAGACCTCTTATTAAGCTGCATTGGGAAGTCTGTGATAGGACAGCCATATACATTTTGTACTTGGGAAGATGGAGAAGTCTTGCAAAGGCTGCACTCATGATAACTGCAGCTTTTGCAATCTGTTTCAGACATGCCCCCAGTAGAAAAATACATAAATGCATGCAAGTTTTCATTTGGAGTATATCTACTAAAGTGTGATTGTTTTATTTTTATTTTGCCAGTGGAGTGTACTTTTTACAGAGCGTACATTATCTGAAGTAAACCAGTTCAATATGGAGACAGGGAAACATGATACCATTGAATGGACCACAGTATGAAACATACACTGTAGAATTGGACACTAGGCTGTGCACAACAAACTGAAGCAAATACTTATAGGTTATTGACTAAAATCCGAAATTTAAACCAAATTTCCACCAGATTTGCAGTTTTCATATTTACTAATGGCAGATCTAGTTAAGACTTGGTCATTTAAACTGAATGAACACATCTCATGCACTACCATCCTGCTTTAAAATCAGTTATTCCTATATGCAAATCATATCGCAGGTTAATTGTGTTCACATATTTAAACTTGTGCAAAACTTGCACAAAATCAAATTGCCAAATCAAAAGTAATGAATTAAATTCCTGGTAATTGGTGAACACATCAATGCCAATTATTTAAATCAGGGTACCCATTTCTAGCTTGCATTAGTTACCCACTCCTTGTGAAACAATGCATCATTCCAACACCAACTTTGTTGCACAACACTCTGTTCATCGCCACAATAACACTGTGCATCATTCCAGCTTCAACTTTTATGTAAGAATGATGTGGAATGCTGTAACTATACTCCCTTATATAGCCAGAATGATGGAGGTATGGAGTCATTCCGATGTCATCAGATGCTAGGTCTACATAACCTGTGTCATGTCATGGCCTGAGACTATGTTTTGTGATTTTATCTGATTATCCAGTTATTAATGTTGGCTTGTTTTGGACTATTCTTATCTTGCCAATCATGACCTTGGCTTGCTTACCCATATTGTCATTTTTTGTACTTCCTTATTCTTGCCCTGTTCTTTGACAATTCTTTCTCTTTATATTACATTAAGCCAGGCCACCTTAACAACTGTTTTGTGTTGGGACTCTATATCATTCTGACAGTTTATCTGTGGTTTTACCTGTACAAGTAAGATAAATTCATAGAGTGGAGTAAAGACTTTCTCCCTAGACGTTAGTTATATATATTGAGTTAATGCTAGTATATTAGGTTGGAATTGGCCACTGTCAGCTGGCAAATTTAGTTCAACTGAATTGTTCATATTTGGTTGAATTCAATATGCAGGCACATAGTGACTGGAAATATGAATATTCAGTTGCTTATTAGCATAATTTGGTCCCAGATTTCAGCTCTTTAAGTGCATCCATACAGGCTGAAATCAAAACGACATTCACGGTAATTCAGAGGTTGCTATATAAAATCTGGACAATTATAAATATCCAGATGACTGCACACTGTCTAGATTTTGCAGGTAGAATGCCACAAAGTTATACAGTTCCTGATTATTTATTCTGACCAGGGGTATTCAGACATTAGTAAATAACTCCATTAAAGATACACTATATGGACAAAAGTATTGGGACATACCTCTTACTTATTGAATTCAGGTATTTCAATCAGACCCATTGCCACAAGTGTATAAAATCAAGCACCTACCAATACAGCCTGCATTTACAAACATTTGTGAAACAAATGGGTTATTCTGAAGAGCTCAGTGACTTCAAGCAGAGTACTGTGACAGGATGCCACCTTTGCAATAAGTCAGTGCTGAGGAGCATGGTGTGCAAAAGTCGCCAACATTCTGCTGATTTCATAGCTGATGATTTCAAAATTTCCACTGGCAAAAACTGTGCAGCTGGAGTTTGATATAATGGGTTTCCATGATTGAGTAGCTGCATGCAAGCCTCACATTAGGGATGGGCATGGGCATTGGCAAAAAATTTGATTCGGTTCAGCACTTCCGAAATTCGTGACTTCGGCAATTTGGCACTTGGGCACTTTGGTTCGGTTAGGCACTTCCGAAATCCGGGACTTTGGCAATTCGGCACTTTGTGACTTAGGCACTTCAGGACTTCGGCAATTCAGGACTTTGGCAATTCCCTAACTCTAACGTGTACCCTACGGCTAACCCAACCTCTACCCCTAACCCCAAACAGTAACCCTAACCCTACCCCAAACCCTACACCTAACCCAACCCCTAACCCTAATCCTAAACCTAACCCTACCTCTACCCCAAACCCTACACCTAACCCAACCCCTAACGCTAACCCCTAACCCTACCCCTAACCCTAATATTACCCCTAACCCTACCCCTAATATTAACCCTAACCCTACCCCAAACCCATACCTACCTCAACCCCTACACCCCCTACCCCTAACCGCTAACCCTTACCCTACTCCTTACTCTAACCTCTAACCTCTAACCCTACCCCTAACCCTACCCCTAATATCACCCCTAACTCTACCCCTAACCCTAATATTACCCCTACTGCTTACCCTACCCCTAATATTACCCCTAACCCTACCCCTAATATTACCCCTACCCTTATCCCTACCCCTAACCCTACACCTAACCCTAATATTACCCCTACTGCTAACCCAACTCCTACCCCTAACCCTAACTCAACCCCTACACCTCCCATTACCCCTAACCCCTACCCACTAATCCTACCCCTTACCCTAACATCTACCACTACCCCTACCCCTAACCCTAACCCTAACACTACCCCATCCCCTACACTTCCCCCTAACCGCTAACCCTACCCCTTACCCTAACCCTAAACTCTAACCTTACCCCTAAACCTACCCCTAACCCTAACATCTACCCCTACCCCTAACCCTACTCCTAACCCTAACACTACCCCTAACCCTACCCCATCCCCTACACTTCCCCCTAACCGCTAACCCTACCCCTTACCCTAACCCTAAACTCTAACCCTACCCCTAAACCTACCCCTAACCCTACCCCTAACCCTAACACTACTCCTAACTCCTAACCCTACCACTACCCATAACTCTACACATAACCCCTAATCTTACCCCTAATTCTACCCTTAACCCTAACCCTACTCCTAACTGTAACCCTACCCCAACCCCTACCTGTAAACCTACCCCTAATCCTTAACCCTACCCATAACCTTACCCTAACCCTACTCCTAAGGGTAGGGTTAGGGGTAGGTGTAGGATTAGGGGTAGGTGTAGGAGTAGGGTTAGAGGTTACGGGTAGGGTTAGGGTTTGTGGTAGGGTTAGGGGTAGGGTTAAGGTTAGGGGTAGGGTTCGGGTTAGGGTTATGGATAGGGTTAGGGGTAGGGTTAGGCTTAGATTCCTGTAATCATTCCCGTAATTTTCCCTCCCTATCTTGTTTTGCCACTTTTAGAAAGCCAAAGCACTGCGCCACTTCTGAAATTCGGCACTTCGGCAATTCGGAAATTCGGTTCAGCACTTCCGAAATTCGGCACTTCGGCAATTCGGAAATTCGGTTCGGCACTTCCGAAATTAGACACTTCGGCAATTCAGCAATTCAGACGTTCGGAAGCATCCAAATCTACCTCACATGAAGAAGTACAATGCCAAGCGTTGGATCAAGTTGTGTAAATCACACCGCCATTGGAATCTGGAGCAGTGGAAATGTGTTCTGTGGAGTGATGAATCACGCTTCTCTCTTTGGTAGTCTGATGGGTGAGTCTTGATTTGGCTAATGCCAGGACAACGTTACCTACCTCACTGCATTGTGCCAACTGTAAAGTTTGGTGAAGGAGGGATAATGGTATGTGGCTGTTTTACAGGGGTTGGACTAGCCCCTTACTTCCAGTGAAGGGAAAACTTAATGCTTCAGCATAGCTAGACATTTTGGAAAATGCTATGCTTCCAACTTGGGTAGGACCATTTTCTATTCTATCATGACTCTGACATCATGACTGTGCCACAGTGCACAAAGTAAGGTTCATAAAGACATGATTAGATGGGTTTAGTGTGGGAGAACTTGATTGGCTTGCACAGAGCCCTGACCTCAACATCATTTAACACCTTTGAGATTAACTGGAATGGATATTGCGAGCCAGTTCTTCTCGTCCAACATCAGTGCCTGACCTCAAAACACAAATGCTCTCTTGGATGAAAAAATTCCCACAGAAACATTCTAAAATCTTGTGTAAAGCCTTCCCAGAAGAGTAGAAGATATTATAGATGCAATGGGGGGAGGGAGGACCCACTACATATTAATATGTATGTATTTAGAATGTGATTTCATAAAAGTCCCTGTTGGTGTAATAGTCAGGTGTCCTGATACTTTTGTCCGTATAGTGTATACATAAATGGATATTCATGAATATAAACATAAATATGATTTGTGCATGCATCTTTGCTTTAATCTCCAGTGTAAGAATAATTGTTCAACCAGCTAAGCCTACTGCCACCAATCACCATAACATAAGAATGAAAAACTTTTCATAGACATAAAACCTATTTATGTATATGTATATATTTATGAAAAAAGGTTTTAGTTCATTAATGAACTTATTGTGATGTGTTTCTAGTATTTGGGCAAAGCATAATACATTCATCAGCAGCTATACTTATTAGTACTAAAATACTTTCATAGATATCTGTATTTAGTAGCCCCAGAGGTAACCTTTTTTGGTTACACATGGTTGAACATAAGTCCCATCATAATTCTTGGAAAAATTAGAATACAAATAGAAATTAGAAAACATAGAGTGATTATTACCTATGGACTATATGTTTGGCATTTTTTTATTTTCTATACAACAAATGTTACTTTATATATCTTCTCTCCTTCTTCAATCCTTGCCTCTCCTTGCAGTAAGTTATTTCACCTAACTGTGTTCTTCTCTCCTTTCCAGACCAGAGACCTTCAATCCACATGAACAGTGAACAGCAAAAAAAAAAATAGAAACTTAATTTTCATTAAGTGCTAACCAACCCACTCTACCCTCCTCCTGCCCACCATTTTCCGTCTTATTTTTATAGTATGCTTCTCCAGCTGCTTGAGATCTCACTCAATTACCTCTTCATCTAATTTACAACTTATTAGTGGCTGTGAGTAACCCTTATTTCTCTCTGGCATCACCTTCAAATTACTCCGCTCATGTCTCAACTCCCCAAGTTAACAATTAAAGATCACAAAATGTAAAGCTAAGCATTTTGTATAAAAGGGCTTTAGCTTTAATGAATAGATATGAAATCATGGGTAGGGCCCTCTTTATCTATTGTATTAGATTATGTATATATTGCTGTATTTTTACCCAATTGTACCAAGATCCGGAGTTTGTTAGTAACTTTTGTAATAATAATAATACCATAAATTGTATAGTGTAAGATGGGTGACTTTGTCAAAACTATTTACATGTATGTAGCACTCTAAGCTCTCTGACCATGCATGGTCACTTTTTGTACTATGGTGATGTGACGAAGTGCCCTTCGCCACTTGTGCTTGGAGAAGACTAATGGCTAACCTTTTCCCATGTGACTATGGCCCCTGGGGTGTATTGCCTTTGAAAAACTCCAATTGATCAGATTGGATGCTAAAAGACTGTTTCTGGCCCTTTAAATCCTATGGGAAAGGAGCAGCACTTTTGAACTGGCACTTTGGATACAGCCAAAGTGCCGAAGTTGTCGAATTTGCTGCCATTCAACAAACGAACACGTGGCAGCGGCCATTTTAATTCAGTCGAACGCGTTCAGCAGTGTTTTGCCGTCGAGTTCATGGAACTCAAATTGGATATGCGACTGCACAAACACCGCTGAATTTTACCATCTCGAGACTTCAACTCATTCGACTGGAGTCGAACGCTGTTCGACAATTCGAACGGCACTTTAACATTGACTGTTTACATGAACGGTTGCCGTTCGTCTATTTAAACTGAACTTAACAGGGGAAATAGACCAGCCGCACAGCCAAATTATCTGTAACTGTTTTGGGCATGAAAATGTGCGTGCGGTCGGTCAAAATGGGACTTCCAGCTATCTCCTGAACCACTGGACCAATTCGCATGATTTTTGTATATGTTTGTACCCTAAGTATGCTGGTTCAGAAAATGCAACTATTATTAATATTGCGTGTATAGTTTTGGAGTTATAGAAATTGTATAAAAAGTATATTTTTTGCTTGAAGATAATTGAGTTGATACAGCAATTAACTCAATTATCTCCCAAGCAGAGGGGAGGATTTTTACAGTAATGAATGGGAGTGCTTAACCGTGTGTCTGTAATTGATTGGTTGTTGGATTTGTGTTGTCGGTGCCCAACAAGGTCCACATAGGTGGTAACCTTGTGGGAAAAACTGTATAAAAGAAATGCCCTTGCACTCAATAAAGCAGATCTTCTTACCCTCAACTTGTAGCCTTGGCTCTTGTTGTAGGGACCTGCTATACCAGCTATACCAGCTATATCACTGCTAGCCCTTGTAAGAGCTCTCTCTCTCTTCAGCTATACAGCTATACTCCCCTGGAGGAGAGCCCCAGCTATACTCTCCTGGAGGAGAGGCCGAGCTATACTTTCTTGGAGGAGAGCCCCAGCTAAACTCTCCTGGAGGAGAGCCCCAGCTATACTCTCCTGGAGGAGAGCCCCAGCTATACTCTCCTGGAGGAGAGGCCGAGCAATACTTTCTTGGAGGAGAGCCCCAGCTAAACTCTCCTGGAGGAGAGCCCCAGCTATACTCTCCTGGAGGAGAGCCCCAGCTATACTCTCCTGGAGGAGAGGCCGAGCTATACTTTCTTGGAGGAGAGCCCCAGCTAAACTCTCCTGGAGGAGAGCCCCAGCTATACTCTCTTGGAGGGGAGATCCTTTCCACACACTCCTGGATCCAGAGGTTGGAGTCCCAGGGTGGGAAGGAGATGGCGAGATCCTAACCAAGCTACGGGGGTTCGTGGAGTCTGCGGTGCCTATGGTGTCAAGTGCGGTGCTGATGGTCCTTGAGCAGCACTAGGAGCATCTGTCGGTGGAGGTGTCCGTCACAGGTGAAATCTCAATAAAAATCTAAAACACACACACACAAAAAATAAATAAATTTGTAATAATAATAACTGGGCTCAAAAACTCCACTCAAGCTGAGTGTACCATGAACTATTCTTGCAATAATAATCTTAATTATTTCTTAATGAATCTGAATATGTTTGATAATCACCACGTGATTAAAATTGTTCTAATTATTTTGTTTTCCTTTTTTCCTATTTTAAAATATTCCGTCCAGGAAATATCAAGAAAAACCTACAGTAACTCAATTTTATGATTAAGAGAGAATATGAATAAAAAAGGGGGGTGACCCCCTAATGCAGGCTTACCCAAACTCCAGCCCTCCAGATGTTGCTGAACTACAACTCCCGTGATTCTCAGCCTATGTATTTAATTCATAGAATCATGGAAGTTGTAGTTCAGCAACATCTGGAGGCCCCGAGTTTGGGGAAACTTAATAGGGGGTAACCCTAGAAATAGAATACATAAAACACAAATAAATTACCAATGGACATTAAATCCAGATGACAAAGTATATAGTTTATATATTGTGACAGATTCATCTGCATTGTTGGTTCGTCTGTTTCCCTTTGTTCGCGGAATTGCCTGTTCCTATACCCCCGTTCGTGTATTTGCAAAATGCCGATTGAAACTACCGAACGAACGGCCACCCAGGAGAGGAGTGTGCTGCTGGTTAACATCTTGGCCCCAATTAGAACGTTGTGGTTAACCGCAGACACCTCTCCATTCCATTCGTACGGGTGGTCGTCGTTCGCATGTCGACCACGAGGCAGCGGCCATTTTGGGACATACGAACACAGAGCGGTGTTCGGTACAAACTGTATGGAACTAAAAACGGACACTTAAACTACCGAACACAGCTGAAAAGCTGCTGCCTACCTTCCTTTTCGACAAGGCATGCGAACGTCGGTCGTTCGGGAGTTTTATTCATTCGTATGGACTTTTACCCCGACAGCCATCCCATGGAGTCATTCGTATACCGAAGGACTGGTGAAAGACTTTGACTCCATGGCGATTCGACTAGATACATCGGATCTGAGCGCTATTCGGTGAAAACATGCCCTCAGATCCAGGCTGTCTGGGGATACATTACACGAACCAAATGCATTCGGTATTTCTGTAGTTATGTATTTTAATGTCTTTTTGTTACTGTAAATTAAGATGGCGATGGTCTCTACCTTGGGAGATAATTAGGTTTCTTCCCCAATTATCTCCAAGGTAAAGAAGACGGAATTATGGGCAAGATGGGAAGGGCTACTATTGAAGCCACTGCGATTGGCTACTGTACAATATGTGTTATAGTCTTCCACAAGGTCCCCTCGGGGAGTGTCCACCTTGTGGAGACCTGCATAAATACCGGGCAGGTAGCCCCCATTAAACAGATCTTCATTTGACCCTCAAGACGGAGCTTGGTCTCGTTTGTGGGGGGGAATTATTATTGGGACAGCGTTTTTGGTTATTTCTAGCTGTGGAAGGCGTTCGACTGTTTGGCTGATCGGGAGTTGCCGTGTTCGCGGACTTCGTTCGGGAGTTTGGCGATCGGCTGGATTTAAACCTGCATTTCTGGAGAAGGGGATTATTGCCTAAACGGCGGCTTCATCTACCCGACGGTACGTGTCGTAACAATTGGTGGCAGCGGTGGGATGAATCCTACAGCCCAGAAGGCCAGCTACACATCCCAGGTTGGAAATGCAGTATGAGGAGTTAAGGCGTGCTACCCTTAAAGATATATTGGAGCGCAGAGGACGATCAGCGAGTAATCTCAAGAAAAGAGAGATTATTGCCATACTATTGGAAATGGATGCAGCACAGGGAACGGGAAGAGCTGATGTGCCTGGCATACTGGAGTTAACACCCGAGGAGATACAGTTTAACCGGGCAGTTCAGATCAGGCTGGCACATTTTGGCCCCAACCCCGCAGCAGATATTGTGGTGCAAGTGCAAGCGGCAGTAGCAGCACAACAGGCGCTTCAAGGAAGAGGCGCTGCAGCAGCTGAGGTACCGTTTAATAATAATGGGAAGGAGAAAAGTACCTTTTGCTGCATTTCGGAACTTTGTAGAAGCCGAAGGAGAAATTGATGGGTTCCTGGCGGACTTTGAAAGGCAATGTGCCTTGCACCAGGTACCCGCAGGAGAATGGGTCCCCATCCTCTCTGGGAAGTTATCCGGCCAGGCCAGTGAGGCGTTTCGGGCCATCCCAGAGGAGGAACTTACCAGCTACAGGGCAGTGAAAGATGCCCTTTTGGCCAGATACGCTGTGACCCCTGAGGCATACCGGCGGCGATTCCGGGACACTAACAAGCAGGCTGGTGATTCTTATGTTGAGTGGGCATGCCGAGTACACCGCACCGCAGCCCACTGGATGGCAGGGTGCCAAGCAGTAACTGGGGAAGAGGTGCTGCAAGTATTTTTGTTGGAGCACTGTTTTGACCGCTTACCTGTAGGAGTCAGAGAGTGGGTTAGGGACCGCAAACCCGCTACCTTGCCCGAAGCTGCTCGTCTGGCTGATGAGTGCACTGATGCCAGGAAACTGGACCAGACAGCAGCCAAGGTCCCTACCCGAGTGGAGTACAAACCAGCAGCCCCTCCAACCTCTGCAGTGTATCAACACCCAGCACAACGCACCCCCACCATGCCAACAGCGAACAATTACGTTCAGCCAGCCCGATTCCACGCCCGAGATTATTCACAGCCGATCCGTTGCTATGGGTGTAAGCAGTTGGGGCACAAGCGACCTGAGTGCCCATTAAACAATTCGAACCAAGCACAGTCGTGGAGAAGACCAGCCGGCGGAAATCAGCAGCCACCCCCACCTTCCGCTCACTGTCTTGAGCAGGAGGAATTTTGGGGTATATTACACGAGGCGGATCCAGTACAAGCAGCACAGCAGGATAACCGCCAACAGCACAGGCAGACCGTTAAACTAAATGGCAAAGCGGTAACTGGTCTGAGAGACACCGGAGCCACTATGACTTTGCTCCAAAAGAACCTTGTTTCAGAACACCAGCACACTGGAGATACTGTGGCAGTGAGGGTGGCGGGAGGTGCAGTGTTCCGCTTACCGGTTGCCCGGGTTCACTTGGATTGGGGGGTGGGCTCTGGACACGTGAATGTGGGGGTCATGAAAGACTTACCGGCTGATGTTTTGCTTGGGAACAACTTGGCCCCTTTGGTGTCCGCCTATGCTCCAATGGGACCTGCCGCTATCAACCCAGTGACTACCCGTGCCCAGACCCGTGCTGCTGGAACCAGCCCACCTGCTGCTGAGACCCAGGTAAGGACCGAGTCCCCGACTGGTACCCTAGGACCGACCTTTGTTAACTGGGACTCCCCAGAGGAGTTTGGGAGGGAAACTCAGACAGACTCGACCCTCCAGAAGTATAGGGACAGGGCGGATACTGGAGAGGAAGGATTAGATGGAGAACGGTATGAGTGGGTGGGGGACAGGTTATATAGGATCCCCAAGCTTTCCCCGAAGAGTGTTGCCCCTCCGCCGAATCGACAGCTGGTAGTGCCCGCGAAATACCGGCAGGAGATTCTGCGGATAGAGCATGATGTTCCGTTAGCTGGACATCTAGGTTCCCGCCGCACAGCCTATAGGATCATGCAGAACTTTTTTTGGCCAAACTTCAATCAGGCTGTGCGGACATACTGCAGTACGTGTGACACATGTCAACGGATAGGAAAGCGGGGAGACCACCCAAGAGCTAGGCTTATGTCTATACCTATCATTGGGGAGCCCTTTGCCCGCATAGCCGTTGACATTGTGGGTCCACTGGCCAGGGCTAGTCCATCCGGTAAGAAATATATTCTCACCGTGGTGGATTATGCCACTCGCTATCCAGAGGCAGTAGCGCTGTCTAATATAGAGGCAGAGACAGTTGCTGATGCCCTGGTTAGGATTTTTACCAGAGTCGGGTTCCCTCAAGAGATTCTCTCTGACCAGGGAACCCAATTCACCGCTGTGCTCACCCAGCAACTGTGGAAGGTGTGCGGTATTAAACCGCTGCTTAGCTCACCTTACCATCCACAGACTAACGGTCTCTGCGAGCGATTTAATGGCACCCTCAAACAGATGCTGAGGACCTTTTCTGACACTTGCAGAGACTGGGAGCGATTCCTGCCTCATCTGTTGTTTGCCTACAGAGAGGTGCCCCAGGAATCTACTGGGTTCTCCCCCTTTGAGTTGCTATATGGGAGAAGGGTCCGCGGACCCCTAGATCTCATTAGAGGCCACTGGGAGGGGGAGACAGAGCAGGAAGGGACCCCCATAGTACCATATGTTCTGGAACTCCGGGACCGCATGGAGAAACTGTCCCTAATGGTAAGGGAGAATCTCCAGGTGGCTCAGGGGAGACAGAAGAGGTGGTACGATCGGGGTGCCCGACAGCGAGTTTTCCAGGTTGGGCAGAAAGTACTAGTGCTCAAACCTGTGAAGGCGAACAAGATGCAGGCATCTTGGCAGGGCCCGTATAAGGTGTGAGCACAGATATGTGATACTACCTACCTTATAGCCAGCTGTTCAGATGAAAGGATCCAGCGATCCTTCCATGTGAACATGCTAAGAGTATCAGGAGAGACCAGAGAATGTCGCTGCAGTATGTGCCCCTGCTGCAGATGATACAGAAAGTTTACCCTTGCCAGACCTGTTAGAGAGGGACCCCCAGACGGATCTTACTAGCCTAGTACAGCTAGGGGACAGATTGAGCGCTACTGAGAAGGGCCAGGCAAGACAGCTTTTGTGGGAGAAGCAGGCGACCTTCTCCCAAGAACCTGGTTACACTACCCTAGCTGTACACAAGGTAGAAACCCCTGGACAGAACCCCCTGCGACAACCCCCTTACCGTATCCCTGAAGCAGTCCGGGAAGGAATGCGGAAGGAGATACAGGAGATGACCCAGCTGGGGGTCATCGAACACTCCGATAGCCCTTGGGCCTCGCCTGTAGTCCTGGTGCCCAAGAAGGATGGGACCACCCGGTTCTGTGTGGACTACAGGCGTCTCAATGAGCGGACCACCACTGACGCCTACCCGATGCCCCGGGTAGACGAATTGCTAGATCGCATTGCCAGGGGACGCTATCTGACCACCATAGACCTGTGCAAAGGCTACTGGCAGATTCCCCTGGCCGAGGATGCTATCCCCAAGTTGGCCTTCGTCACCCCATTTGGCCTGTACCAATTTAAGGTCATGCCATTTGGGATGAAGAATGCCCCGGCTACCTTCCAGCGTATGGTGGATAGACTTCTTGATGGATTCCAGGAATTTGCTTGTGCATACCTGGATGACATTGCGATCTACAGTGAGTCCTGGGAAGAACACCTAGTACATGTAGGGGTGGTGCTGGACAAGATTCGGGCCGCTGGCCTGACATTGAAGCCAGAGAAGTGCCATTTAGGCATGGCTGAAGTGCAGTACCTGGGTCACAGAGTAGGGTGTGGGAGCCAGAGGCCAGAGCCAGCCAAGATAGAGGCAGTTGCTAACTGGCCCACACCTATCACCAAGACCCAGGTGTTAGCCTTCCTAGGGACAGCAGGATACTATAGGCGCTTCGTCCCCGACTACAGCTCTATTGCTAAACCCCTGACTGACTTGACCAAGAAGAATCTTCCTAAGCAGGTCCTGTGGTCTCCGGCTTGTGAAGCTGCGTTCCAAGCACTCAAACATGCTCTTGTGAATGCCCCTGTCCTGGCTGCCCCAGTCCCTAACAAACGTTTTCTCGTCCATACAGATGCTTCCATGTATGGACTGGGGGCTGTGCTGAGCCAGGTCGGGGAAGATGGAGGAGAGCACCCTGTCGCATATCTCAGCAGAAAGTTGTTACCCAGAGAAGTGAGTTATGCGGCAGTGGAGAAGGAATGTTTGGCCCTGGTGTGGGCATTGAAGAAGCTAAGCCCGTATTTATATGGACAGGAATTTTCCCTTGTGACGGACCACAATCCCCTTGTCTGGCTTAACCGGGTCTCTGGAGACAATGGCAGACTGCTGAGGTGGAGTTTAGCACTACAGCCATATAACTTCACCATCACTTATCGACCCGGTAAGCAGAATGGGAACGCAGATGGATTGTCCAGGCAAACCGACATCCTCACCCCATCTTAGTCCGGTCATCCCCACGTTGACCTGCTAAAGGGTCAAGCTGGGTCTGCCGGAGTGTCCCACAAGGGGGGAGCCGTGTGACAGATTCATCTGTATTGCTGGTTCGTCTGTTTCCCTTTGTTCGCTAAATTGCCTGTTCATATAATTTGCAAACTACCGATTGAAACTACCGAATGAACGACCACCCAGGAGAGGAGTGTGCTGCTGGTTAACCTGTTGGCCCCAATTAGAACGTTGTGGTTAACCGCAGACACCTCTCCATTCCATTCGTACGGGTGGTCGTCGTTCGCATGTCGACCACGAGGCAGCGGCCATTTTGGGACATACGAACACAGAGCGGTGTTCGGTACAAACTGTATGGACCTAAAAACGGACACTTAAACTACCGAACACGCTGAAAAGCTGCTGCCTACCTTCCTTTTCGACAAGGCATGCGAACGTCGGTCGTTCGGGAGTTTTGTTCAGTCGTATGGACTTTTACCCCGACAGCCATCCCATGGAGTCATTCGTATCCCGAAGGACTGGTGAAAGACTTTGACTCCATGGCGATTCGACTAGATACATCGGATCTGAGCGCTATTCGGTGAAAACATGCCCTCAGATCCAGGCTGTCTGGGGATACATTACACGAACCATATGCATTCGGTATTTCTGTAGTTATGTATTTTAATGTCTTTTTGTTACTGTAAATTAAGATGGCGATGGTCTCTACCTTGGGAGATAATTAGGTTTCTTCTCCAATTATCTCCAAGGTAAAGAAGACGGAATTATGGGCAAGATGGGAAGGGCTACTATTGAAGCCACTGCGATTGGCTACTGTACAAAATGTGTTACAGTCTTCCACAAGGTCCCCTCGGGGAGTGTCCACCTTGTGGAGACCTGCATAAATACCGGGCAGGTAGCCCCCATTAAACAGATCTTCATTTGACCCTCAAGACGGAGCTTGGTCTCGTTTGTGGGGGGAATTATTATTGGGACAGCGCTTCGTTATTTCTAGCTGTGGAAGGCGTTCGACTGTTTGGCTGATCGGGAGTTGCCGTGTTCGCGGACTTCGTTCGGGAGTTTGGCGATCGGCTGGATTTAAACCTGCATTTCTGGAGAAGGGGATTATTGCCTAAACGGCGGCTTCATCTACCCGACGGTACGTGTCGTAACACAGACCCATTCAGTTGGGAAGACATTGTGGATATTTTCTGGGAAGAACCCCAGGTGGCCGGTAGAGATGGGACCGAGGTCTCTCCACCGGTCCTGCAGGGAATTGGGAGCCCAGTCTCCATTCCCCAGCGGGAGATATTGCAGGGGATTGGGAGCCTGAGCTCCATTCCCCAGCGGCAGGCTGAGTTACAGGGGACAGAGATAGTCGCTCCTGTCCCCCAGCAGCAGAATGAATTGCAGGGAATTGGGAGCCCGAGCTCCATTCCCCAGCGGGAGATATTGCAGGGAATTGGGAGCCCAAGCTCCATTCCCCAGCGGCAGGCTGAGTTACAGGGGGCAGAGGTAGTTGTTCCTGCCCCCCAGCAGCAGAGTGATATGCCGGGAAGGCAGTGTAAAGTGCAGGGAGAGGAGAACAGCGTCCTCCCTCCCCAGTGGCAGGCTGAGTTACAGGGGGCAGAGGTAGTTGTTCCTGCCCCCCAGCAGCCAAGTGATATGCCGGGAAGGCAGTGTGAAGTCCAGGGAGAGGAGAGCAGTGTCCTCCCTCCCCAGCGGCAGTATGATGCTTTGGGAATTGGGAGCCCAGTCTCCATTCCCCAGCGGCAGTATGATGCTTTGGGAATTGGGAGCCCAGTCTCCATTCCCCAGCGGCAGAATGATGCTTTGGGAATTGGGAGCCCAGTCTCCATTCCCCAGCGGCAGAGTGTCCTACCGGGAATAGAGAGCCCAGTCTCCTTTCCCCAGCAGCAGGACTCTGTATTGGGTGCGGAGACAGTCGGTCTCCCTCCCCCGCAGCTGGAAGTATGTATGGGAGAGGAGCTGGTTACCCCCTCTCCCCAGCGGCAGCTTAATGTACAAAGGGGAGACAGTAAGCCCCACAACG
Source organism: Pelobates cultripes (assembly GCA_933207985.1). Lineage (NCBI taxonomy): Eukaryota > Metazoa > Chordata > Amphibia > Anura > Pelobatidae > Pelobates > Pelobates cultripes. Next base: position 140,907,644 of record OW240916.1, on the reverse strand, counting down.
GTGCAGATGGGACCGTAGTCTCTACACTGCCAGCACAGGGGGTAGGGGCGGTCGGTCCTGCCCCCCAGCGACAGGGCTGTTTAGCCAAAGGGGAGACAGTCGGTCTCCCCCTCCAGCAGCAGAGATGGGTAACCAAAGGGGAGACGGTCGGTCTCCAGCAGCAGGACTGTGCATCTAAAGGGGAGACAGTCAGTCTCCAGCAGCAGCAACAGAGCGGTGTATTTAAAGGGGAGACAGTCGGTCTCCCCCTCCAACAACCAGGCTTCCACCAGGCTACCCTCCCAGTAGCGCTGGCAACAGGGCAGAGTGCCGCTGGTCTCTGCCCACGCAGCAACCCACCAAGTCAGCATACCCGTACCCAGCACAGCCGTGGTGAGGCACCTGGACATGGACAAGCTTTCCCTTTACCCAGGTGTAGTAACCATTTATTGTGGGTGGGCTGTGCTGTTTATTATTTGTTGTGGGTGGGCTGCTGGACTAACAAGGGCACTGACCGGCAGGAGGTCAGATACCCTGTTAGTCTGTTTGGAAAAGGGGAGAGATGTGACGAGACCAATCTCGCCACATTGCATTGGAGAAGCCTGGTTGCTCGCCTGCTGCCTTTGGACTATGGCCCTCTTTTAAAAGACTTTATTTTGCATGCAGAAAAGCTGTATTCGTGCTTTTCTGCCGGTTGTTCGGTAGTTTCAATCTACCGAACAACCGTACGAATGACTGGACCACCTGGGAGCTGGAGTGGGCCGGCAATTAACCTCCCTGAAGCTGCGGTTAACCGCAGCTTAATTGATGAACGCTGGGTGGCCGCCGTTCGTATCCCGAACACGAGGTCGCGGCCATTTTAAACCATACGAATTAACAGCGGTGTTCGCCTCTATTTTCATGGAACTAAAATCGGACACAGTTTTGCGCGAACACCGCTGAAGCCGCCGACCTCCCTTCTCGTTCGGTGAAAGCACACGAATGACCCGGTGTTCGGTATTTTTGTGTGAATATCTTATACCCCAGATAGGAATCCCATGGAGCCCATTCGTATGAAACTGACTGTAAGGACTTTGGCTCCATGGCGATTAAACTGCATTCGTGTGGTCTGAGTGCCATTCACCTAATAATGTGCACTCAGACCTGAGCTATCTGGGGATATGTTACATGTCTGTTTTTATGTAATAAATGTTACTTTATGTATTTTAAAGTATAATACTGGTTTTGTGTCCCCACGTGTGTAATGGAGTTTTTGCCTTTGTCTTGGGAGATAATTGAATTACTTCCCAATTATCTCCCAGGGCAGAGGGGAGGAAGCCAGGATGCATTGTGGGAATATACTGTGACTGTGTGTCCTATTTGTATACTTGTCTGTCCCTTGTCACAGTCTTCCATCTGGTCCCCTAGGGGAGTGTCCACCAGGGGGGAGACCTGCATAAAAGCCGGGCAGGTAGCCCTCATTAAACAGACCACTGCTTGACCCTCAACACAGAGCCTTGTCTCGTTCTTGGGGGGATTCACTGTATGCTGTTAGAGACTGATTGCCAGGAGTGTAAGCTGATTGTCTGCTTTTTCTGTTCGTCTGCTAGCAGCTATTTGGGAGGTTCCAGTTCGGGAGTTGGAGTGCTATTTTGTATCCAGTCCGGGAGTTTGGTGTTCTGCAGTAGCTGTGCCTGTATCTCTGGAAAGGGGGCCGATCGCCTAAACGGTTTTTACCCCTTGTGTGCAAAACGGTCCGTTACAGTTTTAAAACAAACCATAAACAGAGGGAATGTAGAATATTGCATATTCTATGTTTCTATTGATTATATATATGGATGTGTGGATTGACATAAGTAACAGATGGTATCAATAAGTCACAAGGCTTTCTGTGTCCGAGAGCTCTGGAATCTGGATGTGGGGGGTTTTGTCCTTATATGGCAAGAGTTAAACGCTGACGTTAGTATTAGCACATCTATATAGTAACAGAGGGACACAAGGTCTCTCTCTTTTGGCTCGTGGCTCTGGGCTCTCTCTGGTTCTCTCTCGATGTAAAGAAGTCCAGCAATTACCATCTGCTGTTGAATGTCCACTATCCTGTAACATCAAGAGGGGGTTGGGGATTTTGATAGAACATTGGGCAAAAAAGGGTTACACACGTACTAAAGCATTATCGTCACTGTGACATGGCATGGCACCCTGACCGATAAATACAGTTTATATTGAATGTTTATTATAACAGAGTGTAATACGGTTTATAATGAAGATATTTATTTGAGAGAAATGAAAAAAGAAAGAAAGGAGCCTTAATTTACTGGAACCTCCATGGGGGTTAACCCCTTGTTAATTGACAAAGAGAAAAAAGAGAGATTGGAGATTCCCGTACTGTAAATATTAACACCAATGGAACGCTGGTTAAATTTAAAACGTCACTTTTAATAAATCAGGTTAAAAGTCCCTTGTTTATAAGGACGTGACCCACACTCTTATACTAAACACGTGTTTAAACACCACATCTAAATAAAAATAAATAAATAAATAAAACCACTGAAAATGATTCCACTAGAGGGAAAAATACCCACTAATGACTGTATTAGTCTACTGAGGTGGAATCCTACAAAATTGATGGTCTTGAAAAACTAAACTCTTAATAAAATAATTTTAGGGTGTGCCCCAACGATACTAGAATATCATAATTGGTTTGCCAAGAAATATAATGATTATGGTCACTCTGTTTATAGATGAATATAGCCCCCAACCCCTAATAGAGTGGATTGCTAGAAACTCATATGCCTGTACAAGAAAATGGCTTTACTGTCTGCTAGAACTGATCTTCCCCGGTCCTTAATAGAACATTGTTGCTAATTTCTGTTAACAGAATTGTCTTATTGTGTAACAGTTTTTTTAAAGTGATGAGGATC
>OW240916.1:140643635-140904665 GCA_933207985.1 Pelobates cultripes | reverse complement strand
CTGGGCTTTCGCATAGTTAAAATGGCCACCGCCTAGTGGTCGACATACGAACGACGACCATCCTGTATTCGGTTTTAATTGAGAAGTGTCTGTGGTTAACCGCAACGTTCTAATTGGGATCAATAGGTTAACCAGCAGCACACTTCTCTTCTGGGTGGCCGTCCGTTCGGTAGTTCCGTTCGACAAAAAAATACATTCCCTTAAACAAGGCATACGAATGGGGAAATTCATGCAAACGGCAAAACAGACGAACACAGCAATTCTAGTCCATACAGATGGGTCTGTCACATGGCTCCCCCTTTGTGGAACACTCCGGCAGACCCGGCTTGACCCTTTGGCGGGTCAACTTGGGAATGACCGGACTGGGAAGAAGTAGGGACGTCTGTTTGCCGGGATAACCCATCCGCATTCCCATTCTGCTTACCGGGTCGGTAGCTGATGGTGAAGTTGTAGGGCTGCAGTGCCAAACTCCACCTCATCAGTCTGCCATTGTCTCCTGAGACCCGGTTAAGCCAGACAAGGGGATTGTGGTCCGTGATGAGGGAAAATTCTTGTCCATATAAATAAGGGCTCAACTTTTCCAGTGCCCAGACCAGGGCTAAACACTCCTTCTCCACTGCCGCATAACTCACTTCTCTGGGTAGTAACTGTGACAGATTCATCTGCATTGTTGGTTCGTCTGTTTCCCTCTGTTCGCGGAATTGCCTGTTCATATACCCCCGTTCGTGTATTTGCAAAATGCCGATTGAAACTACCGAACGAACGGCCACCCAGGAGAGGAGTGTGCTGCTGGTTAACCTCTTGGCCCCAATTAGAACGTTGTGGTTAACCGCAGACACCTCTCCATTCCATTCGTACGGGTGGTCGTCGTTCGCATGTCGACCACGAGGCAGCGGCCATTTTGGGACATACGAACACAGAGCGGTGTTCGGTACAAACTGTATGGAACTAAAAACGGACACTTAAACTACCGAACACCGCTGAAAAGCTGCTGCCTACCTTCCTTTTCGACAAGGCATGCGAACGTCGGTCGTTCGGGAGTTTTATTCAGTCGTATGGACTTTCACCCCGACAGCCATCCCATGGAGTCATTCGTATCCGAAGGACTGGTGAAAGACTTTGACTCCATGGCGATTCGACTAGATACATCGGATCTGAGCGCTATTCGGTGAAAACATGCCCTCAGATCCAGGCTGTCTGGGGATACGTCACACGAACCATATGCATTCGGTATTTCTGTAGTTATGTATTTTAATGTCTTTTTGTTACTGTAAATTAAGATGGCGATGGTCTCTACCTTGGGAGATAATTAGGTTTCTTCTCCAATTATCTCCAAGGTAAAGAAGACGGAATTATGGGCAAGATGGGAAGGGCTACTATTGAAGCCACTGCGATTGGCTACTGTACAATATGTGTTACAGTCTTCCACAAGGTCCCCTCGGGGAGTGTCCACCTTGTGGAGACCTGCATAAATACCGGGCAGGTAGCCCCCATTAAACAGATCTTCATTTGACCCTCAAGACGGAGCTTGGTCTCGTTTGTGGGGGGAATTATTACTGGGACAGCGCTTTCGTTATTTCTAGCTGTGGAAGGCGTTCGACTGTTTGGCTGATCGGGAGTTGCCGTGTTCGCGGACTTCGTTCGGGAGTTTGGCGATCGGCTGGATTTAAACCTGCATTTCTGGAGAAGGGGATTATTGCCTAAACGGCGGCTTCATCTACCCGACGGTACGTGTCGTAACAATTGGTGGCAAGCGACGGGATGAATCCTACAGCCCAGAAGGCCAGCTACACATCCCAGGTTGGAAATGCAGTATGAGGAATTAAGGCGTGCTACCCTTAAAGATATATTGGAACGCAGAGGACGATCAGCGAGTAATCTCAAGAAAAGAGAGATTATTGCCATACTATTGGAAATGGATGCAGCACAGGGAACGGGAAGAGCTGATGTGCCTGGCATACTGGAGTTAACACCCGAGGAGATACAGTTTAACCGGGAAGTTCAGATCAGGCTGGCACATTTTGGCCCCAACCCCGCAGCAGATATTGTGGTGCAAGTGCAAGCGGCAGTAGCAGCCCAACAGGCGCTTCAAGGAAGAGGCGCTGCAGCAGCTGAGGTACCGTTTAATAATAATGGAAGGAGAAAAGTACCTTTTGCTGCATTTCGGAACTTTGTAGAAGCCGAAGGAGAAATTGATGGGTTCCTGGCGGACTTTGAAAGGCAATGTGCCTTGCACCAGGTACCCGCAGGAGAATGGGTCCCCATCCTCTCTGGGAAGTTATCCGGCCGGGCCAGTGAGGCGTTTCGGGCCATCCCAGAGGAGGAACTTACCAGCTACAGGGCAGTGAAAGATGCCCTTTTGGCCAGATACGCTGTGACCCCTGAGGCATACCGGCGGCGATTCCGGGACACTAACAAGCAGGCTGGTGATTCTTATGTTGAGTGGGCATGCCGAGTACACCGCACCGCAGCCCACTGGATGGCAGGGTGCCAAGCGGTAACTGGGGAAGAGGTGCTGCAAGTATTTTTGTTGGAGCACTGTTTTGACCGCTTACCTGTAGGAGTCAGAGAGTGGGTTAGGGACCGCAAACCCGCTACCTTGCCCGAAGCTGCTCGTCTGGCTGATGAGTACACTGATGCCAGGAAACTGGACCAGACAGCAGCCAAGGTCCCTACCCGAGTGGAGTACAAACCAGCAGCCCCTCCAACCTCTGCAGTGTATCAACACCCAGCACAACGCACCCCCACCATGCCAACAGCGAACAATTACGTTCAGCCAGCCCGATTCAACGCCCGGGATTACTCACAGCCGATCCGTTGCTATGGGTGTAAGCAGTTGGGGCACAAGCGACCCGAGTGCCCATTAAACAATTCGAACCAAGCACAGTCGTGGAGAAGACCAGCCGGCGGAAATCAGCAGCCACCCCCACCTTCCGCTCACTGTCTTGAGCAGGAGGAATTTTGGGGTATATTACACGAGGCGGATCCAGTACAAGCAGCGCAGCAGGATAACCGCCAACAGCACAGGCAGACCGTTAAACTAAATGGCAAAGCGGTAACTGGTCTGAGAGACACCGGAGCCACTATGACTTTGCTCCAAAAGAACCTTGTTTCAGAACACCAGCACACTGGAGATACTGTGGCAGTGAGGGTGGCGGGAGGTGCAGTGTTCCGTTTACCGGTTGCCCGGGTTCACTTGGATTGGGGGGTGGGCTCTGGACACGTGAATGTGGGGGTCATGAAAGACTTACCGGCCGATGTTTTGCTTGGGAATGACTTGGCCCCTTTGGTGTCCGCTTATGCTCCAATGGGACCTGCCGCTATCAACCCAGTGACTACCCGTGCCCAGACCCGTGCTGCTGGAACCAGCCCACCTGCTGCTGAGACCCAGGTAAGGACCGAGTCCCCGACTGGTACCCTAGACCGACCTTTGTTAACTGGGACTCCCCAGAGGAGTTTGGGAGGGAAACTCAGACAGACTTCGACCCTCCAGAAGTATAGGGACAGAGCGGATACTGGAGAGGAAGGATTAGATGGAGAACGGTATGAGTGGGTGGGGGACAGGTTATATCCCCAAGCTTTCCCCGAAGAGTGTTGCCCCTCCGCCGAATCGACAGCTGGTAGTGCCCGCGAAATACCGGCAGGAGATTCTGCGGATAGGGCATGATGTTCCGTTAGCTGGACATCTAGGTTCCCGCCGCACAGCCTATAGGATCATGCAGAACTTTTTTTGGCCAAACTTCAATCAGGCTGTGCGGACATACTGCAGTACGTGTGACACATGTCAACGGATAGGAAAGCGGGGGGACCACCCAAGAGCTAGGCTTATGTCTATGCCTATCATTGGGGAGCCCTTTGCCCGCATAGCCGTTGACATTGTGGGTCCACTGGCCAGGGCTAGTCCATCCGGTAAGAAATATATTCTCACCGTGGTGGATTATGCCACTCGCTATCCAGAGGCAGTAGCGCTGTCTAATATAGAGGCAGAGACAGTTGCTGATGCCCTGGTTAGGATTTTTACCAGAGTCGGGTTCCCTCAAGAGATTCTCTCTGACCAGGGAACCCAATTCACCGCTGTGCTCACCCAGCAACTGTGGAAGGTGTGCGGTATTAAACCGCTGCTTAGCTCACCTTACCATCCACAGACTAACGGTCTCTGCGAGCGATTTAATGGCACCCTCAAACAGATGCTGAGGACCTTTTCTGACACTTGCAGAGACTGGGAGCGATTCCTGCCTCATCTGTTGTTTGCCTACAGAGAGGTGCCCCAGGAATCTACTGGGTTCTCCCCCTTTGAGTTGCTATATGGGAGAAGGGTCCGCGGACCCCTAGATCTCATTAGAGGCCACTGGGAGGGGGAGACAGAGCAGGAAGGGACCCCCATAGTGCCATATGTTCTGGAACTCCGGGACCGCATGGAGAAACTGTCCCTAATGGTAAGGGAGAATCTCCAGGTGGCTCAGGGGAGACAGAAGAGGTGGTACGATCGGGGTGCCCGACAGCGAGTTTTCCAGGTTGGGCAGAAGGTACTAGTGCTCAAACCTGTGAAGGCGAACAAGATGCAGGCATCTTGGCAGGGCCCGTATAAGGTGTTAGCACAGATATGTGATACTACCTACCTTATAGCCAGCTGTTCAGATGAAAGGATCCAGCCATCCTTCCATGTGAACATGCTAAAGGAGTATCAGGAGAGACCGGAGAATGTCGCTGCAGTATGTGCCCCTGCTGCAGATGATACAGAAAGTTTACCCTTGCCAGACCTGTTAGAGAGGGACCCCCAGACGGATCTTACTAGCCTAGTACAGCTAGGGGACAGATTGAGCGCTACCGAGAAGGGCCAGGCAAGACAGCTTTTGTGGGAGAAGCAGGCGACCTTCTCCCAAGAACCTGGTTACACTACCCTAGCTGTACACAAGGTAGAAACCCCTGGACAGAACCCCCTGCGACAACCCCCTTACCGTATCCCTGAAGCAGTCCGGGAAGGAATGCGGAAGGAGATACAGGAGATGACCCAGCTGGGGGTCATCGAACACTCCGATAGCCCTTGGGCCTCGCCTGTAGTCCTGGTGCCCAAGAAGGATGGGACCACCCGGTTCTGTGTGGACTACAGGCGTCTCAATGAGCGGACCACCACTGACGCCTACCCGATGCCCCGGGTAGATGAATTGTTAGATCGCATTGCCAGGGGACGCTATCTGACCACCATAGACCTGTGCAAAGGCTACTGGCAGATTCCCCTGGCCGAGGATGCTATCCCCAAGTCGGCCTTCGTCACCCCATTTGGCCTGTACCAATTTAAGGTCATGCCATTTGGGATGAAGAATGCCCCGGCTACCTTCCAGCGTATGGTGGATAGACTTCTTGATGGATTCCAGGAATTTGCTTGTGCATACCTGGATGACATTGCGATCTACAGTGAGTCCTGGGAAGAACACCTAGTACATGTAGGGGTGGTGCTGGACAAGATTCGGGCCGCTGGCCTGACATTGAAGCCAGAGAAGTGCCATTTAGGCATGGCTGAAGTGCAGTACCTGGGTCACAGAGTAGGGTGTGGGAGCCAGAGGCCAGAGCCAGCCAAGATAGAGGCAGTTGCTAACTGGCCCACACCTATCACCAAGACCCAGGTGTTAGCCTTCCTAGGGACAGCAGGATACTATAGGCGCTTCGTCCCCGACTACAGCTCTATTGCTAAACCCCTGACTGACTTGACCAAGAAGAATCTTCCTAAGCAGGTCCTGTGGTCTCCGGCTTGTGAAGCTGCGTTCCAAGCACTCAAACATGCTCTTGTGAATGCCCCTGTCCTGGCTGCCCCAGTCCCTAACAAACGTTTTCTCGTCCATACAGATGCTTCCATGTATGGACTGGGGGCTGTGCTGAGCCAGGTCGGGGAAGATGGAGGAGAGCACCCTGTCGCATATCTCAGCAGAAAGTTGTTACCCAGAGAAGTGAGTTATGCGGCAGTGGAGAAGGAATGTTTGGCCCTGGTGTGGGCATTGAAGAAGCTAAGCCCGTATTTATATGGACAGGAATTTTCCCTTGTGACGGACCACAATCCCCTTGTCTGGCTTAACCGGGTCTCTGGAGACAATGGCAGACTGCTGAGGTGGAGTTTAGCACTACAGCCATATAACTTCACCATCACTTATCGACCCGGTAAGCAGAATGGGAACGCAGATGGATTGTCCAGGCAAACCGACATCCTCACCCCATCTTAGTCCGGTCATCCCCACGTTGACCCGCTAAAGGGTCAAGCCGGGTCTGCCGGAGTGTCCCACAAGGGGGGAGCCGTGTGACAGATTCATCTGCATTGTTGGTTCGTCTGTTTCCCTTTGTTCGCGGAATTGCCTGTTCCTATACCCCCGTTCGTGTATTTGCAAAATGCCGATTGAAACTACCGAACGAACGACCACCCAGGAGAGGAGTGTGCTGCTGGTTAACCTCTTGGCCCCAATTAGAACGTTGTGGTTAACCGCAGACACCTCTCCATTCCATTCGTACGGGTGGTCGTCGTTCGCATGTCGACCACGAGGCAGCGGCCATTTTGGGACATACGAACGCAGAGCGGTGTTCGGTACAAACTGTATGGAACTAAAAACGGACACTTAAACTACCGAACACCGCTGAAAAGCTGCTGCCTACCTTCCTTTTCGACAAGGCATGCGAACGTCGGTCGTTCGGGAGTTTTATTCAGTCGTATGGACTTTTACCCCGACAGCCATCCCATGGAGTCATTCGTATACCGAAGGACTGGTGAAAGACTTTGACTCCATGGCGATTCGACTAGATACATCGGATCTGAGCGCTATTCGGTGAAAACATGCCCTCAGATCCAGGCTGTCTGGGGATACATTACACGAACCATATGCATTCGGTATTTCTGTAGTTATGTATTTTAATGTCTTTTTGTTACTGTAAATTAAGATGGCGATGGTCTCTACCTTGGGAGATAATTAGGTTTCTTCCCCAATTATCTCCAAGGTAAAGAAGACGGAATTATGGGCAAGATGGGAAGGGCTACTATTGAAGCCACTGCGATTGGCTACTGTACAATATGTGTTACAGTCTTCCACAAGGTCCCCTCGGGGAGTGTCCACCTTGTGGAGACCTGCATAAATACCGGGCAGGTAGCCCCCATTAAACAGATCTTCATTTGACCCTCAAGACGGAGCTTGGTCTCGTTTGTGGGGGGAATTATTATTGGGACAGCGCTTTCGTTATTTCTAGCTGTGGAAGGCGTTCGACTGTTTGGCTGATCGGGAGTTGCCGTGTTCGCGGACTTCGTTCGGGAGTTTGGCGATCGGCTGGATTTAAACCTGCATTTCTGGAGAAGGGGATTATTGCCTAAACGGCGGCTTCATCTACCCGACGGTACGTGTCGTAACATATATGTTTAAAAGGGAACAGTAATTGAACCAAAAGGACAAAAAAACACTTAAAAAAGGAAACATAAAAACAAAATAAGGGGGCGCTCATAAGCTCTAAGTAAGAAATTGGGTAGAAGGGGTTAAGGAGCAATGGAGGCTGCTTGTTAAAGGAATGATAAGATAGAGACAATTGTGAATCCAATTAACCAATTCATGCGACACTGTGGACATCCCCATCAAGCAGTTTTTCAACTGTAACACCTTTGGTGTGGTGTAGCTGCTGATATGTGAGTGTGGCCTTCAATACGTGGGCAAAACCATACATCCCTTCAAAAGAAAGATTATGAAACATGTCCACTCAGTAACTACCTTTAAAGACACCTCTGTTGCTAGACATGTCAGATTGCACCACAAAGATTCCCCCAAAGGGATGAAATTTGCAGGAATTGAAAAATCCACATGGGCAAAAGGGGTGGTGACTTGGACCTAACTCTGAAAAAAAGAGTGTGTTTTTGGATCCATAAGTTTGACATCATGGCACCCAATGGGTTAAACGAGGACTTTACGTTTACCCCATTTATTGGTACAAAGGAGCAATACACACCTATCAATAACTAGAAAGGAGATTCTAACTACAGGTGACACTCGAAAAATGTGAATATCGTGCAAAAGTTCATTTATTTCAGTAATGCAACGTAAAAGGGGAAACTCATATATGAGATAGATGCATTACATGCAAAGCAAGATAGTTCAAGCCGTGATTTGTCATAAGTGCGATGATTATGCCTACAGCTCATGAAAACCCCAAATCCACAATCACGGTAAATTAGAATATTGTGAAAAGGTGCAATATTCTAGGCTCACAGTGTCCCACTCTAATCAGCTAAGTAAGCCATAACACCTGTAAAGGATTTCTGAGCATTTAAATGGTCTCTCAGTCTGGTTCAGTAGGAATCACAATCATGGGGAAGACTGCTGACCTGACAGTTGTGCAGAAAACCATAACTGACACCCTCAATAAAGAGGGAAAGCCTCAAAAGGTAATTGCGAAGGAAGTTGGATGTTCCCAAAGTGCTGTATCAAAACACATTAATAGAAAGTTATGTGGAAGGGAAAAGTGTGGAAGAAAAAGGTGCACAAGCAGCAGGGATGACCGCAGCCTGGAGAGGATTGTCAGGAAAAGGCCATTCAAAAGTGTTGGGGACTTTTACAAGGAGTGGACTGAGGCTGGAGTCAGTGCATCAAGAGCCACCACACACAGACGGATCCTGGACATGGGCTTCAGATGTCGTATTCCTCTTGTCAAGCTGCTCCTGATCAGAGCAACTTTTGCATCTCATTTGGAAACCAAGGACCCAGAGTCAGGAGGAAGAATGGAGAGGCACACACTGCAAGATGCTTGAAGTCCAGTGTGAAGTTTCCACAGTCTGTGTTGATTTGGGGAGCCATGTCATCTGTTGGTGTTTGTCCACTGTGCTTCATTCAGTCCAGGGTCAACGCAGCCATCTACCAGGAGATATTGGAGCACTTCATGCTTCCTTCCGCAGACAAGCTTTATGGGGATGCTGACTTCATTTTCCAGCAGGACTTGGCACCTGCCCACACTGCAAAAGCACCAAAGCCTGGTTCAATGACCATGGGATTACTGTGCTTGATTGGCCAGCAAACTCGCCTGACCTGAACCCCATAGAGAATCTATGGGGCATTGCCAAGAGAAAGAGGAGAGACATGAGACCGAACAATGCAGAAGAGCTGAAGGCTGCTATTGAAGCATCCTAGTCCTCTATAACACCTCAGCAGTGCCACAGGCTGATAGCTTCCATGCCACGCCTCATTGAGGCACTAATTGCTGCAAAAGGGGCCCAAACAAAGTTTGGAGTCCATATGCATGCTTATACTTTTCAGTGGCCCGAAATTGTTCTATGTACACTCCTTGTTTTATTGAATGCATGTAATATTCTCATTTACTGAGATTGTGGATTTGGGGTTTTTATGAGCTGTAAACCGTGATCATCGCACTTATGACAAATCACGGCTTGAACTATCTTGCTTTGCATGTAATGCGTCTATCTCATATAGTAGTTTCCCCTTTTACGTTGCATTACTGAAATAAATGAACTTTTGCATGATATTCACATTTTTCGAGTGTCACCTGTAGTTAGAATCTCCTTTCTAGTTATTGATAGGTGTGTATTGCTCCTTTGTACCTAAAATTTTGAGTATCACCTGTATGTATTCAAAATTATAATTTTGTTTATATTAGCTACATAACATTTTGTCACAGTTCCCACCACAACATCCAGATGAGGTTGCCACAGGAGTGCCCAGCAGGGAAATTGAACCTGGGTACTTTACAGTCCTGGGGCTGCTATTTTGCCTCTGAGCTAGCATACAGCTCTAATGTAAGTCATAAAAATGAACACATAAGAAACATAAAAAAACATAGTGTCTCAAAACACTTCAAAGAAGTGCATAATAGTGATCCTCAATTTTTAAAGTTTAAAGCTATTCAGAAAGTAAAATATAACTGGCGAGGAGATTATAATATAAAACAACTGGGAAAGTATGAGATGAAATGGATTTTAAATCTCAATACTTTAAGTCCATTAGGCTTGAATGAAGATTTTGAATTATATCATTTCTTATAACGTTAATAGTTATCCAAAATGTATATTTAATAAATTTTTAACCAAGTATTTTTTTAGAGCGAAATTTTTACTGCTTTTACTTTATTTTATGTTAAGAATAAACGCTCTGCACCTAGATTGGTTGCAAATGTTTTTATTGTAATGTCCTTACCTTCAAGATATATTTCCAATTAATGGTTTTAATGTATCTTTTCTTTTTACATTGACACACATGTATCTATATATCCCCGAGAATGTCAAATGAACTGAAAAACGTACCTTTACGATGTCCGAGCAACCGGATATGAAGCATCAGGACATCTAGATTCGAGCTATATGGGTAATGTATTCTTTATGACAGAATATGACGATACGTCACTTCCGGGTATGAAGTGAAAGATACAAATGCCCAACGAACATATCTTTGTGACGAACTCCCCAATGATTGGAAGAATGAAAGATAAAGGAGGAGCTACCCAGAACCACTGATTATATACCAATTGATAAAGCCTTAACGGTGAAATGCATTTTGTTGGAAAATTTCTGATGGAAAGGACATAATTTACTGTTTTTATTTTTGAGTGCTAGTATTTTTTATGCTCTGTTTTAAACCTTCTTTTTATTTCAGAATAAATGTCCTCAACAAGTCCCTCTCTCCTTCTTCACTTTATTACATTGTAATCCTAGGTTCCCACAGGGAAATGTCACCCTATAATTTGACACTGTGTGCAGAGTTGGGTGCCAGTTATATTAGTAGGCTCCTAAAAAGGTGAGCAAATTTATTGCTATATTTTGTTATTTAAATCCATTTGGTTTATCCAATCTGCACCCAGATCGCTGTGTGCTTTTCTATTTCTATATATACCTGTGAAAGAGAATCACCACAGAAGAAGGTCCAGGAGTGACCTAAAAAGGCCCTAAAAGCTACAGTGTTTAGAGCCTATACCCCTTAAAAAGGGCGCTAACAAATGTGAGTGTGACCATATATAGATCTACTCATTCTTATTGTATATGTACAAACTATATTGCACTATTCTGTATATTTCTCCTTTCTTTTGCATGTGATTTTTACCCCATACAATCTGAAGGGGTAAGTAAGAATTTGTATAGCGCTGCACTCACACTTTTATGTTTAGGTGGTGGGTCATATTACCTAAACAGTTAGTTTGTTTGTTTTACTCTGTTTTACAATCAACCTAGCCTTTTGCCTTCATAACAATATTTTTTTTTCAGACGGCGACCTCTGTGAGTATATTTTTTACTCACCATAACTATCTGAAACCTATATACGATTAGGATTCATAATTGTCTCTCTTATCATTCCTTTAACAAGCACCCTCCATTGCTCCTTAACCATTTCTACCCCATATCTTACTTAGAGCTTATGAGCTCCTCTTTATTTTGTGTTTATAAGTTTCCTTTTTTTTGTGTTTTTTTTTTGTCCTTTTGGTTCAATTGCTGTTCCTTTTTAATCATACATAAATAAATTTAGTTTTAATTATATTATATTTATAAAAGGACTTTACTTTATCCTCTGGATTTTATGTCCTTTGGTCATTTCTTTTTGTTTTAAGAGACAATACGGTTTCATATCAGTTTATCTTGATTGAAGGAATGTGGTTTATACAATGAAAGTTAAAACAAAAGATAAAAAACTGATTTTCTCCATAGTAGAAAATTGAGGTCAACTCTGCAGGGAATTTCTCCTTGAGGAAGTTTTCCTTTAGAACTTTAGGATGTCATTTTTAAAATATTTAATATGCAATAAAATGATTTGTATTAACAAATTTAGAATTATTAACATTATATTCATAGTACTACATAAACAGACGCTTTAGGTTGGAGTTGTCCCCTAAATACATTTTCACCCCTATTATTAGTATTAGTATTTGTAATAAATAGTTTGACATGTATCTAAATTATACCAATCCAACCTCCTGCTTATCCATCCAGGTTCATTACTGGCCCTGACATTGTACACTGTCAAATTATCTAACATATTTTTAGCATTACTTTCATGTATGTCCATTTCAGTTTTATATAGGTTTTGCATAGCTTATTCTATCATCGTCGCATAAATGAATATTATACTATACATTTCCAGGACATGATACATTTCTATGGACTTATTAGACTGTACTATTGATAGAAGCATACAGTGTCAGCTGTTAGATAATTCTTTTTTCTTTGTATTCTTTTCCCATAAATCCTGCTAACAGATGTGTACATATGTTGTCAGCTGTATTTGTCACTGTAGCAGACCTCTCTTGGAGTTTATGTATGCTGTTAGTAATGATTTATTATCTCTTGTCATTGTTCTGGTTACTTCACAAAGGAAAGCAAATCAAACTACCAACTCTAAGTAAAGTAGTTTCTGAATAATAAATAAGACATATTATAACATAGCGGGGTATTCACAATAGCTTGAAGGATGGTGCCTTTGAATATTATTTTATAATTCATGTGTCCTTTGTAATAGACAGCCATGGAACGATTTCATCTTACACCATTAAAACCTCTATCTCTTCATGCAGTTACATAAATTATCAAGACTTTTTTCATATTTTCACTTTAATAAGACAACTGTTGTTTTCCTCAGGATATGTTAAACAGCTACTGTACAATTATCATATGGTTCTTAAAAGTCTTCTATCAAGGGGTACAGAGTATTGCACACTTCACAAACTTTTATTGTTAAAGATTTATTGTAGGAGAAAAACAATATAATTGATTATAAAATAAATTAATGCAGCGCTAAAATGTATGTTAAATATAAAGTAGATAAATGAAGACTATATAAAATGATTAGACAACAAAGATTGTTTTATTTAGTTGATGAACTATGTATTTAATATTATTGACATGTGTTACTGTTTGTCTATTATTGTAATTAAAATGAGAAATACATGGGGTTGTTCGGAACATTTTCCTTGTTAGGGAAAATATGGAGCACCAACGTATTCACGTATTCATATGTAAAATATTGTTTGATGCAAAAAAAGAAAAAAAATCTGCCACAAAAAATTTAGGAAAAATATGAACTTGTAGAGAATAATTTAAATCCTTCTGAAACACATTGTACAGAATTTCGTTTATTTTGCTGTTCACTTTGGCCGCGAAATAGTCGAGAGAGCCACTCAGACAGCCAAAACAGCAGAAACAATGGGCATTTGTTTAGTAGACTTATGCAGAGTAAACAATTACAGTTCTTCCGACATACTTAAGCAGAAAAATAATTACTGAATTTAATTCATGGCGCTGTTAGGCTCAGCTGAATTTCGGTACCAAGGAAAATTTGGGAAGACCTCTTGGGATCCAGAAAAACAGGAAAAATGCTGCAAAAATGCTGCATTTAATACTACAATATTGTCTGGCCTAACGACTACAAAATTTGTTTTTAAATATATATATTTATATGTGTGTTTAAAATAACAATAAAATCTCAATGAATGAGACAATTACAAAATGTTACAGGAAGAATAGGTTAATGAGAACGCTGCTCAAACAAGTTTACAATATGTGTGTGTGTAAAATTACAAATTAAATTAAAATAAGACTATCAGAATTTTTAAATGACAAGCTTTCAGGATAACCTTCCTTTCTGAAGTCGAAAGCATTTCTAAGCAAAAATGACACAATTTTTTTTTAAATTTGCGTTGTGATAATGGAGTTAAAGCAACATCAGTGCAGATAAGACACAGGTCTGATAGTAAATAGACTGCCTTCTCACAGAGGGTCATAAATATGTAGTGTAAGCATTTCCTCTAAAACACCCCAATTCCTAATTCTTACTCAAGATCACCAACAAATGTTACAATAGAGTTTTAAGGTAGGTGTGAATGTGATGGCTCTTCTTATATAATACAGATACACCAATAAAACAAAAAGCAGCTATGGCACTATGTAGGCACCCCCAAGTTTCTACAAGACAAATGAAAAAAGAACAGCATCAAAAACTCCAATGTTTAGGTCACCACCTATAAAACACTAAACTGTGAGTGCAGTGCTGAACATTAACACATGCAGATAAAAAAAAAACAAGTGGGCCCAAAAGGTAAACCCCCAGATATTTTAGAACTACAAGTCCTATGATGCTTTGCATTCCTTAAGAATATCTTTAGAATGACAAAGTATTATGGAAGCTGTTGTTTGAAAACATCTGGGAGTCTGCCTCTTGTGCACCTCTGGTTTACAATATCACAGCACTAACCTAAAGACACTCAGGTGATATATAAATATTTCACATCCCCAACTATATACAGTATGCAATTTCATGGAGTTATTTCATGACTATATCATTCTTTTTTCATGTTATGTTTTTAGTGTCTGCTTAATTTTCTTATTTAATATTATGTTGTTATATCTTTAATTTAACTAGTTCATGTTATTAACCGCCTCTCCTAACCAAGTTCATTCTGATACTGGTGTTACACTGATCCATTCTATAAATGTAGGCTATTTAAAACTGCTCTGCCATGGTCTTAGCCTATTTTTCTTTTTTTGGTCTCTTCAGACTATAAGTGGCTTAAATGTCCCCCTGATGTATTACATTTTGCAACCTGTCCTGCATTTTCACCTTCTAACTTTCCCTCAATTTTGGTGCTGGTATATCTGGTGCCATCTTCCTGAGCCCAGCTGGGACTTATTATCCCTGCTTTCCTTTGCACTTTTCAACCCTACGCTTCTGATATTGAGCATGCCCATTGCTTAATTGTTTGAACTATGTGGTCTGACTTCTGTTCACAAAAGGGACAACTTAGCTTTAACAACTTGGCCAGATTTTCAATGTTGACCCATGCATTTAAAAATCATCTACTTACAAACAAAATATACTGGTAAAATGTAATTCATTTTTAACAAAATCAAAAGGTAAATATCGACACTAATTAATTAACTACAGAAAGAGTGGCTTGTAATCCCCATTAACAAGATCTTTCATCTTTTTAATAATTTTACATTTTAAACCCTGCATTACATGTAATTTCCCTACTCATAAAGTAAAGCCAATTAATAAGTAAAAGTTAATTTCAGATCTTATACTGTTGTTTTTTTTATCTTTTCAATATTTGTTTTTGAAGTTTCATACAGCTAACTTAAAAGGCTTCACATAAAACACTAATGAGCTTCATTCACATAATATCAAAAATGAAAAGGAAAATAAAGCTAATTTGAGCAGTGTCAAGTGAGGATTTCATGCCTACAACAGTGGCCATGCATTTGTTTACAATTAGGCTTGTACTGACAATGGAAAGGAACACACCCTTACATATAAGAAAATTGTAATTAATTTAAAAAAAAAACCTTATTGAAGTAAATGCTTTATAAGGAAGAAAAGGGAAGCAAAACAAAAAGCATGGTGTTGGGTAAATATATCTTAGGTATTATATCGTATATAGGCTTTGACTTAATATCTTGTGATGAACTTTTCAAATAATTTTTTCGATATATGAATTAAAATACATTATATGGAATATGGAATATATCAAAATAGTAAAATATTTTTAATATGTAATTATTTGAAAAGTTTATGCAAAAAAATGAAATCTAAAAAGTTCATCCAAAAATATTATATCAAGGCCATAAATGCAAATCTGTGTCACAAAAATAATTGAAAGAATTCAAGAAATATGAAGGGGATCATTAAATACACAATTCAATTTTCTAACAATGTTATTGGTTGATATAAAATATATTTGTATATAAAAATAAAATTTGAAAAACAAACAAACATTTTTTGCAATATATTTTTTAAATGCTAATATTTTGTGTTGGTGAAAAAAAAAACAAGCGCTAGAAACCTGACCCTGTGAACTAGTTTGGTATATTTTATTTGTATCTGATTCAGAAATAGATTTATTCACTAACCTGGAAACTGTGGATAACTAATCAATTTTAGGGCAAAATAGACAAATTGGAAAACAAAATCACTGGCCTTTTATTTTTTGTAATAAAACTTGGGTAAAATTTTAAATTCTCTTGGTGACATGTACATTTCTTGTACACTTCCACAAAGACGAATTGTAATCACAAAGCAAATAAAAACCTTACATCTATTAGAAAAGAATTTGTAATAGAGCAGAACTAGAGAATTTTTCCAAATACTGCTTGGGCTTGAGGAAAAATACTGAAGTGTTACAAAATACTAACTATTTAGATTATGCCCTCCCCATGTTAATTAAATTAAGCATTTTTTTACCTTTATTCCCCCCTATGCACCGATCTATGTTCATTACTGGTGATCTCAGCCACTCCAATGCCTTCCAGCAGGGAAACATTGGGGCAAACTGTGCATACACAGCAAACCTATTGGCATCTCCTCATAGAGATGTATTGAGTCAACACAGCTTACAAAAAGTGCCGTTCTCTTGCCTTCTGCCTTTGTAAACTCTCCCATTCTAACCCCGTCCAGACTTTTTGTGGCTGTCCAATCACAGCCTTCCCAATGCAGCTCAATGAGAAGGAAGGTGCTCCGAGCAATTGCTCCAGATCTTTCCAAATCTTGCACTGCATGTTTCTTTTTGTCATGCTACAATATGCAATGTGAATGACACTCTACAAGGCTCCAAATTTCTGACTTAACCTCGCCTGGCCAGTGCAAGATTTATAATCAGACATACCATAGCGAGGCAAGTCTGTGTGACTTTAAAAAAAATAAAAAAATATTTAGTTTGTTTTGCGGCAGGTACTGCTGTGGTCAGTTACCACACCAGTGAGAGGAGATGACGGGTTGCATACATAGAAACGTGAGACTATATCCATGTGTGTGACCTGATCTCCTCTCTGTGTGCTTCATTGTTCATGATAATATTCTACTGGACATCATAGGGCCAATGCCCATCTCCTCCGTGCAACACAGAAATGCATGATGATGCATTTATTTTGGGTCTCCCTTCCTCTTCTAAGAAGTACCTAGCTATCTTAAGAGCAGCAGTCCTTCAGCATCTAAAGGTCCATTTTCCATCCTAGAGCAAACAAAAGCTATTCTTGGTTGTGTGGACAGAATTCAAAATGCATGACAGGTGCATTGTCGCCATAAGGGTAGGTAGATCTGAAACCTCTTAACCATAAATCACCCACCCCCAAAATAAGACACCAACACTTCTGATGTATGGGAAAAATTGTCCACAGCTTTAATACATATAGATAAATACATATATAGAAATCCCACTAAACGGAAAGCACTCCAGGGTCTTTGAGGTATGGTAAAAATTAAATTGATATAAAAAAATAATAATTCAAACATAAACGTTTTGGCTCACGTCTGGAGCCTTCTTCAGATGACAAAGGATGACAAACATTGTTTGTCATCCTGAAGAGGGCTCCAGATGTGAGCCGAAACATTGATGTTTGTTTTATTATTTTTTTATATCAATTAAAATTTTACCATACCTCAAAGACCCTGGAGTGCTTTCCGTTTACTGGGATTTCTACTAATTTTGCTGGATCAGCACCGGGAAATATCATGATTATAACCAGGAGTGCAAGCATCTTGGATTTTGTATAAATAAATATATATATATATATATATATATATATATTTATGTAGATCTGCTCGACAGTCTCATTACTTGTATTAACAAAAAACGTTTATGCCTGGGTGCTTACATGGGTATGAATATAAACAAATAGAATAAGGGGAGCACTCACAGGACTTCTAAATGAATAAGTGGTTTAATGTGAAAAAAACAAAGGATTTACATCTACATCAAATCGATGTTTTGACCCTCAGCGGGTCTTTCTCAAGATAACATAGTGTAACAACAAATGCTGATAAACTGAAAAATTTAATTTATATGTACTAGTCGAGTGTAGTGATCGCCCGCAAGCTGATTGACACCTGGAACTGTCGGAGGACTGCGAGTGACGTCATCATGTAGTGACGCTCACAGATACAAACGTGGTTGCTAAGAAACAAATGAAAACAGTGTGTGAGTCGGACTGATGCGCATGTGAAGTGACACTGTTCCAGTGTACCAGGATACTTAATCAATATTAAATCTACATACGTAGAGACATAAGCTATCTACTTAATCAAATCTTAAAGGAACATAGAGTAAACAATATTTTCATTTAGTCCCTTGGGGGTTACAATGTTCAAATGGTGAATCCTTAAGGCTTCCCATTGTCATAGGCGTCTGGATCTGTCACCCCTCTGTGGAAGAGGAGGGACATGGTCTGTAACCACAAATTGCAAAGATGGTGTTGGGCAAGTAAGAAGTGCTTAGCAACAGGTTTTTCCGTCCATTGGTCCCGGAACACTAACATAATTCCTGACCGGTGGCCCATAATCCGGTCCCTAGGTGTGAGGTTGTTTTTTCCTACACATGAGAGTCCATGTGGGCAGGTTGTAATATAAATAACGTGGTCTGTTGTGCATGTGATGTAGTGTTGTATCGAGATCCGTATATATATAGGTCATTGCCCTCACCATACAGGTGTATTATATTTGAACATGACCTACAGGACAATACAAGACAATGACACACATCAATAATAATGTAACAATATAAGAAAACAAAAACAAACATAGAGTGCAATACATTAACTTAACGGAACCGTAGTTGGAGTTTACCTAGATAGATGAGCCACCGATGGACTTGAAACCTCCCAACACATTACCAACTGTATAACAAAACTTCTTTGACCAACTGCATTTACTAACTGATCTTACCAATAGATCTTCCCCCCCCCTTTACCTCATCAGCCCTGTTGCTGTGACCAAAAGGGGACAAAGAAAAGACCACATCCAGCATACTACAGGCGGGTGGGAGGGACAAACCCAAGCTGGCAAGTGATAAAATTAATTGAACACTAAAATGCATGCCTATATATTTTAAACCCAAGGACATATATATAGGCAGTCATTTTAGTGTTCAGGCATAGGGAGGTATAGGGAGAGTCTAGTTAGGATCGGTAGGTTTGTATGGTGGGTGGGACACATATATATATATATATATGTCCCACCCACCATATATATGTCCCACCCACCATACAAACCTACCGATCCTAACTAGAATCTCCCTATGCCCACCTTGTAGCCATGTAATGGCCCCTTTCCACTAAACTGGATCTTCAATGGGGCTACAGGCCTGAGTCTGACATAAACAAATGTTACAACTGTGAAATGCATTTATTGGGATTTCATTAGATGTCACATGCATTCACAAGTAAATATAGTATTTCCCTGCCTGACACTTTCTAGAAGAACTCCATTTTTGCCTTATTAAAGTGGCACTGTCATGGCCAAACCCACTTTTCTTTTAACCCCCTCCTGACTCCACTTCATCTAATTGTCCCCCTAGTCACCCCCAAATGCCCATAAGCCCCCCCATATTACCTATTTTTAAACTTTATTTTATGCCCAGACCTAGGTCCTGGGCACCGCCATATTTGCGTGGGTAGATGAAGTCCTTGTGGGACACGTCATCTGCCCACACTAGATAGCACTGTGAAATTTCTGCGCATGCCCAGTTAAACACTTGTGCCTATGAATGGGAATTTCACCTATTCATTCATTCGTAAGAAAGATGAAGGAATTAATAGAAATGTCAGACAAACCAAAAAACACAGAATATCATTGTTTGTTTGTTCGTTTATTTTATTACAAGGAGGGAGCTACCAGCACGCAGCTCCCTTCTTGTAATATGTAAAAATTGAAGCGGCAGGGAGCAGTGCTCCCTGCCACTTCCTAAGCTCCCCCATGTCCTCCCTCACTCTATGGGGGTCAATATGTCCCCCATATTAGCATAAGGGAGATTAAAATCTCCTGAATGCCCCTACTCGCTATGCCATGAGTAGGAGCTTGTCTACTAAATAGTGAGCAGCCTATGGCTGTTCACTGTTGTAAAATTAACTCCCCGCCCTCTTCCAACAAATGGCCCAATGGTGGGGCATCTATTAACTAATGGGATTGTACATAGTGTGGCGGCTACTCAACTTAACGGAGGACATAAGGTCCTCCATGAGCGGCGGGTGGGGGCCCTAAATGAAAATGAGGGGGGACCTATTGTCCTTCCCCCTTGGCCCTCACAACTGGGCGGCGGGTGGGGGCCCTAAATTAAAATGTGGGGGACCTACTGTCCTCTCCCCTGGCCTCCACCTATTAGCAGCGTGTGGGGGCCGTAAATAACAATGGGGGGACAAAGTGTAAAATACCCCCCCCCTTGTGACTAGGGGTCCCCAAGTCCCTAGTCACCCCCCAACCCAAATAAAATAAAATATAGTGAGGGGGATACAATAAAACTATATACCTGAAAAAAAAATCATACTTACCATTAGACGTTTTTTCAGCCACAAAAAAGGCCAAATAAAAAAACATAATAGGCCCCCATTGTCATTTAGGGCCCCAACTGCCGCTCATGGGTGGGGGCCGGGGGGAGGACAATAGGTCCCCCCTTCCTTATTGTAATTTAGGGCTCCCACGCGCTGCTCATGGGTGGGGGCTGGGTGGGATACTAGGGTTTTTTGTTTGTTTTTTAAACAGTGAGCAGCCACTGGCTACTCACTGTTTAGTAGGCATGCCCCTATAGCGAGTAGGGGCAGAATTTACTAATACTAAGTAATCTTTACTTAGTATTAGTACATTTGGCTGAAAGACCAATTTAGGTCTTTCAGCCTTTTTGTAGATAGCTCCCTGATACAATGAGAATTAGGAAGTTATTCACTAAGCAGCTGCAAGATGCAGTCACAGCATGAACAGGATCAGAGTTTCATTCATTCTAATGAAATTCCAATCTGAACAAAGTCCCAAATTGCGTCCTAACATGAATGGAGAAACTGTTCTCATTCTTTTAGGACGAAATTCAGTAGTTTCGCCCGTGTTCTGTCTAAAATGATACCGACAGGAAGCATCGCGAGATCGGGGAGGAAAGGTAAGAATTGCGGGAAAAGTTTTCTGACCACAGGAAACAGAGCACACTTTGTTCCTCCGCTGGTCAGAGATGGTCAGGGGTAGCTGTGTGTGAGGGTGTGTGAGAGTGCTTTGTGTGAGAGTTCCGTGTTTGTGTGAGGGTGTGGTGTGTCAGAGTGATGTGTGTGAGAGTGATGCGTGTGAGGGTGATGTGTGTGAGATTGCTGTGTGTGAGAGTTATGTGTGTGAAACATTGTATCCCCTCTCCCTTTTTACCTTTAGCCTGGAAGGGGGGAACCTGCTGCTGCCATCCCTGGTGGTGCTATGGATGAGTGATCTCTAGCCTGTGGGGCTAAAGTTCACTTTCGCAATATTGGGGGCATTTCCATTGCAACGCTCCAGATTTCGCGAGAGGAACCTCTTACACCCATGCTAAATAGTTTCTAAATTTTATCCTGAGTTTAGAAATACCCAATGTTAACATGTTCTTGGCTTTTTATGGAAAGTTATAGGGCATTAAGTACTGTGAGTGAGATGGGTGAAATGTGTGTGTGTGAGGGGTGAAATGTGTGTGTGTGTGTGTGTGTGAGGGTGCTGTGTATGTGAGGATGCTGTGTATGTGAGCATGTTGTGTATATGAGGATGCTGGATGTGAGGGTAATGTGTGTGTGAGAGGGAGCTGTGTGTGTGTGAGGGTAATGTGTGTGAGACTGCTGTGTGTGTGAGAGTGATGTGTGTGAGAGTGCTGTGTGTGATGGTACTGGGTGTAAGAGTGCAGTGTGTGAGGGTGCTGTGTGTTAGGGTGTGTGAGAGTGCTTTGTGTGAGAGTTCCGTGTTTGTGTAAGGGTGTGGTGTGTCAGAGTGATGTGTGTGAGAGTGATGTGTGTGAGAGTGATGTGTGTGAGGGTGATGTGTGTGAGATTGCTGTGTGTGAAAGTTATGTGTGTGAAACATTGTATCCCCTCTCCCTTCTTACCTTTAGCCTGGGAGGGGGGAACCTGCTGCTGCCATCCCTGGTGGTGCTATGGATGAGTGATCTCTAGCCGGTGGGTCTAGAGTTCACTTTCCATTGCAACGCTCCAGATTTCGCGAGAGGAACCTCTCACACCCATGCTAAATAGTTTCTAAATTTTATCCTGAGTTTAGAAATACCCAATGTTAACATGTTCTTGGCTTTTTATGGAAAGTTATAGGGCATTAAGTACAAGTAGCACATTGCTTTTTCCAAACTTTTTTTTTTTTTTACAAACCCTGTAATTTACCCCCATCAAACCATATATTTTTTTTTTAAAGTAGACAACCCATGGTATTCAAAATGGGGTATGTCATTTTTATTTTTACACATAAACAGCCATTTCACAGATGATATTATCAGTATAATACATTCTACTGCTCTAAAACACTCATATCTGTGTAGAGTAATGTCTCAAGAGTACAACAGTACCCATCAAGTACAGATTTTATGGTGATTTGTAAAGTTACAGGGTCAAACATAAGATTTGCCAATTTCTGTTTTTGAAAATTGCTATTTGCCAGATTGGTTATGTTGCCTTTGAGATGGTATGACAGTCCAGAATATAAAAAAAACACAATGACATACCATTTGAACACAAAGAGTGTTGTGTGTGAGGGTGTGAGATAGTTCTGTGTGTGAGAGAGTGTTGTGTGTGAGAGTGCTGTGTGTGAGAGAGTGTTGTGTGTGAGGGTGTGGTGTGTGAAAGTTCTTTGTATGAGAGGGCTGTATGTGTGAGAGAGTGTTGTGTGTGAGGGTGTGGTGTGTGAGTGTTGTGTGTGATGGTGTGGTGTGTTAGAGTGCATATTGTGTGTGAGAGTGTTGTGTGTGAGGGTGATGTGTGTGAGGGTGATTTGTGTGAGAGTGCTGTGTGTGTGAGAGAGTGTTGTGTGTGAAGGTGTGGTGTGTGAGAGTGCTGTGTGTGAGAGTGTTGTGTGTGATGGTGTGGTGTGTGAGAGTGATGTGTGAGAGTGATGTGTGTGAGAGTTATGTGTGTGAGACTGCTGTGTGTGAGAGTTATGTGTATGAAGGATTGTATCCCCCCTCCCTTCTTACCTTGAGCCTGGGAGGGAGGAATGTTCTGCTGTCATCCCTGGTGGTGCTAGTGGTGAGTAATCTCTAGCCTGTGGGGCTAGAGTTAACTTTCACGAGATTATGGGCGTTGAACTTTGATCTCCCCACCAGCCCGGCATGGACTACTGCAGGGCCAGCGCTCAGAGAGTAACCTCCCCTACCGGCCTTGGCCCATGGCCATCGCAGCCCACTGGCATTCGCTTGGTGAGGGCCCTGCTCAATGAGCTTATATGCTAGAGGGAGTGGGGTAAAGTGACACAAAACGTAAGGGGAGTTTTAGGGAAGTAGATTGGTAGAATAGTATTCAATTAAGAATTAAGACTAATCATTTTGTAATTATTATTTTGTAATGAATATAAGAATATATATAAAGGCAGAAATATATGTAAAGGCAGAAATTTTAAATAACTATTTTTCTTCAGTATATATTAATGAGGATCCTGAGGAAAGAGATATGCAAATGATTGTTGCAAGAAACTTGCAGATAACTTGTGATTGGATGACTCAAGACAAGGTGCACAGTAGCTAAAGAAAGTTAATGCAAGCAAAGCTTCGGGGCCTGACGGCATTCACCCACAAGTACTTAAGGAGCTAAGTGTGGAAATAAGTGGACCTCTTTATTTAATCTTTCAAGATTCTTTTCCTTCAGGAATTGTACTTGAGGATTGGAGGAAGGCACATGTGGTCCCTATAATCAAAATGGGTTCAAAATCTTTGCCTGGAAATTATAGACCTGAGAGCTTAACTTCTGTGGCTGGAAAAGCATTTCAAGGATTATTAAGGGATAATTTTCAGGAATTCATTGGGAGGAGCAATGTTATTAGCAATAATCAACATGGTTTTATGAAACATAGGTCATGTAAAACTAACCTAATTGCATTCTACAACGATGTAAGTAGAAGTATAGATCAGGGTGTTGCAGTGGATCTTCTTGGATTTTGCCAAGGCGTTTGATACGATTCCTGATAATAGGTTAGTTTTCGAACTAAAATAAATTAGACTAGATGAAATTTTTTGTTCTTGGGTAGAACAATAGCTTCAAAATAGAGCACAGAGAGTTGTCAGAAGCTTCTAGCAGTGGGATTTGTCTTATTTTTGGGTTTTTTAAACGCAAGTACATGTTAATG
The DNA here is from genome assembly GCA_933207985.1 of Pelobates cultripes. Taxonomy (NCBI): domain Eukaryota; kingdom Metazoa; phylum Chordata; class Amphibia; order Anura; family Pelobatidae; genus Pelobates; species Pelobates cultripes. Next base: position 140,880,612 of record OW240916.1, on the reverse strand, counting down.
ATATGCCAGGAGATGGATTGGGTTGACAGAGATAACTTAATTCCTTCTCTCAATTTCAATATGTGCAGCTAAATTAAAGGACAGCTGTTATCAATGAATGTTAATTACATTTTTAAATAATGTACAGTATATATTTAATAATAATTTTAATATTTACTTATTTCTAAGAAAAGGTCACTTTTTTCTGGCTGTATAGATATATTGGCTCAAACATTACTTTAATATGATCAACTTCAACTCAACCTAAATTGCCTGCTGCTGTGATTTCACACAGAGTACACAGAGTAATCAAACCACCAGGCAGGTTAGGTTGAGCAGCAGTTGGTTAGATAACAGTAGAGTCTGACTCGGCATTGCTTATCAGCCAAAAAAAAGTGAAATGAACATACATTATCTTATAAACATCATTAACTTTCAATAAATGTATTACTTTTAAAAAAAAAATTAAAAGTGAAAATGTGATTATAGTTATCCTTTAGGATTACAGCCTAAAAATAGCATGCGCTGCTCAGCTCCCACGATATGTTGTTTAAGCAAGGCTTCTTCACCTCATCTCCTTTCTATAATTGTTAAGCACTGGAACATGTTGGTGCTATATATATGCACATAATATTACTAATAAAAGTGACAGAGCTGCTTTAAGGGAAAATGGTCGTAATTTAAAACTATTGTTAAAATAAATGTATTGCATGTAAGGTAGCCCCTGTGTGCATCATTTTGTAATTATTATTTTGTAATGAATATAAGAATATATATAAAGGCAGAAATATATGTAAAGGCAGAAATTTGAAATAACACTTTTTCTTCAGTATATATTAATGAGGATCCTGAGGAAAGAGATATGCAAATGATTGCTGCAAGAAACTTGTAGATAACTTGTGATTGGATGACTCAAGACAAGGTGCTACAGCTGTTAAAGAAAATTAATGTAAATAAAGCTCCGGGGCCTGACAGTATTCACCCACGAGTACTTAAGGAGCTAAGTGGGGAAATAAGTGAACCTCTATATTTAGTTTTTCAAGATTATTTTGTTTCAGGTATTGTACCGGAGGATTGGAGGAAAGCAGATGTCGTTCCTATATTTAAAAAGGGTTCAAAATCCTTGCCTGGAAATTATAGACCTGTGAGCGTAACTTCTGTGACTGGGAAAATATTTGAAAGGCTATTAAGGGATAATATTCAGGAATTCATTGAGAAGAACTTTGTTATTAGCAATAATCAGCATAGTTTTATGAAACACAGGTCATGTCAAACTAAACTAATTGCATTCTAAGTAGAAGTATAGATCAGGGTCTTGCAGTGGATGTGATCTACATGGATTTTGCCAAGGCATTTGATACAGTTCCTCACAATAGGTTAGTCTTCAAACTAAAAGAAATTGGTGTAGACGCTTATTTTTGTTCTTAGGTAGAATATTGGTTAACGGATAGAGTATAACGTGTTGTCCTTAATGGTACATTTTCAGGCTGGACAAAAGTGGTAAGTGGTGTCCCTCAGGGTTTTGTTTTGGGACCACTTCTATTTAACATATTTATAAATTATCTTCAAATAAGCATTGAAAGCCATGTTTCAGTGTTTGCAGATGACACAAAACTTTGTAAAGTAATAAAATGTGAGCAGGATATTGCTTTGCTGCAGAGGGATTTGGATAGATTGGGGAACTGGGCACTAATATGGCAGATGAAATTTAACGTAGAGAAATGCAAAGTTATGCACTACGGGGTCAAGAATGCACAAGCAACTTACACCCTAAATGGTAGTGAATTAGGGATAACCACACACGAGAAGGATTTGAGAATTGTTATAGACAACAAATTGGGCAGCAATTTACAATGTCAACCTGCAGTTGCTAAGGCCAGTAAGGTTTTGTTAAGCATAAATAGGTGCATAAATTCTCGGGATGAAAATATAATTTTGCCTTTTTATAAATCACTGGTAAAACAACACCTTGAATATGTTGTGCAATTTTGGGAACCTGTTCTACAGAAGGATATCATAGCACTAGATAAAGTGTAGAGACGAGCTACAAAATTGATAAAAGGAATGGAGCATTTTAGTTATGAAGAAAGGTTAAAAAATGTAAATCTCTTTAGTTTGGAAAAACGGCACCTCAGAGGGGATAAGATAACATTATACAAATATATTCAGAGCCAGTACAAAGCATTATCTGGAAATCTATTCATAAACAGGGCTATACATAGGACACGAGGCCACACATTTAGGCTGGAAGAAAGGCAAAGAAAAGTTGCTGTTTTTTACAGTAAGAGCAATAAGGATATGAAATTCTCTGCTGAAGAGATGGTTTCATCAGATTCCAAACAGATATTTAAAATGCAATTGGAGAAATACTTGCAAAAACATAACAAACAGGGATATAATTTCTAATTAGTGGGGTAATAGCTGTTTGATCCAAGGAGACATCTGACTGTTATTTTGGGGTCAAGAAGAAATTTTTTCCTAGGTTGTTGCAAAATTGGAAGCACTTCAGGCTAGGTTTTTTGCCTTATTTTGGATCAACAGAAAAAACATATGTGAGGAAGGCTGAACTTGATGGACACAAGTCTCTTTTCAGCTATGTAACTATATAACTCTTTTTAGTGTATCTTATGGCTTACCCATGCTCTTTGAGGTGGCCACCTCTAGTTGGTTTTCTTTTTTTCTTGGCCAGAAGCACCAAGCAACTAAGAAACAAAACATGCACAAAATGAACCATCGCAGAATACAAAGGGCCAGAATATACACACACAGAAAGTTGGAGTACTCGATTGGATACGCTAATGTTTGTGGTGTGATTGAATGGTGAATGTTACTAGATTTGTGGTTGCATGATAAGCTTTACAGGGCTGGGAGTGTGTGTGTGTGTGTGTGTGTGTGTGTGAGGAGGCTGCTTATGGTCTTGTATGTTAGTAGGAATGCTGCTTTTGGGCTTGCATGTTTGTGGATGACTGTCTGATGTGTTGCATTTTAAAAGTAGGCTGCTTGTGGTCTTACTTGTTTCTGGAGCTGTTGCTTGTGGGGTTGTTTGTGGTGATGCCGCTTATAGTATTGTGTGTGTGTGGAAGGCTGCATGCAGGGTTGTAGGTGTGGGTGGAATGATGCTTGTAGGATTGCATGTGTGGGATGGTGGCTGTTGTGTGGTTGTGTGTGTGAATAGAGCGATTTAGTAGGCGTGTGTGTAAAGTATGTGGATATTGGCTTTAGAGTGTGCTTAGGAGGATAAGATCTGTGGTGTGTGTGTTTGGAGGATGGTGGCTTTTGTGTGTGTGTTGTTGATGACAGGGGCTATGTGATTGGGGGAACAGAGACATTTGGTGGGATAGGGAAAGTCAGATATATTTAGTAGAAAAGGGCACCAGGGTGTAATTAAAGGGAAAAGGGACCGTAGAGTGTATTTGGAAAGACACTTTGGGCTATAGTATATATGTGTGAGCGGAGATAAGGGCTGTGGTGTATATGTTTAGGGGATAGGGATTGTAGTTTGTATTTGGAGGTCATAGGGACTATTTTGTGTTGGATGGAGACAGGAACTAAAGTGGAGAAAGAGGCTGTAGTGTGAAGGATAGGGGTAAAAAATGAGTACATATGAGCTGTAGCGGGGGAATGGAAGCTATAGTGGGACAGTAATGACTGTAGTGGAAGGATACTGGATTTAGTGAGAGTATAGGTGCTGTATCAGGGGGACAGTGGTGATAGTGAGGTACGGGGTCTATGGTGGGGAGATAGTATTTGAATAGGGTATGTACTGGAGTGAAATGGACTCTACTGGGGATTGTAGGGTCTATAATAGGAGGGTAGTGGCTATAGTTGGGGTCTAGGGGCTATATTGTGGGGCTATAGTGGCCATAGTGGTGTATTATGGCTGTACTGAGTTTATAAGGGCTATAGTGGGGGGTTAGTGGCCATAATGAGATTTAGGGTCCTATGGTCGCTCAGAATTTCAAGATCAATGAACACAGACAAGCTCTTGATTACCAGTGTCATTTTTGTCAGATAAGCTGGGTTTCTGACCAAAGGAGCTTAAATGTTGCTCTTCCTTTTGATCAAGGGTAAGTCAGAAAATGCTCTGAGGCATTCATATATATTTATTTATATATATATATATATATATATATATATATATATATTACAAAATAATACACACAGGGTGTATAATACATGTAAGTATTTGTTTTAAATAATAATAAGTGATAGTTGTCATTTCACAAGAGGGTTCACAAACCTTTTTCTCACCACTTAAAGGATCACTATAGGGTCAGGAACACAAACATGTATTCCTGACCCTATAGTTTTAAAACCACCATGAGGGGCCCAGGGGGGGCTGACATCATCAGAAGTGGTAGCCTGATCACAGTGCTTCCCCACAGGATTGGCTGAGACTGACAAGGAGGCAGATCAGAGGCAGAGCCAGCATGATTCAAACACAGCCCTGGCCAGTCAGCATCTCCTCATAGAGGTGAATTGAATCAATGAATCTCTATGAGGAAAGTTAAGTGTCTGCATGCAGAGGGAGGAGATACGGAATGTTTGGATGCATTTTAGGCAGCTATGACCCAGGAAGGATCTAACAGCCATCTGAGGAGTGGCCAGTGAAGTTATCACTAGGCTGTAATGTAAACACTGCATTTTCTCTGAAAAGACAGTGTTTACAGCAAAAAGCCTGAAGGTAATGATTCTACTCACCAGAACAAATTCAATAAGCTGTAGTTGTTCTGGTGAATATAGTGTCCCTTTAAGTGTATGTCACTTGGAAAATAATGTAAAATATATATTAAAAAAGATACATCAATGTCTAGTAATATGTGGATACATTTATGTAACTCCATGTATGCATATACAATGCATTCATATCAGCTAATAGTAGACAAAGAATGCAAACCTGTTTTTTTTCTCTTTTATAGAATGTAAAGGTAAGTGATTAAATTGTCTGTGGGCATTTAACAATAGTCTTCTACATTTAGACTTTTTCCCCTTCAATTTTTCTTTTGAGATAAGGTATCTTTCACTTTTGATTTAATTGTTTGTCAGAAATAAAAAAACAGTATGATAAAAGTTTTTGCGGATATTTTTCAACTGTATAATCAATCATATTTCTTTCTAACTTGTGTGCCTTCCCAAGCCCCTGAGTCTCAAAGACTTTCTTTTTTCATTGGAGCTTACTTGTTAAATTAGCACTGATCAAAGGGTAAAACATTTATCATGCTTATTAGTGAATAAACCTAGCAGCAGGTATCCCTAGTGAGGAAGCAAACCCTCATTTCCTGCAAGAATGAATTGGAAATTATCCAAAGTGCTTGCAAACATTTTTCAGGAGTGACGAATTGTCAAAAACAAAGCAGCTGCTTCATGCGGCTGTATTGCAACAGAAAAAAAAAGTAGCATCGCTCTCAGGTACCATCAGTTACCCCATGGGGATCCTTCACAGTTTGATTTACTATAATTGCCTTTGAAATGCTGTATCTACTGACCTTGCAAGTAAGGGAAAATGTATAGGTTGAAAGCTATTGGGGTTCTTATTACCCAAGCAAACAGGCATTTTTTATTGGGTCCTTACTATAAATGAAATAGATGCTGTAATGCAAATGTTCCAATTAACTCTTCCTTTTCTGAAATATGTTTATTTATTTGATCTGATTATTTGTGGCCGTCTTGTATTTGTATTAAAAATATTTAGGCATTTGCATATCAGAATCAAAATACATTTTAGAATAATACATTTTGTATTCTTGTACTTGTCCATTGAAGGTGATATTAAAATTCAGGTTGAACATTAATTGGGAATTTGTACTGTGTTGGTGTGCAGAAAAAAAAGTTAGGAATTCCTTTCTCCAATATTGAGTAAAAGGCTCTTATACTATGATTTTGACTATAGGGATCTATGTATTATCCTCTCAACCAAAAAGTCTGAATGTAGACAGAGAGAAAACAGGGGGGAAAAATGTATAATCCTCAGGACATTGTTAATGTTTTAGCAGAATATTATACAACTATTTACAATCTTAAATCAGACAAGTTTTTACATCAGCCTACTAAACAGGAGATAAATAGATTTTTGTCAGGAGTTAATTTACCTCTTCTTTCAGAGGAACAAAAAAAAAAATTACAAACACCAATAACTGAAAAAGAAATATTAGATGCTATACAAAACTTACCGGACAGGAAATCTCCCAGTCCAGATGGTTTCCAGAATCAATATTAAAAAAAGCATTTAGCATAATACTCACCCCTCATTTGTTAACTACATTCCAAACTATGGTTTTAACAGCAAAGGAACCATTAGAAATGTTGATAGCAAATATTACAACTTTACCCAAACCTGGGAAGACACCAGATAGAGGACAAAATCTTAATCCAATATCATTATTAAATACAAATATAAAGATTTTAGCAAAAAATCTTTGCAAATAGACTAGCCTTAATACTTCCAACAATTATTAGTGAGGATCATGTGGGCTTTGTAAAGGGGAGACAGGAAGGGAATGGTACACATAAGTCTTAAATCTGCTCCATATGCTGTAGGGAGGAGGGGACAGTGTGTTCCTATCATTAGATGCTGAGAAAGCTTTTGATCGTTGCACTGGCCCTTCCTCTCCGCAGTTTTGCAAAAGTTTGAGATTCCACAAAAGTTTAGATCAGTGGTAGATGCCCTATATAGTAATCCAGGTGCAAAAGTGGTTAGTAGTGGGTTCAATCTCTAATAAATCCAGGCAAGGCTGTCCCCTTTTGCCTTTACTGTATGTATTGGCCTTAGAACCTCTTACTCATTTAGTTCGATAGAATGTAAACATACATGGTATAAAATTGCAAATATAAACTAACACTTTTTGCAAACGATATCCTTCTCACCTTGACACAACCACACATTGCATTACAAATATTTACCACATTACTACATCAATATAATAGCTGCTCATATTACAAGTTAAATGTACATAAAACACAAGCCAGGGGAATAAACATTTCAAAAGACAATATAAGGGAATTACAAATTCAACACCCATTTGATTGGAGATACGTTAATTTAACTTTTTTAGGTATTAAATTCACGCAATCTATACAGCATTTATATAGCTAATTAGCTTAAAATTACTTAAGGATATAAAAGAGAAAGTACGTTCTTGGAAGGGGAAATACCTTTCTTGGTCAGGACGTATTGCTGCGACCAAGATGGTTATTCTCCCCAAACTACAGTATTTATTTTGAACTCTTCCAATTTTTATTCCAGCCTTTTATTTTAAAGAAACTCAAAAATTGATAAATACTTTCATTAGGGCAAATTTAATGCCAAGAATAACAGCATCTACACTGTATAATACATTTACACAAGGAGGAATGAATCTTCCTAATGTAAAATTATACTATCAGGCAGCAATTATTAGTTCCATAGTACTAGCACAAATACAATATAATCCACCACAATGGGTACATTTAGAAGCCATAATAACACAAGGTCATTCCCTTTTATCCTTAGTATGGTTGCCAAGACACCTTAGACCCAAAAAAGTATCAATGTTACCTACAACAATACTGACCATTAATATTTGGGATACCTATAGACATACATAGCACTAGGGAACCATTATGCCAATCTCAACACACAACATCATATCAAGTTTATGTTTCAATTGTTCCAAGGTACTATTTTCAAAGATTTTTATACACTGCAAACAAATTATAAACTTCCACTCGGCACATTTTTCGTATAGACAAATGCAATTGTGAATGCAGGAACAATATAAATATATAAAAAAAGAATTGTACATGAGCAACAACTGACGAGTTTTGAAAAAATCTGTTAAAATTAAAACCAGCAAACAAGTTAATATCTGAACTTTATTCTAATTCAATAGATTTGTGCCTGACTAGAAAATATAATTTTGTTACAGCCTGGGAGAAAGAATTGAATTATACCCTTCCTGATATTAATTGGCAACACATATTTAGAGCACATAACAGTTTACTCTATGTACAAATCATATAGACTTTCTTGGAAAATACTTTATCGATGGTATTTAGTACCAACTCATCTTACGTGCATGTCTCCCAATACATCTGATGTGTGTTGGAGATGCGGAAGAGAAAAAGGTAAATGCTTCATATTTGGTGGCAGTGCATAAAACTTCAGGAGTTCTGGACAGCAGTCAAAAATCTAATAGATACTAGCATAGGAATTATTATTCATCATACTCCAGAATGTCTCCTGTTACAAAAATTATCCCACTAAACTTTCATATATTGCCAGGTACTTTACATACGATATCAATATAGCTGCACTTATGATTATAAGTCAACATTGGAGAAAGGAAATAGTACCACATGTATCACAATGTACACACTTAGTGAATGTAAATTATTCACATGAATATTTTCTTAGAGTGAACATAAGGAAAACTGAACATAAATATAAACAAATATGAGATATGTGAGAAAATTTACAAAAAGGAGAGTTGCCAATCGTCCTTATATAGAATTAATCTGTATTTCTCTTGAGAGCTGTCAGGGTTCCGCATCATCAGTACTGGCCCAGAACGTTTTAGGGACGTGGCCTTAAAGCAAAACATGCTCCCTTATAAAAGGGTTGCGTGGTGATAAGAGCAATGTGTTTTCTATATTTTATCTTGGAGAAAGTAAGGTGATAGCGCAACTGGTATTAAAGGTAATCACAATAGCAGCAGTAAATGAGGTAGAATCTGTTAATAGAAACATAAAAGTGACACAGCGCAGACTGTATAAAGTGGAATCCGTGCAGAAAATGCAGAAAAGGACACTCACATGTTCCAGAGCCATTAAAGTCAGTAGATATGAAATCCTCACTTTGACTGTTGTAGTGTAGATGATCCCAACGATGTAATTCTCCAAAATTGAAGTTTCAGGAACCTGTAAATAAGTAAAAATATACTTTATTTCTACAAATGAAAACACAACAAATAAATAAACACAAATAATTAGCACAACCTGTTTCGGCCAGGAACAGCATTCCTCAGGTGCATGTCCGTACTGAGTTCCAATCCTCTGTTATATACCAAAGTTAATTTACACAAATTAAAACAGGTGTGATAATTGGAATAGCAAATAAGGTATTTCCGGCTTGTTCGATTACTAGACAAAGATCAGGTGATCTTCCATATCCAATCCCCAACCTCCCAATACAGAAAAGACCCACCCACAACATAAGCCATCTTGCCCCACTACCTCTGTCTGACCGTTATGTCCGTCCGGATACTTCAAGATGGCGTTTCATCTATTTCCGGTTTTGCGTGCATCCAGCGTCATCAAGTTGTGCATCCAAAACCTCCACCCGGAACCGGGGCTATCTGTCCCAATTAGACCGGAATCGCCATATATATTGTGGGCAAAAGTATGGGCAATAGTAAGGGAAAACTGAGATATAGATATATTGGCTCAGAGAGGGAAAAAGTCAGGGAAGTAAAAATAGAAATGAGGAGATAGAATATAGATATTAGTAAAACAAATGAATATATACAAATTACTATGTAAATACATATATGATCCAATATTTTCAATACTAAAATACAACAATAAAACTCTGATACAATAGATATGACTAAAGGATAAATAAAAGTAATACATATAAATATTATAACAAGGTACCAATGTCAAAGTCTATAGTAAGGCCTTTTGGGGACAGTGTCTGCAGTTAAAAAATCCATCTCAGCTCTTGTCTATCCAGACTGCAGGCACTGTCCCTCCCTCTCCAGTGATTAGTTACCCTATCAATCCCTTAAAACACCAATCCTGTCAGATCAGATTGATGGTGGTCCACAAAGTGCTTAGATACACTATGGTTAATAAAACCCTTTTTAATGTTCCTGATATGTTCATTTATGTGCACATTTAATAGTCTACATGTCCTGTCAACATATTGTAGGCCACATGGGTTATTTTAATAAATATCTGAATTTTTTTTTTCACAGGTGATAAGGGATTTAATTTTAAAAACTTTATTGGTAACCATAGCGGTAAAATCTTAATTTTTCTTGCTTTATATCTTGGTATTCTTACATGCGCTACAGCTCTCACAATGATAAAACCCTGTTTGAGTTTTGGACCATTTATTAAAAAAAAAAATATTATCATCATTGTTCTTATCCACATAACTTGAGGTTAAAATGCATTTTAAATTTTTTGCTTCTCTAAAAACAAATTTTGGTTTTGATCCTGTTAATTTCGTTAATCTCATGGTCTTGTTTTAAAATATGCCATTTACGGTTGATAATGTTTTTTGAAATTCCAACATTTGTACTATAATTAAAAATAAAAGGGATCTGTTTGGTTAGGTTATTTTCTTTTTCTTTCTTTTTGTACTTAACCCCTTAAGGACACATGACATGTGTGAAATGTCATGATTCTATTTTATTCCAGAAGTTTGGTCCTTAAGGGGTTAAGGAGTTGTGATCTATCTAATTTGCTAATTTCTCAAATCTAATTTTGAAGTTTATCCCCTTTAAAACCTTTTTGCTCAAATTGTTTCTTTAAAACATCCAATTGGTCCATAAATCTTTAGTAGTTGAGCAGTTACGTCTTAGCCTCAAGAATTGGCCTTTAGGTAAATTTTCTAACCACGGGCGGTGGTGACAACTCTCCTTCTCAATAAAACTATTGACGTCTACCTGCTTAAAATAGGTTCGAGTTCTGAGGGTATTGCTAAAACCATAAATAGTAAGGTCTAAAAAAATATATGCTACTGTAATTTTAGATATTCCGAGAGGCGAGATGGAGGGAGCTGGGGCGATGGGTGTAAGCAATTTTCAGGAAGATAGATTATCTATCTTTCTATGACATTAAAAATTATTAGCCAAAATGTCCAGGGCTTAAATTCAATAGGTAAAAAAAGTATTGCATTTAAGTATCTGTTTAAAGAAAGAGCAGATATTATATGCATTCAAGAAACCCATTGGCAGACAGGTAAAATTCCAAATTATTGTAATAAACATTATACAGATGGATATGATGCCACTTACGCAAACAAAAATAAATAAGAGGAGTATCAATAATATTTAATAAAAGATTACAACTGAAAGAGGAGCTCTTCATAAGAGATAGTGAAGGCAGTAATGCATTATGAACAGGTTTGATTAATTCTCAAAAGTTTACGATATTGAATATTTATGCCCCAAACAAGGGTCAAATTTAATTTATTAGTCACACTTTAAAACTAATCACAATTTTTTTATGGGTTCCTTAATTGTTTGTGGAGACTTTAATTTACAGGTAGACCCAAGCATGGATAGGAAACCTTTAGTGGAATCTAACCCCGACCCTCATTGAGTGCAAAACTCTACATTTTTTAAAAGTTATTGGTAAAATGTAGACTTTATAATACATCCTTTAGAAAGAGAGTACTCCTTTTTTCCCCATAGACACAAAACATATAGTAGGCTGGATTATATTTATGTTGATATTGGTTGTTTATACAGTATGGTCCGATCATGGGCTGGCCACAGTAACCTTGAGCATGGGTGGCCAGACGAGGACTAATAGATCATGGAGAGAATGGATATAAAGCTGCTGAAGGATCCTGTTATTTTAGAGAAATTAAAGGTAAAATTGAGATTATTCTTCAAAAGTAATGATGGATCAGAAAATGCTAAAGGAATAGTTTGGTTAAGTCATAAAGCAGATTAAAGGGGATTATTGATAAAATGGCAGGCACAAAAAAAGAAACAGAGAGGTAAAAATCTAAGAAAGCTTCGTATTGAGCTCAGCCAGTTGGACAGAGACAACAAAATATTCCAAACACTATGACTATGACTAAAATTCAGGATATACAACTGCAAATAAAAAGGATACAGCAGAATTTGGTTGATAAGTCCATATGGGCCCTACAACAACGTCTCTACAATAGGGCGGGAAGAATGATGGTAAATAAGCTTAAACAAATAGCAAACAATAACAGAATAGATATACTAATTCGTAATAAAGAATGTTTTTCAAGTCCAAAGGATATAGCCAAGTGCTTTGAGAAATACAATTATGAATTATATAATTCAAATTCAAATAAAATTGATCAACCCACAAAAAATTATATTTTGAATTTTTTGGACAAAATTCATCTTCCCAAAATTTCACAAGCAGAGAAGGCAACCTTAAACAAAGAGATAACAGAACAAGAAGTAGTTTGGGCGATTTCAAAATTGAAACTGGACTCAGCACTGGGTCCAGATGGTCTTATTAACCAATATTTTGTATTATGTCAAAAATAAATTTCTAAAAATTTGTGTGAAACATTAAATGAAATTAAGAATAAAGGTTAGGCTCCACCAGAAATGTTAGAAGCACAGATAATAACTAAACCTAAAATGAACAAACTCCAGAATGTAGTGATTTCAGATCAATTACTTTACTTCATGCAGACATAAAGATATATGCAAAGATCTTAGCAGAAAGATTGAACTATAGAATACACAAGCTGATTACCCCGGATCAAACCAGCTTTATACAAGGAAGACTGGGACCTGACAATATAAGGAAACTTGTAAATATAATTTCATATTTGAATTATAAAAAAAACCCAGAAGCCATCTTTGTGGCGCCTGATGCAGAAAAAGCATTTGGCAGGGTGGATTGGGACTTTATGAACCTCACCCTGTCAAAATACGGCATAGGTGACTTAATTTACCTCTAAAGCAATTGGCGGATTATATACTCATCCATCTGCAAGGGTAACCGGCCAAGGATTTTGTTCTGATAGATTTGTCATGTAAATGGCACCAGACAGGGGTGTCCGTTATCCCCATTGGTGTTCACATTACTTATTGAACATTTAGCAATAGCTGTTAACAAATCTGAGAAAGTACATGGTATTAAGATAGATCAGAAACAACATGTAATTTCTTTATATGCTGATGATGTGATAAAAACTATGAAAAAGCCAGAAAAGTAATTGAAAGGTTTACAAGAAATTATTGCGGAATACAGTGAAATATCCAATTATAAATTAAATATAAAGAAGTCTGAAGCTATAAATTTTAATATCGTAAAAAATAAAATGGAGTCAATGGCAGCATTATATACATTTAAATGGCAACAATCAATAACTCACTTAGATATAACCATATTCTCAGATATAAAAAAAAAGTGATTAAAGTTAACTATCAAAAAGTTTATACAAAGATAATGGAGACTATAGCTAATTGGAAAAATCTAAACATCTTATGGCTAGGGAGAATCATGGCTATTAAGATGACTATATTACCAAAGATTACTTATATAATGTGTTGTATTCCAATTCAATGTCCCATATATATTATCATACAAATGCAGAGAGCTATACATTAATTTATCCATCAGAATAAAAAGATGCGTATTAAAAAAACGGACATGTTTAAAAAAATTTGTAGAGGAGGAATAGCATACCTAGATATTAAGAAATATCAAGAAGCTACTTTTTAGCCCATATGATAAGATTGACAGAGGAGGAAGAACGTCATAGATGGTCCCAGATAAAAAACTTTTTTCTTACCGAAAGCAGTATAAATTCAATACTCTTTCAAGAGCTAATACCTAGTAATGAATTTAAAAATAAAGATTCGGTAACCTGGAAAAATTCAAGGCGCTGGTCAAAACTTAATACTAAGCACACATTAATCCCCTTCCTGAGTTTGATCACTCCGCTTTCATGGTTGAAGAGACGGTTTTCTTCTCCTTTGCTTAATATACTGATAGTAATTTATATGTAAATAATAACTTCATAGAATTTGGCAAACTACAGAGAAGATATAATGTCCCAACTCATTTTGTTTGGACTATAATAGTTTAAAGACTAGATTTTTATTTTTAACCTCTAGGTTCCATTCGAAAGTATTTAGGCAGATGACATCATGTGAAAAGCTAATCTGTTCAAAAAATAAATTGCATCTGATCTCAAAATGTTTTAGTTTTAGTTGATAAGAGATAGTGAACAGGAATCTAAACCCTTAAAAATAAGATTATGGGAAGAAGAACTAGACCAACCATGGCCTATAGAAACTTGGCAGGGGGCATTTTCTATAACAGATAAACTCATTAAACATGCTACCTTTAGGGAGACCTACTTTAAAATATTGAACAGATGGTATTTGGTACCAATCAAACTATGGAAAATTAAAAAGACAAAATGCAGAAGTATTGCTGGAGAGGCTGCAAACAAATTGGGTCAGCGTTACATATGTGGTGGTCTTGTCCTCTAATTAAAATATACTGGAACGATATCCCGAATATTAGGAAAGAAATGAAAATGGGCCCAGAATTAGTTCTGTTTCATGCTTTTCCCGATAATATTTCAATGGATGTTAAAAGTTTCTACTACAGGCTTTAATGGCAACTAAACGGCTTATAATGTTAAAGTGGAAGGGAGAAAGAATGCCCCTTTGGTCGGATATTGAAACTGTCAGAGAAATGGAGCTTTAGAACTAAGTTATAAGAATGAGGGGATATTTAATGTCCCGAAATATAAATGGTCAATATGGGATAAATACTCATTAAACCCTGGACCTACGAATTTATAGTAGTAGTGAAGATTGCGCCCCCTCCTCTCACCCCATGGCCAGCTCACCTCGTCTCAATTCTTAGAACTGTGTGTAGAATGCATGTGTTTGTTTTTTTCTTTTTTTCTTTTTTTCTTCTGTGTTTGCATTTTCTTATAGATAGATGTGCTCTCACTACAAAGTACACAAGTTACAGAGACAAAACTGACTTTTCGCATACAAGTTAGAGCAGAGGACACTGAGATATGCAGGGGTCTCTGGTGGAATTGGTAAAATAACTGATGGACGCTGTTTGATGCTGTTTTTTGGAGATGTGTATTTAATGCTAACATAAGAAGACAAACACTATGTGTTTTGTGATATATTGAATAAAACTCTTTAAAAACAAAAAAAATATATGCTACTGGATTAAATTATTATTATTAAAATTATTCAATAGGTTAAGAAGACTCATAGAATCACGGAGGTGCGACAGACAAGTTCTGACCAAGGGCTGTAAAAATGAATCAATATATTGTGACAAGGTGGAAAGGATGGAATTAATACCAGAAACGATTGGTCTCCCTGGGGGATTGACCAGATCTTTGTGAAGTTTAGGCATTGTATATATCACTGGTATTTTGGGATGTTCTAAAAATAAAATTCCCCCTTACTCAATATCTCATTATTGAGCCCAGTATTTAAAAAAAGTATAATATTCTTTTTTAATATCTTCATTTGGGTTTTTTAAAAGTTTCTCATATGTTGTAGTGTCCTGTAATTGGCGTGCGATTTCTGAAGTACAATTCTCGATGCAAATTTCCTTTGTCCGCAGGTTTAATCACGATAGACTTGTCTTTTTTTTTAAATCATCAATGATTTTTCTCTCATTAAAAGACAAATTCTGTTCATATTTGGACAAAGGTTTGATTTTATAAATCTCTTCCAGGCAGCCTTTTTCAAAAACTTTCATATTTCTGATTTTAAAAATTGGGGATAAAATGCAGATTTATTTTTCAAATTAGTATGGACCATCCCTGATGTAGTTTTATTATATATACTAGGATCATTAAAGTTAAAATTCTGTCTGTTAAAATATTTTTTTAAGGCACAATTTCCTAAGGTAGCGATTAATATGTACATAAGCCTCGTATTTATTAACTGGACAACTAGAAGCAAACTTAAAACCTTTGGTTAAAACTTGTTATTGAGTTAATGTTAACTTCTTTTTAGAAAGGTTAAAAACCTTTATATCATTAATCTTTTTCTCCTTTTTTCACAATTTAATTCTCCCTCCTCTAGTTCCTCTTCTGATCTTCTTCCTCTTCTTAATGGTGTACCGTACTTCTTTTCTCTTCTACCTAAAAAAGCAACATCTTCCCCCCTATCAGTTCTTAATCTTTCAAATCTATTATTGAGTGGGATTTCAAAGGAATGCTTTTCTGTCTCCCTCCCCCTATAGCGGCTGTTTTTCACATTATGGGATGGGGTAGGGAAAGTTTTTGATCTGACAACTCCATTATCATACCTGTTAACTGGTCTTTTATTAGCCTGATTGGAGCTGTCTTTTCTCACTCTTCCCCTAGGGGTTGGAGGTGGTCTTTGTTGGTTCACTCTCACTTGTTTTTGCTGATTAGAGTGTTGCTGTAACGGACCGTTTTGCACACAAGGGGTAAAAACCGTTTAGGTGATCGGCCCCCTTTCCAGAGATACAGGCACAGCTACTGCAGAACACCAAACTCCCGAACTGGATACAAAATAGCACTCCAACTCCCAAACTGGAACCTCCCAAATAGCTGCTAGCAGACGAACAGGATAAAGCAGACAATCAGCTTACACTCCTGGCAATCAGTCTCTAACAGCATACAGTGTATCCCCCCAAGAACGAGACAAGGCTCCGTGTTGAGGGTCAAGCAGTGGTCTGAGGTGCTGGCACACCCAGCCTGGTTTTTATTACAGTCTTGCAAATACAGGACCGCCCACAGGGAGGTATAAAATATCCAGTAACATATTAGTTACAACCCACAGATTCCCTCCCCCTTATCCTGAGAGGTAACCCAATACACATACCTTTAACCACAATGCATCCTGGCTTCCTCTCCTCTGCCCTGGAGATAAGTGAGAAGTAATTCAATTATCTTCCAGGACAGAGACAAGACTCCATTATGCACATGGTTAGCACAAAGCATTAAAATACTGTACAATACACAAAGTCCCATTTTATACATAAAAAAGCATTACTGTTAAAATACACCAGGTAAGACACATAACATTAAAACTATACATTTAACATATCCCCAGATAGCTCAGGTCTGAGCGCACATTATTAAGTGAATGGCGCTCAGACCACACGAATACAGTTTAATCGCCATGGAGCCAAAGTCTTTACAGTCAGTTTCATACGAATGGGCTCCATGGGATTCCTATCTGGGGTATAACACATTGAAACAAATCTACCGAACCCCAGGCAGAAAAGCATGAATTAAGCTTTTCTGCAGGCAAAAAAGATGTCTTTTAACAGGGGGCCATAGTCCAAAGGCAGCAGGCGAGCAACCAGGCTTCTCCAATGCAATGTGGCGAGATTGGTCTCATCACAGTTGCATTTCCCTATGATTGGGATTGTCTGTTATGTTTTCCTTTATTATCCAATTCTGTGAGTTAGAGTTATCATGGTGGTGGGTTTTTCTTAATTTCACTGGTACTTTTCTAACCCTATCATTAGCATAGTCATTAAGATCAAGTTGATATATTGTCTTTTTGTTAGTAATGATAGAGATTTCTACTCTTTCTAAATTGTTCTGGACCTTTTCAGACAAAATATCAAAATCTTTAGTTCCAAGAAATGGGTCTAATTTGCTCTTAATTTATGTAATTAAAGCATCAAGTTCTTTTAAATTTTCTTTCCTCTGTTCGACTATAATGTTAATCATAGTGATAGAAAAAGACTCCAAGGCAGATATCCAGATACCCATGAACCTTTCATTCTCTAAATCGAATGTGGGACAGTTAAATCTAAGACCTCTTGGAGTTATTTTTTCATCCTAGTATTTTTCTAACGTAAAGATCTCCCATTTGTTTTTTGTTTCTTTGATCAGTAATACTTCTAATTGGTGAACCAAGTCATCAACATTATCATTGATAACAATTTTGGGGGAATCGGCCTTGGTGTCAAATTGTGCAAATTTAGCAATAGCAGTATCAGACCAATTTAATCTATTATAGAAAAGTGCCATAAGTGTGCAGGCAGATGATTTCTAAAATAATGGCAAAAAAACAGTATACAAATATAGAGAATAGTTTAAACATAACTGGTGCCACAATAATACCAAAAATCATGCAGCACAAATTCACCCAAGTGTTATGCCATAAAAACATACATACATAAAATCTTGGAGAAAGTAAGGTGATAGCGCAACAGGTATTAAAGGTAAATCACAATAGTAGCAGTAAATGAGGTAGAATTACATTGTTGGGACCATCTACACTACAACATTCTGAGTGGGGATTTCATATCTACTGAGTTCAGAGCGAACCTTAAGGGCTCTGGAACATGTGAGTGCCCTATGTATTTTCTATACTGATACCACTTTATACAGTCTGCGCTATGTTGCTTTTATGTTTCTATTAACAGGTTCTACCTCATTTACTGCTGCTATTGTGATAATTAAAATCATGTTGCATTTCTAAACTAACTTGCCTTACACATACATAAATGTCAATATTCTCAAAAATAGCTAATTGTTGATTTTAATGCATTTCCTTTTTCTAAGGTACTTATATGTTTATATAAGAAAAAAGGGACTCTTACCAGTTAAATAAAATACAAAAATATTAATTTATATAACATTTTAAAGAATTCTGCACAACTAGTTACAACTAAATATATGTTTTATACTCATAATATATGTCTTATACTCATAAATGTTAATGTTTGTTATCATAGGAAACATCAAGACACATATTTCTAAGACAGGGAGAGTTTATATGTAGCAAAATTTATAATCAAAAATTAAAAGATAGACTATTAGTAACCAATGATCTTTGATTCAATACGTGTTCATATAGAAATATATATAGAACCAATACAATTTTTTAAATGAGTAGGACATGACTTTGAGACATTTCTTCCCATTCAATCTTTGAAAGTGCTTTTCATCCATTTGAAGAAACACCAGAAAGTGGTGTATTGAAAAAAGAAAAAGAGATGTGAATCTAGCACAGCTAGGTTTTATTACTATATCAATTCTGTTATCCTTTTAAAAATCTTTTTTTTCAGCCAAGTGTCACATATTTATGAACTTTGGAGCAAATGTTTCCAAGCATATTTTCAGTCTTCGTAAGACAACATGATATATAGTTTTTCTTCTGAAATGGAGAATGTTCCCCAAGCAATGTGGGTGTGTGTCTTAAATTCATGATGTACATTATATAAATAAATATATTAAACATTTCTTTGTAACATAACTGTTTACATACTGTATTTACATAAAGATATAAAATAGAATACTGCTAATAATGCATCAAGAAAATTGATCTATATCATTTCAAGTCTTTGAAATTATTACCAAATTATTTTAATTGTTTTTACATAATGTTCAAATAAAAGTTCACTAAAATGATGAGTGATCCATAGTCATGCTATTTACACTGAATGAATGACTTAAAATTAATGACCTAATCTGATAATAAAACAAAAAAGATATTGATGTTGATTGTCAGTCATTCTTCCACAGCTTCTTTAAAAAAGTTGTTATTAAAGGAATAGTTAAAGGAGCACTGTAGGGTCAAGAATACAAACATGTATTCCTGACCCTATGTTGTTAAAAACACATTTTAGCCCCTCAGCCCCCCTTGCTGCCCTTAAATAAGCAGTTTACTCACCGTAATTCCAGCACCGCGTAGGTCCACCAGTGTTGGCCTGCTTCCAATCCGCCTCCTTGGCTGACATCATCAGAATTGACAATCTCAGCCAATCCAATGCTTTCCCATAGGAAAGTATTGGATTAGCTGATATCCTCAATTCTGATGATCTCAACCAAGAGGCACGGTGAGGTGGGGAGGGAGCTCAGCCAAGCGTCCTGCTGGCCAATCAGTATCTCTTTATAGAGATGCATTGAATTAATGCATCTCTATGGGGAAAGTTCAGCAGCTCAATGCAGAGCAGGAAGACACTGAATGTTAGATAAATAAATATATGTCAGTATGTTTATATGGATAATGTGCATGTGTATTTCAGAAATGGCACTATTTACAACTGCCAGGCTGCAAGGGCAGCATCTATGTCCCAGAATCCCTTCAGAAAGATAAAGGGACTTTGGCATTTAGACTTTCTCTTTAATAAAATAAATTAAAGGGACTCTCCAGTGCCAGGAAAACAAATCCGTTTTCCTGGCACTGCAGGACACTGCAGTGCCCCCTCTATCCCACCTCCCATACCATGTTGCTGAAGGGTTTAAAACCCCTTCAGTGACTTACCTGAATCCAGCGCCAATGTCCCTTGGTGCTCTGTCAGGCTCCACCCACGCTCCTCCCCCGCTGACGTTAGCTGGCGGAGGAGACCTAATGCGCATGTGCGGCAATTATGCAATACTTTCCTATTGGGATTTCAATTACGCTGGAGGTTTAAAGAACATGGAAAGTCCCTCTAGTGGCTGTCTGATAGACAGCCACTAGGTGAGGACTTAACCCTGCAAGGTAATTATTGCTGTTTATAAAAACTGCAATAATTACACTTGCATGATTAAAGGTGATGGGAGTTGGCACCCAGACGACTCCAATGGGCAGAAGAGGTCTGGGTGCCTGGAATGTCCCTTTAAGTAATAATATATAATGTCCTTAGATATGAGGGAGAAGTTGGGCTAATACAATAAGAACATGAAGGAGGGAAGAAAATATAACGATTTAGCTGAGAATAGGAATTTAGGAGAATGGAGAATATGGAAAGATATCTCTATGTCAATGCTTTGCTCTGTTTGAAATCTTTCATCATTACCTTTCCATTTGTTTTCCTCTTCACTTCCCACCCCTTAATTTAAACTGTTCCCTCTATCCTACCCTTAATACTTTTTTATCTCCTCTTCTCAATATCTGTTAGTTCACTCTCAGCATTCACTCTCTACTCCATCACATCATTCTTTTCTCTTCTATTCTATATCAGCTCTTGTCTTACATTATCCATATGGCTTCCTCTTATCCTTTCTTCATTCTCATTTCAGGTATGGCTTTCTTGCTTCTGTGTTGCTAAAGTGCTTGAGGTGAACTAACACAGTGTTTCTGATGATTATGGTATGACTCATCTAGTGCTTTAGCATGCAAAATTTTGTCTAGTTGCCAGGATTGATGAATGCCATGCAGACAAACTCTGACTGCTATCTCGGAGACCTCTGGATGGCAGTGGTGACAATTGTGCTAGAATTTTCTCATCACTGCATAATCTAACATCCTAGTAATTTTATCTATTGAAAAATTGGAAATGATTTTATTTTGTAATTTTATGTATAACTGCTTACTATGCCTTATATTGCAATTTTTAATAACTGTGCCATTGGCAAGGCTTTTTAATTTTCATGCTTGTTCAGCACCAAAGCTGTCTGATGCTGTCTTTTGTACAACCTATGTTTTTCAACATAACACCTGCAGCTATAGTCAGACAAGATAGATTAGAAAATATACGCCCAGAGCATGTTGAATTGGGGTAATGCACATTGTGTAGTATATTTTTCTGTACCCCTTGTGAGTTTTAAAATCTGAGTTTTCTTTTGGCTATTAAATACATACATTTCAAGTTCAGTTTAATATTATAGTTAATAAATGATTAATTAACAAAAATATAATCAATTAAATGTGTTCACATATGCTAACTAGCACTGTGCATGTTTCAAAATAAAATATATTTTTATGTACTGAAAATTCTTGTTATGCTAAAATGTTATAAGGACACTTTATAGGCAATAAAAACCAATCTGTACACTGTGCTTACCAAATTGTTCTAAAATGTTTAAAATAGCTAAAAATAGAGTAATTTGCTGAAAATCTGATTCAACATTTGTTATGATATTCACTAAATATTCTTCCAATTTCCCAAACCCTCCAAAACTAATCTAGCATAGCTCTAAATTGGAGTATATTTAAATAAAACTGAAGTGTTTCAAATGCCCAAACTTCCTTGAGATGACTGGCCTGGAAATGTATGTGTAGTCAGGTCCCATAAAAACCCAAAAAAGGAGGGGGTGTGGCTAGCTGTGGAGCTGGATGGCTGTGCACTGAATCAGCTCTCTGAGACCCAGGCTTCAAAACTAAAAAGCATACCCTGACCCAAGTAGCAGAAGGTAAAACCCCCTCTACAAAATCTGGCTCTTTGATCCAATACTTTAGCGATTCTACAGACCGCGAGTCGTCCCAAATAACTAGTCTCTCATCAACCATGGAATCTTAATCATACTTTCTGTCCTCTATCCAGCGTCACATTGACGACCTAAATAACTGCAGTCACAGAAATAACCTAAGGATAAGAGTTCTGCCTGAGGCCCAAGGTGCAGATATTATGTCCACTCTAATTGATTTATTTAACCTAAATCTTGGGGAAGCAAGAGATAATAAAATCATATCGGACAGAGCCCACAGGTCATTGCGTCGGAGAGGGTCCGCCTCAGAAGCTCCCAGAGATGTGATTACTTTTCTATTAAAGATAATTTCCTGAGGGTCCTCAGGGACACAGCTTAACTGCTTTTATTTCACAGTAATCCAATACAAATTTACCCATACCTCTCCTGGTTCTCACTGTAAGCGAGAAGATCATTGAAACCTATCACAGAGCATCTCAGGAACCGCAACATCAAATATCAATGGAGTTTTCCATTTGCCCTTATAGCTAACCACAGAGGGACAATCTATTCTATAACATCCTATCTGGACATGGGCCCCTTCCTAAGAGCCTTGGATTTTCCTGACACACAAATCATGGACTGGTGTATACCCCAACCTAACTAAGAAAACGCTAGTCTCCCACAACATCAACGCTGGAATACCCCAGCGAAGAAAAGAAGAACAGACCAACATTTATTCTCACCTCAGCACAGACATCTGCCTAATCAAGGAGGAAACCATTCTTAAATAGCCCTACTCCCACTTTCACCAACAGGACAATCAGTCAAGCATGAAAGACTAACCACCCCACCTGAACACGTTCACCGAAAGCATCAAGAGACAGAGCGAGCAAGCTTGGACTATCATTATGTCGAATAACTGAAAAACTAGGCATGCTTTACAAATGCAACATACATCTGAAACTATAAACTACTCAAAAGAAGAGGTACCACAACAACTAATATTAGGCCACTTTGATGCAAACACCCATTGTGTTACAACCCTGTCCCAATGATACTTAATTCCACCTATAGAAGGGTTGTCTGACAGGATGGATAATACTGACATCCCACAGGTCATATATAAAATTATCTATGTTCATGTCTTACATAACAGTACGTAGTGATACAGGTTGCTTAGCTGTTGGCTGTCTCACACACACTTTAAAGTAACAGAAGCTAAAGTGAACATCACTCGCTCACTCCCCCCCACCCTCCAGGTCTCCCAACACCTCAAGCCATAGGCAAAGATTGAAACGCCTAGGGTCTCGACCTTGCCACATATTTCCCTAATTTACGGAGCTCTATCTCCTGCACAGAGATTGAGCCATTATCTTAAAGGGATATAATTGAGATTGTTTTCTATCCCTCACATTTTAAACCCCTGACATCAGGGGATAATTGCTATCGATTTAACGCAAATACCTATCGCTACATAATACTTAATTTTTTTAGTTCCTGTCTAGATCGGAACAAATTATCATCAAAAGTAAAGACAGCACGAAATATTACTTATTGTTTATTAATTTATTATTATTATTTTAATACTGTTCTTATCAAATATTGTTAAGTTTGTTTATCTCCCGTGGGCACTTGAGACGCAACACAAAGTTCCCTTGTTTAGTATAGCGGTTGCCAGTTTATTGGCAGTAATTTAAGGTAATCCTAAATGACACTAAGGGACCACCCACTTCCCAAATCTAGTTTCTACTTAATAAGAATGAACACTATGACCTCACTTTGGATACATACACACAATGTTAGGGGATTAAATACCCCAGAGAAATGTTTTATTGCACTGGCAGATTTTCATAGGAATAAAGTGGATATAGTCTTTGTCCAAGAGACACATTTCCGAAAAGATTCTGCCTCGACATTACGTAGCCATAGATACCCATTGGGCTTTTTCATCCACTACATGGAAAGTGAATCAAGGGGAGTGACGATACTGGTGGGTAGCTAGGTACCATTCACTTAACAAGACCAGCAGTCAGAAGAATCATGTAGGTTTAAATTCGTGAAAGGGAAGGAGGGACATACTCAAGTAACATTAACTAATATATACCTCCCAAACAAAAAACAAACTCAGGCTTTAAGGAAAATCCTATACAAATTGTTTACCTTTCACGAGGGAATACTCATCCTGGAAGGAGACCTACACATTTCTCTTGAAGGGGATCTAGACACCTCTTCTAGCTCAACAGACTACCTAGCACAAGCCAGGAAGAAAATAAAGAGCATTCTGCAGGATGCTCAATTGAATGATGGATGGAGAGCACAAAGAGATTTCTAATTTTTTTCCCACCTTCAGGTACATACTCACGTTTAGACATGCTAATCCTCCAACACAGACATCTCCCTCTTATCAAAGCAGCCTCATATGGTTCGATTACATGGTCAGACCATGACCCCCTGTCCCTGGACATGGCCATACCATCTTTACCTACTACTTCCTCCCAGTGGAAACTAAATTATCTATTACTAAATAAGGCAGAGGTCACCACACGACTCCAGGAGGTGGTTCAGACATATTTTAGGGAAAGCACAAACCCAAACACAACACCAGCCATGCTACGGGAGGCCCATAAATGCATTACGAGAGGGGAACTTATCAGAATAGCCTCAAACCTCAAACGAGAAAAAGACATGCAGAAACTGACCAAAGAAATTAAGACCCTGGAAGAAGCACACATTAGAGATAATACCTTAGAAAATTACATGACATTAATGTCAAACTGAACCAAATTGCTTCAATTACATGCCAAACAAAAAATACATCACACAAAACACATTTACTACTTGCATGGAGGCAAAGGAGGTAGACTACTAACTCAATCCCTAAAACAGAACAGACAGACAACCTTTATCTCCTCTATAAAAAACACTAACTTAATGCCAGAAATCATCGGAGTGTTCCATGCATTCTACACCCAACTCTAGAACCTAAGGCAAAAACTATCATCTCCGACTGATATCCACACCTTTCTCCAACAAAGGATCCGAACTACTCTACCACCAAACGTGATAACGCTTCGAGACAGCCTATATCAGTTGAATAATTCAACCACACAACCAGAAGCATCCCACTAGGCAAGAGTCCTGGTCCCGATAGCTTCATGGGTAAATATTTCAAAATAATGTCTCAGACGCTAGCCCACCCATTCATCACCGCGTTTAACTCGCAAAAGCTTTCAATCCATACCCTAAATCGGCCCTAGAAGCAACTATTGCTCTCGTTCCCAAACCAGGTAAATATCTTCTGAATTGCGGCAGTTGTAGGCCCATATCTTTAATCAATATTGGCCTAAAAATATTTACCAAAATCATGGCCAACAGACTAAAGCCACTACTCCCAGGTCTCATACACATAAACCAATCAGGATTCGTCACAGGCAGGGAAGCAAAAAATAACACCACCAAATTTATTAATCTAATGCACTGGGCTAAACAAACAAAGTACAAAGTGTTCTGCTGGATATTGATGCCGAAAAAGCCTTCGATAGGGTGAATTGGTCTCTAATGTTAACAACCATGCAATATCTAGGCTTTGGACCACGTTGGCAGGAATGGCTGGGAGTGATCTATTCGACATCCACTGCCAGATTGTGAATTAATGGCCAACTCTCTGACCCAGTATCGACAGCTAACTGTATACGGCAAGGGTTTCCCCTCTCGTCTCTCCTATTCATCCTGGTACTTGAGCCCTTTCTTAAAGGCATCAGAGATTCAGGGCTTTACAATTAAGAACAAGTAATACAAGGTCTCTGCATTCACAGATAATCTCCTATTCACAATATCGGACCCACTTACCACCATATCACATATTTTAGCTGAAATGGACACCTAAAGCGAAGTATCCAATTTCCAGGCAAGTTTGAAAAAGTGTGAAATACTTCCTCTATACACTTCACTGGACATAGACGAACGTCTCTGCCAACTATTTCATTTCTCATGGGCCACCACCTCTATTAATTATATAGGAACACACCTGCCAAACAAGTGGGCCACCACCTCTATTAATTATATAGGAACACACCTGCCAAACAAGTTAGACAAGCTGTACAAATTAAACTTTCTCCCTCTATTAGCAGCTATTACAAAAGACATCAAAAACTGGCATAAACCATGCTATGGCTGGTTCTGTAAAATTAACATCATAAAGATGAATTACCAAGCATACACTAACCACTCCAAACACTCCCTATAGAGCTTCCGGAATAGTTTTTTGACTCTCTCAGGACACTTTTAACATCCTTCATCTGGTCAGACACATATACCCATCAAGCAAATTCCACCCTCATCAAACAAAGAGAACTGGGTGGAGTAGGCCTACCAGATATAGATGTGTACCACAAAGCCATTCACCCAATTAGGATTTACGAATGTACCAGAGATCACGTAACTGAACATTGGGTAACCTCAGAAGACTCTTTTTTGGAAATTTCCATCCAGACACTCCCATGGCACAAATCTAGCTCAATGTTTTTAAACACAAAAAACTATTGTAGCTACAATTAGAGTTTGGTCACAGCTAACACAGACCAAAGACCTTTCACCATACCCCTCCCCGCTTTACCCTCTTATGCACAATCCCTTCTTCCCAGTGGGAAACTCAGGGAACATGTTCAGACAATACTACCACAACACATAGCTAAAGCTACAAGATATGACTAGAGACCACAAACTGCTACCAATAGATAACATTATTCCCACGAACACACCCACAGGAACACAACAACTACAATATACACAACTCTCCCACTTTATTAGTAGCATAAAATTACTACCAGAGGGCGAGGCAGGAACTCACACATTTCGAACAATTATGTCTTTACCATACACTGAAAAATAAACTATTTGCCACAATATACACTCAACTGCAAAAAGCTGAATCACAGGACATACCCTTCCATATGCACTTAAATGGGCAGAGAAGCTTAAAATGGATATATCACGAGTCCCATAGCAGAAACTATTTATGAAAATGCACAAGGTGTCTTCATCAACCTCGGCACTGGCTAAGATACACAAGATACACAACACTACTCCAGATAAGTGCTGGAGGTGTAACAAACCTGACACTCACATGTCACACATATGGTGGCAGTGCCCTATGATAAAAGGCTTTTGGAAACGAATCCACACATTAATCCAGACGATCATGAATACACAATTCCTGTTTTCACCAGAAATATTTCTGTTTCTAACACCTCCTTCTCACCATGGTAAACATAATGCTTCATTGATCTCCCAACTGATAATGGCAGCCAATCAACTAATCCCTCTTAATTGGAAACAGCCGAGAATCCCATCCATTAGGGAATGGATACACAGGGTAGAGGAGATAAAACAGTTGGAGGGAATAACTTGTGCTATTTCAAAAAATCTCAGCAAATTCACCTGAATATGGGAACCAAGGAACGCCTTCTTGCGTGAAGGTACAGAATATCCCCTATCAGGTGACTACTCCTCCTCTTAGAGGACCCCCCATCACCCAATACATGACCAGCAATATAACTATCCCCGCTACCCCAAAAACGTACGCCACCTGAGGCTTTCTAGGTAACATGGTATCATGTGATCGTGAGCAAACACTTTTATACATCACAACTAGTATTCTCAGAAGAAACTCTTCAAGCTACATTCCTTAGAATGTAGAATGGACTAAGTAACCAGCTTCCCTCCTCCAAATCTGTTGATTGATTGTAAATTTCTTAATTTGTTAATCTGTTTATGTTTAGACATCACCACACACCAAACAAGGCCCCACAACAGAAACTGAATATAATTAAATGTAACCAATATATTTGTTAACATTACCATTGCATTCAAAGTTAACTTATAACTATAAACAACGTCTTATAACCCAAGTACAGTTCTGACAGAAACACGGATTTGTTACTGGATATGTGAACTGATATGGAAAGATATGACATGCTTGTGCCTGCAATCGTACAATTTATGCTGTAACTTGTAATATATTGTTGTTATACCTTACAAAAACTAATAGAAATGATAAATAATAAAAAAAAAAAAAAAAATAAGCTCAAAGTTAAAGAATTCACCACAGATAAATAGTGTAGGTTCATTAAAGTGTACACTCATTCCCAGATACTTTTGTCAAGCTTCACTTTATTGCCTGTGGTATGATTCTGCTTAATATAAAGTCCACTGGACATTTAATTTGAAAGATTTTTTTTTTATGTTTTTTTTTTTAATTTAATTTTAACAACTTTTTCATTTCCCCTATTATGGAGTATATCTAATACATAAAAAGAGCAAGCTCTGCTTCAACATAATTGTAAACTGTAAATGTATGTAGAAAACAGAAACAAACTAGTTTGAGTCAATGCATACCTCCCAACAGTGGTGTGAGTGTGAATGTGACCAGAAACAAGGCCATTCTGAGAAATTTTGGGTGACTTACTAATAAAAATGTATGGAATAAAATGTAATTTAGGACAAGAACAATGAATCCAATTTGCACAGACTAAATTCTAAACGCAATTATTGTAGTTTAAAGGCAAATTATTGTGAGGACACTTAGGAGGTATGCCAAAGTCCAAAGACTTATGGGATGTTCCTCACTTGCTCTTATGTCTGGTACACTTGTACAGGGTGAAAAAAAACAGGGTAAAAAAAAACAAAAAAAAGTTTGCTGGCTTGCCTGAATTTCTGTACCAAAAGAAATTTAGGAAGGTCATTTGGGCAGCAGGCAATGGGAATGAGTATGTTGACATGCAAATATGGCTACACTATTGCCTGGCCTCATGGCTATGCAACTCCAGCCATTTTTGCAATGCCAGTTCTAAGTTGTTGAAATTAAATTGTTATCTATCTGGAAAAAAAAATAATAGTAAAAATAGGAAGTGAAAGAATTTACTTTTATAATGATTGATTCTAATCTTTTCCCTTTGCTATATTGTATTAATAAAAACTGGGTAGCATACTTTATTCAATTGGAAAAGAGGGGATTAAAAAATTTAAAGGGTAGAATGAGTGGGTTGTGAAAAGAAAATACAAAAACACCAGTTTTCAAATTCAAGTTCCTCCCCTTTTTGCAAATGCCTTTCTCTGTAGTGGCTTCGCCCCTGCCTGGTTGAGTCGTGCCTGATACCGCCACAGATACAGTTAGTGCCTGATACTGCCACAGATACAGTTAGTAGAAGCTGATTTAAGTGGATAACTGCCCATGTACATTCACTTTCCCCTTAGAAAAATAAATGCGATCCCTTCAGTGTGGAGAAAAGCAGTGCCCTGACAACTCCTGCCTATGTATCTGCAGAGGTAACAGGCACTACAAGATCCAGTTAGGCAGGGTAAAACCACAATGAAAGGCATCTGAAAAATGGGGGAGCAGTTGCGGCAGGAGCAATTTAACATCAATGTATTTTTTTGAAGATGGATGAACAATGGAATCTTCCGCTAGAATACTAACCACTTATCAACAGAATACATTTTTTCTGCAAAGAATTTAAAAAACACATCCACACTCAGTTTAGGCAGACATCACCTACTTCTTCCCTCAGTAATACAGACTTGTGGCTTCTTTGTAGATGTTAATTCATACCGACACTAGTGACTCGATGACTCTTCACCTACACACTACTACTTCCTTTCATTTCAATTTGCACTTTGTAAATTGGCCTTATTGGAGGCACTCAAAGTGTTCCCAAACTTTGCTTTGTTAAAGTAATACAGTAATCTCAAACATTTGCCTTGCATTTGCTTCAGGTGCAGATGGATTTGCATTGGTGGCAGTGGAAGCTGTCACAACACTAGTCTGTACACTAATACTTGGTTGATTAATGCCAGTGTAGGTGATGTTTATGGTAGTGTTATTAATGGTGGTGCTGGTGGTGGTAACATTGACAGCAGATACGCTGCTTGTGCTAATGGTAACATCTGCAGCTGATGTCTCAACTGTCTCCATCGATTACGATAATGCTATAGCAGAAATGAATGAACTTGTAGATGGTCGTCAAGTTGCAGAAGGCGAGTACACACTATCTGAGAAAATACTGGAGTAGTGTCTGTTCTCTCCACACTCTCCTATTCTAATTCCTCTGGCTTATCGTTATAGTTGACTTTATAGACGTGCGCACGGGGTGTGCCTAATCCCAGCGGCCGCACTATGTACCTCCATGGGCCAGTGAGGGAGATCAAAGATCTCCCTCACTGGCCCACAGGCAGGGAGGGAGGCAAGAGAGGATTCAGGGAGCTCTAGCAAGTAGCTCCGCCGGGTTCTTCGCGCAAGGTCGGTGTGTTGCCGCGGCAATGCTCAGATCTCGCGAGAGTGAACTCTAGCCCCGCAGGCTAGAGTTCACTTACCACTGGACCACCAGGGATGGCAGCAACACGGTCCCCCCTCCCTACAAAAGGTAAGAAGGGAGGGGGGATATTTCCTAAATGGTCCCCCCACCCCCACACAATACACAAAAACAGCAACCACATACACACTAACAGCACCCTCACACATACAGCACCCTTACACACACAGCACACTCAGAAATACACACACAGCACCCTTACACATACACACACAGCACACACACACACTAACAGCACCCTCACACTTACAGCACCCTTACACACACAGCACCCTCACACACAGCACCCTTACACATGCACACATCAACCTTACATATACAACACCCTCACACATAGCACTTTACACATGCACACACAGAACACACTAACAGCACCCTTACACATACACACACAGCACACACTAACAGCACCCACACACACACACACACACACACACACAAACAACACCCTTACACACACAGCACCCTCACACACAGCACCCTTACACATACACACACACTAACAGCACCCTCATACACACACATCACCCTCACAAACACTCACACAAAGCACCCTCATACACAGCACCCTTACACATACACACACACACACACACTAACAGCACCCTCACACACACAGTGCCCTCACACACACTGCACCCTCACACATACAGCACCCTTACACACACACACAGCACCCTCACACACACAGCACTCTTACACACACAC
Organism: Pelobates cultripes; assembly: GCA_933207985.1. NCBI lineage: Eukaryota > Metazoa > Chordata > Amphibia > Anura > Pelobatidae > Pelobates > Pelobates cultripes. Next base: position 140,849,748 of record OW240916.1, on the reverse strand, counting down.
AGCACCCTCAAACACACACACAGCGCCTTCACACACAGCACACACACAGCACCTACACACACACACAGCGCCCACACACAGCACCTACACACACACAGCAGTATGTGTGTGTATGTGTATATATATATCTATATATATATATATATATAAATACATATATATATACGCAGCGTGTGTGTTTAGGGTTCACACCCTTATGCAATAGGCTGTGCATGCCTATGGTTGACTTGCTTCTGGACGTTAGACAAAAGTATTATGTCTGCAGTGTTAATTATCATTACTGGATTCATTCAAAAATGCTTGGGATACGTATGTAATATTGATGATTGTGTTGCTTTTTTTCTTATTACAGTAATTAGGTATACAAATGAATGTATATTGTGTAGTAACATAGGACTTTGACGGGGCCATTGCAACACCTTAATTGTTTTCTTTTTCAGCCATTCTGTTGTAGATTTGCTGGTGTGCTGGGGATCATTCTCCTGTTGCATGATATAATTTTGGCTAAGCTTTAGCTGTTGGACAGATGAGCACAATTTCGACTCTAGAATACTGGAGTAATTGGTATGCAGATGAGTTCATGTTGGACTCAATGACTGCAAGGTTCCAAGGTCATCTGCTGCAAAACAAGTCCAAATCAAGTCCAAATCATCACCCCTCCCCTTGATAGTTGGTATGAGGTGTTTATACTGATATGCTGTGTTTGTTTTTTGACAACTACTACTCTGTGCATTATGGTTAAATATCCACTTTGGTCTCATCTGTCCTAAGGACATTGCTCTTGTGGTTTGTTCAGAAGCAACTTTGCAAACATAAACCATGTTGCCACGTTATTTTTAGAGAAAAGAGGCAATCTTCTGGCAACCCTTCCAAACAAACCATACTTTTTTCTAATTGTACTGTCATGAAAATTAACATTTAACATTCTTACAGTCCTTTAGAGTCTGAACTGTAACTCCTGAGTTTTTTGCAGTTGAATTTGTGAATCTGCTGGGATGTCCACCCCTGGGAAGATTGGTAACTTGAATGTTTTTTTCCACTTTTAAATACTCTGGACAGATGATGGACTGTGATTGTTTGAAAATGACATAATCCTTTCTAGTTTGATTGGGAGCAACAGTTGCTTCATTGCTGATGTATTTATCCTTCGCATTATGTTAACACACCTAAATGGTCCAGCCCTGCAAACTGATAAAACTTTGGCTTTTATAGAGGTGGTTACACTTGCTGATGATCAATGAATCAATGGCATTTGATTAGCAGAACCTGTCTGATACTTAGCCTTTTTCACACATGACTTCTCAATTTTGTCTCTATTTTTGTTAACTTAATCATGACATGATTTAATGTGTTTTTCATCTGAGGTTGCATGTACCCAATTTTAAGACCTGCTAAGGAACTTTGTTATATCATTATGTCCTGATATGTCCTGATATTATGTTCTGATATTGTTATTATGTCCTTATATGTAAAACCATAGACGTCAAAGAGGGTGTACTTTCATTTTCCTATGACTGTATGTTTGGAGTGTTCCTTTAACATTTTAGTCATACATACAGCTTGAATTATGAAACGACAATAAAACATCCATAGCTGCTAAAATGAGTGATGCTCACAAATCAGTTAAAAGATCCATTATATTTACTATCATAGATCCACAAACTGACTTGTTTGTAAGCCAGCTTACTTGGTGTATCTGCTTTGGTAACTCTGTGCATAAACTGTTGATAAAAGTTAAATATTTTAGCGACATGCAGCTATAGTCCCACTTAAACATGTATACACATAGATATGTGAATGTGCGATGTCATTAAGCCTTTTATTGTATCAGTGTTCAAACCAGTTATTAAAGTGTCAGTAAGTATCCCTGTCTTGTTCTTATTGAAATGAAAAATACAACTTTGGCTGATGGTGAGGAAGATAAAGCCATGACTGTTTTTTTTTTTTTTTTTAAATAACCCTTAACCCCTCATAGTTTGACTACTTGCATTGGGGGGGGGGTGCCATGACACTCATGGGACAATTACCACTACAGTGAGTTTCAGTGGTTAATGGCGTTTGGATCATTCTTTTATTGATTTAAGCAGTTGGCACACTGATTCCCATATTCTGCCAGCTGTAACTGAGTGTCATATAAATAAGTGCTGGGAAACACAGGGTCCAAGTCAGTTTCTCCACATAAAAGTTTGAGCTAGTAGACTTCTAATCTTAATGTTGAGAATTATTCCCTGATACCCTCAACCCTCTGCTAACCAGGGTAGAACCAGCACATGAGTTCCTTAATTCCAATACTATATGTGTGTTGTGGTTTGTGTTAATAATTAAAAGGAAACACAGGACCTAAACTGGAGGGGTGTTGAGCATTTGAGCCAGTGGGTCCCTAATTTCATGGTTAAAAAATGTGCTGCCCATCCCAATATTTACAATACCTTTCTTGTGCACAGGTAAAAAAACTGGGTTTGTTTATAGTGATTAATTTGGGGGAAACATTTTTTAAACAAATTGAGTTTCGTACATAAGACGTTTCAGTTCTGCTGGATTTTGTCAATGAAATAACTTTTGGTAAAACTGTTTCGATGAACCGTAAAATATATACATAATGTTAATTTTATATAAACATTGTGCAGTAGCCTGATATGTGCAGTTTTATACCATTAGATTTACAGATCAAGTGATAAGACGTAACCAATAAAGGGAGAAAAACAAGGAGCAAAAAAACAAATAACTAAAAACTAAACAACTGTATTTAAAGATATATAGCTAAATATATATTTTTTACTTCTCTTCATTTTACCCCTCTATTAGTCACATCTCACTTAATCTGTACATAAAATTAACAGTAAGTGTCCCGACTTGACATGTATGCTTTCACACTTATTTATGTTAAATATAAAGAGAAACAAAAAATTAGGATGGTACTTACTGGAAAGAAACAACTGCAGAGGACTTGATCCTTACCTCTTTCTTTGGGGGGACTCCAAACGTTTAAAATTTTTTAATATATCCAATCAGATACTAAGAGGTCTCATAAAATGGATATATACAAAACAAAGGAAACAGCGCTAAAATAAACCAACACTACAAGTATGGCCTCATAAAATGGATGTTTAAATTTAGAAAAAAAAAACCCTGGAGACTCTCTACAACTAAATATATAATGAGTGCCAGTCCCATCATAGCCCTGTCCATACACCTTGAAAACCTGAATATTTTTCAGTGGCAACTTTATAATATAAAAAAAATATCAGACATATATGACAATAGCGTGTTACAATCTTTTGTTGTTTTACAAACAAAATTCAACCTACCATCTTGTGCGCTATTTAATTATATTAGGATTAAAACATTTTCTCCCTTTAGATTTATCCTTTGAGTCAGATATAATAGATATTATAGATAATTTACAAATTTCTTTAAAAACAGTTGCCACAAGAGGTAAAGTTCTTGATAAAACACATTGTCTAAATAAATTGAAAGCTGTCTTGAGATGGGAGCTAGAACTGTTTTTTTCTACACCTTTACAGATCTGGCATTATGCGTTGTGCCTAACTAGAAAAGTCATGCATTGCAGTAATTTACATGAGCAATATTTTAAAGTAGTCCAAAGATGGTATTTGGTCCTTGCCCGGCTCTAAAAAATGTATTCCACTCTAACTAATCAATGCTGGAGATGCCAAAACCTATAGATTATCACGTACATATTTGGTGGAAATGTCCTAGACTTCTCTCTCTCAAAGGTGATTTAGAGCAACAGATCAGAGGTCTTTTCGGTATACATTATAGGATGACTCCTCAGGCTTTCCTATTCCACATTGATCTCCCATCATCTGATAAGTACAAGAAGCATCTCTATATTAATATCTTTGCATCAGCAAAAATCTGCTTAGTCAGATATTGGAGAAATCCAGCTACTACAACCTTGGCTGAAATACAAACACAAATAAATTTCCAATGTGATACAGAAAAAAACATTTCTTTGAAAGAGATACAGAGTCAACACAGTTCTATAATAATATTTGGGATCCTTGGAAACAATATCGTAATCAAGCTCTACGCTGTGAGTTTATGTAGAAACCACACAATATGGACCCTCTCCCCCACCCACTGGCCTTCAACAGCACCTATTAGCTTTAAGCTTGTTGCCTTTTTTTTTTTCGTGTCTTAATATATTCCTAGACGTACTTATTTTATAAAAAACGGATGTATCCTCAAGCTAAATGATTGGATGTGGTTCTTCAGCCTTTTCTTGACTTAGTGACTACTAATTTAATCATCTTTTTGGGGATAAATGTTTTACATACTAATATTTATCACTGAATACTACTATAATCACTTATTATAATATGTTTCATATGTTATTTTGTACATCATCTATATGTTGTTTTATGTGTTTTATAATTCTGTAAAAAACCTAAATAAAGACTAATATATTAAAAACAAAATCAACGTTAGGTGGCTATCTGCAAAGAAACAAACAAAACTGTTCACTCATTGCTAATTTTTTGGCTTCATGATTTGGTCATGTGGCAATATGAAGTTAGGGAATTTGGATGACTCCCCAATCACCCAACATTCAGAAAAATCATGATCAAATCTACCAGATAGATAATTTACTAAATATTGAAATCTTTTTTTTCCTGCTTGACCATTTTTAGTATCTAAATAATAAGGTTATTTACTAAAGTAAAAGTTAAACATTATGGTCAAACTGCAAAGATTCGTTAACTCAGCTATATTTCCAGTTCAGCTAAGCTGGCCTTTAATTTCGACATTCAGTTTGAATTAAACTAGGAGATTTATTTCATTAAGAACTGCAATTTGTTTGAATTTGATTCGATCAGGTGTTCGGTCAAATTCACAATTTCCATATAGACTAATCGTGAAATGAATGACTATTGCCCTATATGTGCATGTTAGTTGATTTGAGTTTAAAAATAATAAAACTTGAATAATGGTAAAAAAAAGATAACTGATGGCTAGGGATGAGCAACATAATTTGATTTTATTCACAGATCAAGTGAGAAGTGACCAAATGAGGGATTAAAAACAAACAAATAAACAAAAAACACACTATAGATTGTTTTTGCTGCTCTTCTTTTTACCACTATTGATTACTTTTTCTTACTTTCTCTGTGAACAAAATGGCCAGAAACTGCACCTACAAGTATATTGCAAAAGATATATACAAAATATTTATATTACATGTATATTTTGCAGTACACTGATTGGTTTATTTTGACACCCTTAAATTATCCAACTGGTTTTCTCATAACTCCATGAGCTCATCAGGTCCTCCCCATAGGAAAACATTGCTGACATGCTTTCCTATGGAGATTTCTTTAGAGCTGGATGTCCTCATGTAGAGCGTGAGGATGTCCAGCATCAGTTAGGCTACCAAAAGTCACCAAGCAAGTCTGATTAACAGCCATTAGAGGCAGCCTTAGTCCTGCAATGTAATTATTGCAGTTTCTCTAAAACTGCAATAATTAACATTGCAGGGTTAAAGCAACAGGGTCACTGCACCCAGAACACTTCATTGAGCTGAAGTGGTCTGGGTGCATATAACGTCCATTTAACAGACTGTCTTTAGAACTATGCACACTTACTACTTCTACTAGATGTGCCTATTTTTTTTGTAACATTAGTTTCTAAAAATTATACAAAGTGCTTTGTGCTCACGGCGCTTATAAATACAATAAAGTGCAAGTAAGTTATTAATAGGTATATACAATAAAGTGCAACAAAGTGAATAGTTTATTGTAAGCAACTAAACCACAATATAGGTACTCTCCGGCCTATTATGATTCATAAAAAAAAAATTGTGACAATCTGTTCTAATAAGAACCAATAGTGACAATTTGTGAGCACTAAAAAAAGGTTTAAAGCTTACTCTAAAAGCATAAGATGGTAACTGAACATAACAGATATTCCAGTCACATAGGCTTAGATGTATAATGGTAAAGATGTTCCTTCTTAGATGGATAGGATATCCTCATATATAAAAAGATAGAAAAGGAGGGAAGGGGAATACAGCCAATCCTGGTGCATTAACTCTTAAAATACAAGAGTGAGTGAAAACACCCAGTGGCCTCTCATCTTCTTAGGTGCCCTATACCTGGCACCTAGTATAGCAGCATATGTATCAATAAAAGGAGATACAACCCTTCTTTAGCAGAAGCAATGTTGAATACTTCACAGGACATTTCCAGGTGTGATGCAATTTATTGAACAAACACATTAAAATAAATTATTATTATTATTTTATTATTTATATAGTGCCATCAAATTCCATAGTGCTGTAGAATGGGTGGACTAACATACATGTAAGTGTAACCAGACAACTGGAGGCACAGGGACAGAAAGGGAGAGGGCCTTGTTCAATGAGCTTATATTCTAGAGGGAGTGGAAACACCCAGTGGCCTCTCATCTTCTTAGGTGCCCTATACCTGGCACCTAGTATAGCAGCATATGTATCAATAAAAGGAGATACAACCCTTCTTTAGCAGAAGCAATGTTGAATACTTCACAGGACATTTCCAGGTGTGATGCAATTTATTGAACAAACACATTAAAATAAATTATTATTATTATTTTATTATTTATATAGTGCCATCAAATTCCATAGTGCTGTAGAATGGGTGGACTAACATACATGTAAGTGTAACCAGACAACTGGAGGCACAGGAACAGAGAGGGAGAGGGCCTTGTTCAATGAGCTTATATTCTAGAGGGAGTGGAAACACCCAGTGGCCTCTCATCTTCTTAGGTGCCCTATACCTGGCACCTAGTATAGCAGCATATGTATCAATAAAAGGAGATACAACCCTTCTTTAGCAGAAGCAATGTTGAATACTTCACAGGACATTTCCAGGTGTGATGCAATTTATTGAACAAACACATTAAAATAAATTATTATTATTATTTTATTATTTATATAGTGCCATCAAATTCCATAGTGCTGTAGAATGGGTGGACTAACATACATGTAAGTGTAACCAGACAACTGGAGGCACAGGAACAGAGAGGGAGAGGGCCTTGTTCAATGAGCTTATATTCTAGAGGGAGTGGAAACACCCAGTGGCCTCTCATCTTCTTAGGTGCCCTATACCTGGCACCTAGTATAGCAGCATATGTATCAATAAAAGGAGATACAACCCTTCTTTAGCAGAAGCAATGTTGAATACTTCACAGGACATTTCCAGGTGTGATGCAATTTATTGAACAAACACATTAAAATAAATTATTATTATTATTTTATTATTTATATAGTGCCATCAAATTCCATAGTGCTGTAGAATGGGTGGACTAACATACATGTAAGTGTAACCAGACAACTGGAGGCACAGGGACAGAGAGGGAGAGGGCCTTGTTCAATGAGCTTATATTCTAGAGGGAGTGGAAACACCCAGTGGCCTCTCATCTTCTTAGGTGCCCTATACCTGGCACCTAGTATAGCAGCATATGTATCAATAAAAGGAGATACAACCCTTCTTTAGCAGAAGCAATGTTGAATACTTCACAGGACATTTCCAGGTGTGATGCAATTTATTGAACAAACACATTAAAATAAATTATTATTATTATTTTATTATTTATATAGTGCCATCAAATTCCATAGTGCTGTAGAATGGGTGGACTAACATACATGTAAGTGTAACCAGACAACTGGAGGCACAGGAACAGAGAGGGAGAGGGCCTTGTTCAATGAGCTTATATTCTAGAGGGAGTGGGGTATGCTGACCCACAGGGTAAAAGTAGGGGTACAAAGTAGGTTGTTAGAAAAGTATTAATTGAGGGTTTAGTAGGTAATTTTTGACAGTTGCAGGATAGAAGTCATGGAGGGTGGGGGATGAAAACCTGCTAACAGTTTAATTGGTATGCTTTCTTGAAGAAGTGAGTTTTCAATGATTTTTTGAATGAGTGGAGACTGGGTGAAATTCTTACAGAGAAGGGAGTTCCATAGAAGAGGTGCAGCCCTGGAAAAGTCTTTGGCAGAATGTAGGGGCCTCGACGGAACATACTTGTGTATTAGGTAGGATAGGTAGGTTGGAGCAGCATTATGTAGGGACTTGTAAGCAAGCACCAGAAATTTAAATTGATCTCTATATCTAACTGGAAGTCAATGCAGAGACTGACAGAGCTGGGAGGCGTGAGAGGTGCAGGCGGACAGGAAAATGAGCCTCCCGCCGCATTCATGAATGTAAGCATAAACTGAAAAACGTATCTGCTCTAATGTGGGATCCAAGACGCATTTCACAGGTTCGGTCCGGCTTTATCAATCAGTGTACTGAGTGCTGCTGCTTCTGGGTTTAAATATCCCACCAAATCCCTTAATTGGTCCAACAGTGCCCATGATACTACCAATCACGAGCATTGTTCGGGGGGAGTGTGTGACGCTCCATCTGGTAATTTACCCGTCTTGATGCAGTCTGACTTATGACACTCCAGAGCCAGACTGCACTTCTGGGTTCGTATGGTCGTTGCCATAAATTATCTCAATGACAGGATAGTGAGTAATAAATATTCGTCACATCACTTCCTGTTCACTATGCGATGGCAATCTTCATGTCCTTTTTGCCAGTTAATTACATAGTTCCTTATCACAGCATCCATTGTTGTTATTGACATTTAAGTCCCAGTATATATATATCTATTTGTGGTCATGGCATAAAGCCGTAGTATTAGTAACATAAAACAAACAGTAAATGGAAATGTCAGTTGTGGTGTGCCGGAACTGACGAGGCAGTAGGCCTGAAATAAAAGAGGGCCTACCTTATGAAGTGCTAAAAAGGAGGTGTGGTGGGAGCGGCAACTCACCAGACCTAACAGGTAATGAGGGAAGGGCTGGTGCTCCTTAAGAAGGGGAACCAAGCCCCTCCCACAACTTCAGGCCCTGCCTTCCATTTGTGGTCATGGCATAAAGCCGTAGTATTAGTAACATAAAACAAACAGTAAATGGAAATGTCAGTTGTGGTGTGCCGGAACTGACGAGGCAGTAGGCCTGAAATAAAAGAGGGCAAAAAGATATAACCAGTTTATTTAATCTACAATTACAACATAGCATATCACATATTCATGGTCTTGAATGCTAAGCGTAGTTCTTGTGTTGGCTGTGGAATGTATCTTGTGTAAGCCGTGGACTTCCAGCGGCCTAAAATTTTAATTATGTGAGCCGGGATATTCTTCTTAGAAGCTGTAGTGGCGGCTCCTATTCTAAACGAGTGACCAGAGTAACTTGCGGGGTTTAATCCTAAACGGACCAACAACATCCTCACATACATCATGAATTTACTCGTAGTTAGCTTGTTACCATGTAAAGTAAGCAGTGGTTGTGTAGGGGCTATGGTACAAGAGGAGAGGTATTTGTCGAAAACTTCCACCGGACACCAATTATTGTTAGTGGGGTAATAGGCGATAGTGACTGTCTGTCCTTTAGCAGCAGTTTTGGTATGGAGTAGGGATAGAACGTAGTGATCTTGTACTTTAACCAGATTGGACCTAGTGATGACGTCAGGGGAGTTATAGTTAGTGGTGGTGAACTCTTTGGGCCTAAGAAACCCATAAAAAGCCAGATAGATGGCTGTCTTAATTATACGGTTTGTATGGGCTTCGAACGGTGAGGTGTCTAGCAGATTGGATAGTGACTGAAACAAAAGATCGTGAATGGGTAGTCTGGATGGTGAGGGTAAAGGAGTGGAGTCTTTGATACCTTTTAGTATGGCTTTAACTTGATAGGATGACAGGAATCGCTGCCTATTAGGCCAGGTTGTGAGGACGTGATGCTGAATACCTGTGATATACAACTTAATGGTGTTATATGATAATGTTAGATGAAGGTGGCAAAAAGAAATAAATGCAATGATAGTCTCCATGGAAAATTTGTCAGAGACATTAAAGTCCAACAAAAATTTATTGAAAACATGATAAGCTCTGCCATAAGCTTTCCTGATGTTATAGGAAAGACCGAGTTGCGAAAGTTGTTGCCCGTGATAGAGCAATTCTTTTAGTCCCAAATCAATTCCTGCCACTGAGGTGCTGGAGTCGGTGTCGGGGTAGCTGTTGGTAGTGCTGCCCGGAATTCCTGAAACCGAGACCGTGATAAGTGATCAGCAGCGATATTGAGCACCCCAGGAACATGAATGCAAGTTAACAGAAAACTGTGTCTAGCCGCTAGCCAAGTGAGAGTCCTCATAAACCGCATGATGGCCAGGGAAGAAGAACGCCCCTTGTTTACAATATGGCATGTTGCCATGTTGTCAGAGAAACAACGCACCGTGTTCCCAGACCAGCCAGCTCCCCACTTAACTGCTGCCGCCACAATGGGGTAAAGCTCGAATAAGGCTGAAGTATCTTTGAACTTGGGGATTGCAGTAATTTCCTCTGGCCACTTACCCCACATCCATTCATTGCCACAAATAGCTGCGAAACCTGACGTGGCAGCGGCATCCGTACATAATGACACTGACTTATCTGACCATACTGGGATAAAAATGCTTTTCCCATTCCAATTTAGCAAAAATTCTCTCCACACATGTAGGTCAGCGGTGGCATGTATGTCTAATGTAATGCGGGTGGAATCAGAGTGAAACAGGGGAAATAGCCTAAGCAAACGGGATATGAAAGCTCTACCCTGTGGAATTATTTTCATGGCGAAATTTAGGGAACCCAACAGGGACTGTAGTTCTTTCCTATTACACGAGCCTCCTGTTAGGTAAAGGTCAATGGCTGCTAGGATGCGATTAATCTTCTCCTTGGGGAGGCTAGCCTGCATATGAACAGAGTCCAGTACCACTCCCAAGAAGTTGATGATCGTATCTGGACCTTCAGTTTTAGCTGGTGAAACAGGTACCCCCAGTTGTGTGAACAGTTGTGTCATGGACAGGAGGCTACTAGGGGGCATCAGGTTCCTTTCTATGGTCAGGAAGTCGTCTAGGTAATGTATCACGGTTGGACATTTACAGATGTTAAGCAGCATCCAGCACAACGTCTCGGCAAATATATCGAAAATCCTGGGGCTACTCTTAGAACCGAACGTGAGGCGTGTGAAAAAATAGTAAGAACCTTGCCACTTAACACCATGCAAATGCCACAGGGAAGGGTGGATAGGGAGTAATTTAAAGGCATTTACAATATCAGTTTTACTCAGCCATGCCCCTACCCCGGCAGAAAGGATGGCAGTGATGGCATTATCTATGGTCGCATATTGGAGGGAAAATTCTTCTGATGGAATGAGAGAATTGAGACTTGGGGTAGGTGATACGTGGGGAGCAGATAGGTCGAGAATTAACCTTTGCTTATTGGAGGATTTGTTAGTGACCAGTCCTATGGGATTAGTTCTCCAGACCGCGAAAGGCGGGGAGACAAAAGGGCCTATTAAGAAACCTTGATCAACTTCCTTTTGGAGGAGTAGGTTTATGGTGTCTGGAGCTGCTAGGGCTGTCTGCAAATTTTTGCATTCCAAGATTCCCGTAGGCATGTAAATAATACCCGTGTGAAACCCCAAAGTAAAACCTGCCACCAAAAACTCAACGAGATGTCGTGATGGGTGCTCACACAAAAGCTTTTCAAGTAAGGAGACATTAAGAGACGATAAATACTGCTTAGGATATAATTTATTGGGTCACATCACTTTTGAGTGAGCCCTGAAACATTGGGAGCAGACATGAAGCAGTCTGCAGGCACTGTAGCCGCAAGTGCCCGTATTAAAATTGTTACAGACTTGCGATTTTCCCAAAAACACTATATCCCGGCCTAGCTTGTCTTTCAGTCCCCTGCCCGTTCTCCCAGTTGGCATGATGTTAGCAGGGGAAAACACAGCATTCACCTCGGGAGAGTTAGGGCACAGATTAGCAGTGTGGGAGTTGGACGAGCAAATGGCACAAGCTGGGGCTTTGAGGCCCGCAAAGTGCCGACAAAAAAGCTCTGTATCAAGCACGCCCCAATCAGTTAGATGATTGAACTGAGTGAGAGCGGCCGACGCCTTTGCGGAAAAAGCACGGTGGTAGTCGTAAAAGGACGTACCACCGTACTTGTGCCCCAAATCCACCAGCTTGTGGAGATAAAGGTCCAACTCTTCTCTCCTCGCCGGATACACTGAACAAATCACATCCCTGTATATCCCGAAAGCTAAGACAAATTCGGGGATGGATAGCTTCCGATTTAACCTAGGATCCCTAGACTTCAAAACCACCGACACATCCCCATATGCGTAGGTTCTATTTTCAAGGATATCTTGTGAAGCTATAAGAAGAGATACCAGATTGATATCCTTCCCTTCCAAGATTTCTTTCTTAGTGTTTGCCGGCACCATGTGTGCTGGATTAATGATAAGCGGATTCTTAAGACTGCTTGGTATATTACCCGGTAGGGGATCCAGGTGCGTTGTAGCAATCGGGGTACCTAAGGCAGAAGCTGACCGCTGCTGGCTATCTGCATCCAACTTGTCAAGTTTATCAGTAATACGGCCCAACGAGGTGAGGACTGAGGACAAAACAGTATGCAGATCGGAAGACTGGCTGCCACTGGACCCTTCCCCCGCCCCTGAGTTATCAGTCTGTGTGTTTAACAGCCTGTACAATTCTGCTTTCCTAGCGGTGGCTGGGAAAGGAATGTTCCTCTTTCGTAGTTCGGCAGTGATCCGGGGTATGGTCCATGCCCTTAGAGATGCAGGGCTCGCGTTGTCGTCCCCCCGGGATGGAGTGACTGATCTAGCTGGCGTGCTGGGAATGGACAAATCTTCCCCGCCTTCGGGTACTTGTGACATGCTACAACATAAAAATAATATGTTATCTGGGGTCCTACTGTACTGGCTGGTGTAACTAATGCCAAGCGGCGAAAAAATTACTTAGAGCGTGACTGGTGAGGCCCTACTAGTTGCCAAGCGGCTTTGAGAGGCACTATCTATGATTTGGCTCGTGTGGGGTACGTGGCCATTGGCATTATGGCAGGGTGATGGCCTCTCTGTGACTAGTAAAAGCATAAGACAGAATGGGAGTGACAGGTGAGGCCCTCTCTATGCAACCGAGCAGGAGAAAGTTAAGAAGTGAAATAAAAGATCCAGCCACTAGATGTCGCCCTAATACATATAGCCATCATATAATCGAAAATGAACAGCGTTTCGTGAACCGAACGGCCATGAGATGGCCCGAGAAAGCAAAGTATGTTCGAACCGAATGACCTTGTTCACTTATACCCATATGAAATAATAACATACACGAACGCCGGCATTCGTTTAAAAAAAAACGAACTGTGGTACAATGCGTGCGCCCGTCGCCAATTGATGACGTGCAACGGCCGCGGCGAATTTGCGGCGGCCGTGAGACTTACGATTTTGCGACCTGGTGCCGCCGCGAGAGCCCTGCGAAACCCCTTGCCTGCCTTCCACGTAGAATCAGAGGAACAGGACTCCTTGGGACCCTGGAGGCTGGCCACGAGCTGTAGGTAAGTAGAATGGAGTCAGGACGGACCGGAAGTGACGACCACGCAACTCACCAGACCTAACAGGTAATGAGGGAAGGGCTGGTGCTCCTTAAGAAGGGGAACCAAGCCCCTCCCACAACTTCAGGCCCTGCCTTCCATATATATACATATATATATAGATATATATACTAGTGGTACTCATAATGTCCAAGAGGGAAAAAACAAAACAAAGAAAAAACATATGTATAAAGTTAATGAACACTAAGTAATTTATAAAATATAGTTATAAAACACATATATGATTATACATTTATTTTTATTAAATGACTTCCTCTCCAATTCATATTAATTTTTTGGATTCCCCAAAATTGCATATATCGTGAATCGCTATTGTGATACAGTTTAAAATGTGAGGAAACACTATGTTTTTCAAACCCATTTTTTATGTTCCTCACGTTCTTGGATTCTAATTCTTAATGCCCTTGTTGTTCTCCCAATCTAAGCCAATCCACAGGGACATGTGATTATATAGATTACCATAGTGGAGTGGCATGTAATCATTTGTTTGATCTTAAAAATTGTCTTCTTGTTCTTTTGGGGGTTATTTTATCATTCCTTTTTTATTATTGGAATTCTTGCATGCGCCACATAAGCCGCAGCCATAGAAACCATTAGATTCATTAAAAAACTATTTTTAATTATTCTTGGGGTTATATGGTTATTCATGAGGTTATTTCTTAAATTCTGTGCTCCTTTATATGTGAGTTTATCAGGGAGTATATCATTAAAAAAAAATCAGCCAATATTTATATATAATCTTGTTCAATTGCTTAGTTTTACAATTAAAATCACAAATAAAAATTAAATGTTGGAAATCTGTATTGTTTATTTTCTCTTTATATTTCATTAATTAATTCCTATCTTTTTCTTTTACTTCATCATACGCTGAGTTCTGTAATTCTTCCCTATATCCTTTTTTCTTTGAAATCCTGCATTATCTTGTTTGCTTGTTTTTGGAACTTTAAATCTTCTGTACAGTTTCATTTAATGTGCAGTAATTGTGCCTTAGGTGCATTCAACAGCCACGGGGAGAAGTGACAACTCTTCTTGTAGCTGTTGACATCAAACTTTTTGAAGAAAATGCAAGTTTTTAATTTTTTGTTTTCTACATAAATATTAAGATCCAGAAAATCCACTTATTTTTTTACTACAATTACTAGTCAGTTCAATACCCCAATCATTTGAATTCAAATAGGTTAAAACGTTACTAGTGATGCTACATCTCCCTTCCAGATAAAAATGTTTTTATCATCTATATATCGGCGATAGGTCACAAGGTTGCAAACCTTGTGCCCATCACCGTACCACAAATCTGTAGGGAGAATTGGTCACCGAACCAGAAGTAATTGTTGGATAAAATCCATTCTATTCCCTCTATAATAAAATCTATCTGTGAGTTTAAAAATTAGTTTGACTGTTCTAAAAAATATCTAGTTGCCTGGCATCCCCTTTCTTGTGAAAATAATCGTATATAGGGAATTTACATCCACTATACCTAAATAACATTCTTCATCTCATTTACAATTGTTTAAAACTTGTAAAATGTTTAGAGTATCTTTTAAATAGCTTTGACAAGGACACACAATAGGTTGGAGGTATTTGTCTATGTACTGTGATAACTTCCTCGATATTGATCCTATCTCAGAGACCCGGCGGGTTTATTCAGATTTTTATGTATTTTGGGGAGTTAATAAAAGACAGGAATTTTTGGGTAAGGAACATTTAAAAATGTATATTCTTTCTGGTTTAATACTCCTACTCCCTTTCTCAATTAAATTATGGTAACTTAATTTAATGTCTTAAGTTAGTTATTTATTTAAGGTGCGATAAGTCTTATCATCCGCACGTAATCTGAGTGCCTCATTCATATAATCCTCAATATCAAGTATCACAATACCCCTGCCTTTATCGACGGGTTTAATGACTATGGATTTATCCTCCCTTAGCTGTTTAAGTGATGATCTTTCCTTAAAATTCAAATTTTGTTCTTGGGATTTAGGCTTTATTATTTTCTCTAAGTCATTCATTACCATTTTCGCAAATGTGGCCATCTCCTCCGAGATGCAACACCTTGGGAAGAAAGTAGAGATTGGTTTTAATTCGGTGTGTATGATGCCTGTTGGTTCAGTTGATCTCTCAGGTCTAATCATAGGTTGTTTGAAAAATTATTTTTTGAGACAGTTTCCTTTCAAATCTGTTGAGATCTAGATACACGCTAAACTTGTCTAGGGTTTCGTAGGAGCGAGTTTCTAACCCTTTGCCTAAAAATTCCTTTTGCCCTGGGGTCAGTTTTCTCTTGGAACGATTGAAGGTTCCATTTCCTTTCAATATCTCTCTCTCCTGTCTTTTTTTGAATGTGTATTCCTCCTCTAGTTCCCCGACTTATAGACTTCGTCTTCTTTTTCCTGGTGACATAGGGTACATGAAGTCTTCTTTGTGTCTCTCTTTCATTTGTCTGTGCCAAAAATCCTCATTGGTTCGCAATTGTGTGAGACGTTGAAAAATGTTGTGTGTGGGGAGATCTCTACCTGTTCTTTTTGGGTGTCCTACCTCTAATAGGTTGGGTTCTCTATCATTGTATTTGGTATGTTGTGGTTCCTTTGGTGCTTTGCCACTAAGTACAGGGGATTTCTGTTGTTTCCTTCTTACCACCCTTTCCCAATTATCTACATTCCCTCTAGGGGTCATTTCTTGTCTTTTAGATTTCTGTATCATGTAATTGGGTATCCTAAAATTCTGTTGGTTAGGTTTAGGGTGTCTATTACGTGATGGTGTACCTCTACTGGCATCCCTGTATTGGTTTCTATAGTTATTGTTATTTCCCTTAAAATCCAAATTTCATGTGTTGTGATTTCCATAACGGTGTTGTGATGCATTTCTTTTAGAGTATGACCTGACCTGATTTCTGGCATAGTCCTGTTTATCACTAAGATATTTTCTCCTTTTCATTTCTATCACACTTTTCTCCATTCTTTCTAGATTGGTTTGGATCTCATGTAAATATCTCTGCATATTGTTCAGGTGACATAATTGATACTAAAAAAAATTTCACTTCATTGATTTCCATATCCAATTTTTGTAGAGAGTTTTTCCTCCTCTTAATAATGAGATCATTCATCCCGAAAGAGAAACTCTCCAAGAGGTCTATCAACTCTTGTGAAACTAGAGGCTTTTTGTGAGTCTAAGACCTCTTGGAGTGATTTTTTCTTTATTATATTTATTTAATGTTGCTATCTCCCACCTCATTTTAATATCCCTACTTAATCATTTCTCAAGTTTATAACGTGAGTTCCGCAGTCTTATTTTTAATTCTAGTTTATTACTTGTGTCCATATTTCCAATTTTATGATTGTCAAACATGTTCTGTCCATATTTGAATCTATTTTCAAATAAAGTCATATTAAGTTAAGAAGCACACACAGAGTTGGAGAGTTTGATAAAGGTTCTCAAAAAATACACACAATTCTCCGTGCTCAAGGCGCTTATAAATACAATAAAGTGCAACAAAGCGTATAATTGTTATATACAATAAAGTGCAACAAAGTGAATATTTTATTGTAAGCAGCTAAACAACAATATAGGTACTCTCCACCCTATTATGATACATAACAAAATAGTGACTATCTGTTCTAATAAGAACCAATAGGGACAAGTGGTGAGAGCTAAAATAAGGTTTTAAGCTTACCCTGACAGGTTAAGCTGTACAGTCAAGATGGTAACTGAACATAATAGACATTCTGGTCAGATAGGATTTGCCATCATCATGGGGTATACCCACTTAAAACGGAGTTGTGTTGAGAACCAGTCTGCATGATACATGCAAATATTTAAAAAAAAAAAAAATCATCTGACCTGGAGATTGTTTTGACCATTTGATATTGTAGCCCAGACTTTGTCAGTTCTATAGGCCCAAGTCACAGTTTTTATTTTTAATAGATCTTACAAAGACTACTAAAGAAGTATTCAGTTTTATTTAAAGGAAAACTCTAAGCACCACAACTACTAAAATGCATTGTAATTCTTCTGGCCATACCTCTGGTATTAGTTCATTTGATAAGGTTTAGACAGTATTAATTGGTCATCAGTTGTCACTCTTAAAAATGGATACTAAGTAAACCATATATGAGCTCGTATGATAATGCAGAAGTATCAAATTTTGTGTTCTAAGATCAACTCGGATTAGAAGGACCGCGGATACCCACCAAAGCAAATTAGTTATCTGGTACCATAACTACCACAGCATGCTATAGTGGTTAGATTGCTTAGAGTGGTTAGACTGGTTAATTATTCATTTTATTTTACATGGTTTGACAACTCCGTAAAAAATAAGAATGATCAACTCAGAAATCCTAGAAATTATTACTCAAATAGAATTTGAAATCTCCTTCATTTTGCAAACTGTGAATAAATGAATAAGGCCCTCCTTTTACCACCTTCACTCTCCTTCATTTTGCAAACTGTGAATAAAAGAATAAGGCACTTATGCTGTCCAAACATTTGTACTTTTTCTGCCTACCCTAGTTATTGTAATTGCCATGAAATACACGTATGTTTCCTTAGGCTTTCTTCGATGCCTTTGAAGGGATTTCCCATTGATTAAAACTGAGCTGAATGATGTGATTTTGAAATTGTGCACAATAGAATTCAATCTAAAAGAAATAATCAAAATACATAAATGAATATAAGAAGTTATAATGTATTCAACAAATTATAGTAATGCACAGGCTGATTGAATTACAGGTTATAAATGTGTAGGTGGTAAATTATTGGCAGCAAAGTAAATGTATCTGTTCATATTGGTCATTAAGACAGATATTGTTAATTAAAAGACAGTGGAAAAACAATGATCTGATAAAGCAACGGTAACATTTATGACACTACTAATATTGAAAATAAAAAAAACTGGTAATCAAAATTATATTTTTTCTTCCCTTCCTCCTATTTATTCTTCTCCTTATTATTTTCAAACCAAATAAAAATACAAAATATGTACAAACACAATATTTGCATAGACCTAATGCCTATGTACCACCTTTACCCTGCTTGCTGTATTTGAGAAGGAAAAAAAGAAAAACATACATGGAGGAGGTGAGGAGCATTTACATCAACAGCATAAACCCAAGAGTTCTCCTCTCGACTGTACCCCTTCTAATGGATGAGATACTGTAAATGACCATGTGAGAACCTGAAATTGAGAATAGATTGCAGACTCCTCCTTATCATAGACTGTCACAGGATGAGGTTTAGGAACTTCTTTAGTGAACCTGTTACAAATCAATGGCTTAAGAAGGGAGATATGAAACTTTAGGGATCTGCAAAGAATTGGGTAGGCCTAAGGTATAAGAAACAGGATTAATAATTCTGAGACTCTTGTAAGGACCAATAAACATCAGATCAAATTTCAAAGTAGGGACACAAAGTCATTTATAACAGGTCACCAACTAGATGCAGTCGCCCACTTGATATATAGAAACAGGCCAATGATGTCTATCAGCAAATGATTTTTGGGATATGATAGCCTTTTGTAAGGATTTATGTACATCCTCTACATAGATTGGAACTCAACTAAATGAGCGTCCAAGGATGACATGCCCTTATTAGAGATTATGCTATGAATGATAATATGATTCAATCCCCTCTAATCAGTATATAGCCATAAATCACCATCTTTTTTTTGATACAAAGAAGAACCCAGCTCTAGAAGCAGAAGAGGGTCTCCTGAGAAATCCTTTAGCATGCTTTCTTTAACAGATAGGTGATAAACTCTTTAGAGTTTAAATGGCAAAGTACCTGGAAAGAGTTCAATGGCACAATTGGATGTGGCAGGATTCTATCCGGTTCCCTTTTGTCAAATACCTCACTAAGATCAGAGTATATTGGAGGAATAGTAGTGGATAGAGGAGATGCAGTTGGCACATTAATAGAGAGTATGGGTCTCACAGAACAAAGGCATTCCTGATAACACTCCACTTAGACTGGGAGACTGGGGAGAGCCAATACAACATGACAAGGCACAGAGGATATGGAACTTGGAACACTATACGTTCAGTATGTAAAACACCTACAGACATAAAAATAGGATTCATTCATGAGTAATATGAGGAGTAAAGAGTGGTCTACCACCCATGGCAGTGGTAGTCAACCTGGGTCCTACTGCCCACTAGTGGGCAAATCAAGCTCTCATGATGGGTGGTAGTGAGTTTTATCCATGACCCTCGGTTCTCCCACCCAACACATGCTCCGCGCAGGTGCACACCTCCCTCCAGCCTTTGAGAGAGACATCACAAAAATGCCCAACAAGCATTGCGTGAACTCCTCTGTGTGCTAAAGCTCTCTTGATAGCTTAAAGGAAGCAAATGGCTGCACTCCTGATTGGGGCAGACAGGGCAGTGATGATGTAACACACAGAAAGAGGAGTGGGGGTTAATGCACGCTATGTGAAAGCAGGGACAGGAAGAAAAGTGGTGTTTATAGTGTCTGATATGGAACTTTGGCTCACTAAGTTCTGTTATTTCCTTTGGCTCACTAAGTTCTGTTATTTTCTGTTTACTGGGTTTACTTAACACAAAATAAAAGGGTAACTCCCCCCCAAAATAAAAACTCTTACACTATATAAAATATAGTACTCATCGTTGGCGATCATGCAGGAAAAAGTTTTTCTTTCAAATCTACTCGTGATGTATAATCAAGGCTGGTGGTCTGGTTCCTCACAAAAGACGGCAGCTTTTGATCGACAACGATGAGTACTATATTTTATATAGTGTAAGAGTTTTTATTTTGGGGGGGAGTTACCCTTTCTTTTTTTATCTTGGGCAATAAAATTTTGATACAGAGTCACACTATGTTTCTTTCTGTGTTTCTCTTTCTCCAAGGTATCTCTACATATCTCTGAATCCCTACATATTGCAACAATATCTGGACTTTGTTTCCTTGCAGGACTTTGTAGCCGATTTACACAATCTGGACATTCTTTTAAGATTTTGTATATCATTACATGCACCATTTGCATATAAATGCACCCTTGTTATTTTTAAGGGGATTATCTACTAAGCGCTGAAACTTATATTAACATTTGTACATTGGAATTGGGAAATTTCTTATTGTTTTAGCTGCTAATATTATTATAGTACTTTGAGTACCATTTACATTGTTTCAATTAGATCATATATCGACTATCATTTAGGTCATTTATTCTATTTATATATGCGCTCTCTTTTTTGATTTTTTATATTAATGCAAGATGAATGCCTAGTGCTCTAAAAATATTGCATATTGTCTATAACAAGAAACTGTTCAGGGGTGCTTACTAATATGCAGTGAATACATGCTTGGGGTTGCTTAGGTAGAGGATAAACAAGTGATGGCAATAGCAGAGTCCCTGTGAAAGTGGGCAAGCACTTTCTGGTGTGCACGTTCTGGAAGTCAATCCCAGTATATCCTATGCCCTCCGAGCAGGCAGCACAGATATAGAAACAGCCATTTACACGAAAGGGGGCAGAAATAGACGAATCCACCACAATGGACATACAGACGGTTCTGTCACATTTGTAATCTCTAATTGGGCCAGGATGGGACTCTTTCTAACAGATACTCTCTAATGGTTTCTCTAAGGGCCTCTGTTAGAGAGACACCCTTGCCCAGTCCAATTAGACTCCATTATAGTCTTCAATGGGGCAATGAAGACTACTTCTTAGGGGAGCATCTCTGTGTTTGAGTGAGTTCATACACTTTTTATTATATTTTTATATTACATTAGGTTCATAGATTTTTTTTCTTCTAAAAATATATATAGTCACTTATAACACTGTATTGTACTTGCTTTTATTCTTGTAGCACATAAATATGAAACCAGGAGGCTGCACCTACCTAAGCATTATTGGACACATTGGTGTTATGGTAGGTTTATGCCATGTATGATCATACACTGTAACAAGATCCACATAATTTTTGCCACAGTCAGGTGCTTTTTAAAAACTGTAAACTTTTGTGAGCCTTGAAGCTTGTGATTTTACTGGATTCTGTATGGGTTTTATAATATATATATATATTTTGTTTTGCGTTATACAGATATCTATTTTTTATGCAGAAGCATAGAGAGAATGATAACAGAGGGGAGGAGAAATTACATTTAGTTTTAAAAGTGTAGCAGTCAGGTGGGAAATTCCATTTAATTTCTGTTGTGAGTGTTTTATTTTAGAATTTGCATCATTATTACTATTTGTACATAACCTTCAATGTTTCTGCATATTCTTATTTACATTGTGTGCCCTGAATATACTGACTTTTGATATTCTCATTTTCACAAGATATAAGTGATTTTCCCAGGGTTATTTACTAAAGTGAGAATTCAAACTGAATTTCAACTGTAAGGCCAGGGTAGCCAATCTGAAAGCTGACCTTTTCCATGTCAGTTATTTTGGCCTTAAATTTGAAATTAACTTTGAAATATGTTGTTTGTACCCCATGTTTTGAGATACATGTGCAAAAATGACTGCTGCATGTATGGTATCCTTACAAGTTCAAGCACAGTACTGAATTGTGTTTTTCATCTATGATAGTACTGCACACCTTCATATTGGCTGCCTGTCCATTACATTATAATATTGGATGTATTGGATTGCACCTGTCTGTCAAATTCATGTGAATGCACTTTGGGTTTGTCAGGCTGAAGTTGATTGTGTTGTGTGTTGCTAATAATTTTAAAGGGAGGCTTGTTGTACAGTGGTTTGACACATAGGTGCATGCTTTCTGGTCCTCTGCTTGTGGTACTGTTGCATATTTGTTTATATTTGGTTGGAATTAAATGGCTGAGAGTGTTTACCAACAAATTTGAATGAAAGTGATATTTCTGCTAACAGTTCTGATTGTATGCCTTGTTAATCAAGAGGAAGTACATTAAACCTCCCAGCTCTTGGTACACATAACAACTTCATGTGGAGGGACTTTTAGGCCCTCCACCCTATGAATGAACAATAGTTCTTGTCTCAGTGATGAGCAGTGCAGTTTACTCTGCATCTACATTGTCCAGGATAATGCTGGGATACTGTTCCTGCACAAAAAAAAATACATTATCATAACCCAAGTTTAAAAACAAAAAACAAAAAAAAAAACTCAAGTTTTGAGTGCAAATATATTGATGCAACTGTATAAAATTGTGTAAAGTGTATATTTGTAAATAACATTTAAGTGTTATGTGTGTCTAAATGTTGAGATTGAAAATGTGTAAACAATTTTATTTTTGGGACTTAATAGTTTTCCTTTTCCTTACAGTTTTGTATGTTCCCATTTTCTCACATATCTCTCTCCCTTATTTTGGTCTATTTGTCTCTCAGTTATTACTTCCGAAATGTCTCTTCCCATGTTTGTCTCTCTACCCACATTTTCACTTATCTATTTTCATCTAAATGTCTCCTGATTGTCTGTTAACCACCCTTCCTATATTGATGTCTCTCTTACCCATCCTTTGCTGTAACTGTACCTGTCATTCACACAGACACGCACACACACACACACACCTCCCTGCTTTTATATTTTCCTAATTTCTATACCACGCTGGTATCTTCCACCCCTTGTCTGTCTTAGACCCACCTCTAGACCCTTTTAATCTCTATTAGAGACTCTATTAGGAGCTGGGGGCATGATAACAGAGACGCTCTTAGAGACCATTAGAGAATCTTTGTTATTAAGAGTCCTCTACTGGCTCTTTTAATCTCCATTAACCCCTTAATGCCGTTATGGCGTTCTATGCCGTCCCGCATTAAAAGGGCTTTAACCCCTTAAGGACACATTACATTTGTGACATGTCATGATTCCCTTTTATTCCAGAAGTTTGGTCATTAAGGGGTTAAAGCCGTTGCGGCAGCATAGAACGCCGTAACGGCTTGCAGCCCCTGGAGGTCCGGCGTACTTACCTCCGCCGCGATCCTCTTCTGGAGGGCTGCCTGACATCCCAGGCAGCCCTCCCCCAGCAAATGAGGCCCCCGGGGGCCATGTGATTGCTCTCACAGAGCGATCACATGGCCCCCTATAGCTGGCTGTGGATCTAAAATGGCAGACAGTCCCCCTGCTGGTAGGAGGTGTAAAAAAAAAAATAATTAAACATGTTTAAAATTAATTTAAAGTATTTTTATATATATAATATATATATCTATTATATTTATAATATATATATATATACATATTATATATATGTAACGTAAAGTGTATTTTAATATTAATATAAGTACATATATTAGTATTAAAATACACTTAGAATGACGTTACATATATATATGTATATATATATATATATATATATATATACATTATATATATCATAGATATATACACATATATTATATATATATATATATATATATATACACGTATTATTACAATAATAAATAAATAAAATTAATAAATAAAATATTGAATCAAAATGTAATATAAATGATATATTCATATATAATTTCATTCTAACTGTATTTTGTTTTATATATATATATATATATATATATATACATATATATATATATATATATGTAACAAAATACACTTAGAATGACATTCTGTATATATCTATCTATATATAAAATACAAATAACCGCAAATATATATATATAGATAAAAACATATAATTACATAAAAGATAACATTAGTATACACGTAGAATTTAAATACCTATAAATGCATATATATTAAAATTCTACGTGAATATTTAAGTAATCTTTTAACATAATTATGTGATTTGATTAATTAAAATTTGATTGACATGACTGACAACACAGGGAGAAAGTGCAGAGAATTTAATTTGCAAGCACTATATTTGACCCTTTAACTCTCCAAGACACCATAAAACCTGTACATAGGGGGTACTGTTTTACTCGGGAGACTTCGCTGAACTCAAATATTAGTGTTTCAAAATGATAAATTGTATTACAACGATGATATTTTAAGTAAAAGTGTAATTGTTTTGCATTTTTTACAAACGAACTGCACTTTTATGGACTATATTATTGTTGTAATATGTTTTACTGTTTTAAAACACTAATATTTGGGTTAAGTGGTCTCCCAAGAATAACAGTACCCCCCTTGTAGAGGTTTTATGGTGTTTTGAAAAGTTAGAGAGTCAAATATAAGGCTTGCGTTTCAATTTTTTTGACATTGAAATTTGCCAGATTGGTTATGTTGCCTTTGAGAGCGTATGGTAGCCCAGGAATGAGAATTACCCCCATGATGGCATACCATTTGCAAAAGTAGACAACCCAATGTATTACAAGTGGGGTATGTCCAGTCGTTCTTAGTAGCCACTTAGTCACAAACATTGGCCAAATATTATTTTTTTGCTTTTTTCACACAACAACAAATCTGAACGCTAACTTTGGACAGTGTTTGTGACTAAGTGGCTACTAAAAAAGACTAAACATACCCCACTTTCAATATCTTGGGTTGTCTACTTTTTCAAATGGTATGCCATTATGGGGGTAATTCTCATTCCTGGGCTACCACACTGTCTCAAAGGTAACATTACTAATCTGGCAAATTTCTATTTGAAAATGGAACGTTCTATATTTGACTCTGTAACACTATAAAACATGTTAATCGGGAGTACTGTTGTACTCGTGAGACATCGCTGATTACAAATATGTGCATTTTTTTGAGTAAAACCTAACAGTATTATGACATTAACAGCTAAAATGTCAGACGGAAATACAAATTGAAAAAAATCTAATTTTCTCACATTTTTTTAAATTTTATTCATAATAAGTTATGCTCCATATATTAATAGTTAATGATGAATTAAAGCCCTGTTTCTCCTGAAAAAAATTATATATAATAAGTGTGGGTGCACTTAATGTGACAGCGGTGACTTACGGTTGAACAGACATATAGCACAAATTCCAGTTTTTGTTTACGTTTTGTTTTGATCAGAACGTGTACTATTGTCTCTGTCCTGAAGGGGTTAAATACTCTAAGTTTAATGGGACCTTGAGGGGTCCTCTCTAACACAGGCCCTTGTTAATCACCAATTTAGAATAATGGGGCTGGCTTGTAAGGTGGGGGGTTGTGTAACAGAGTTCCCCTTCTCTCCAGGAACCATCACACTCTGGTCCCCAAAATACCCTCCTTGTGCACTGACTTCCCCCACTCCACAAAGCCCCTGCCCAGTCCCTTACAGTAGCAATAAAAACAGCAATAATGACCAAGCAGAATTCACTCATTTTAAATAGCAGGGTAGGCTGTGGACTCTAGAGCTGTGCATTTAATGTGGTCAATTCCAAATGTAGGATGGTGAGCAGAGAGATTCCAATGATAGATGGCACATGTTGACATCAGTATAATGTACACCTCAAACATCATCCTCCCCTCGTAAAATAGTGCTGCCCAGGCTAGGCCTGGTCACAAGTCACAAGCACAACACTTGGACTCAGACCACACAGAAACAAATGGTGAACTGAATAAAAATTACTGTGTGGACATAAAGCATAAAGTCAGTCTACCTTATGCAAGCAGTGTCAGCCTCCTGGCTCCCCTGTTGCCATGGTGCCCTTTTGGCAGCACAGCTCACACATCCCAAAGGCAAGCCCTGAGTCCATATGAAACAAATTATACATAGACTCTAGGCAAGAAACTAGCCCTCGAGCTTCTGCACAATCTATTATGTCTTTCCCTGGTAGTTAATATATTACATAGATCAAGTCAGAGCAAAAAGAAATCACTGGTAAAAACTTTTCAATACATCTTCCATAACTCATGTAGAGGAAACAGTATATTAATAGGGTATATATACAAAATTGTACATATAATATTGAGTCTGTAATTCCTATATTTAATGTATGGACGGAGAACTGTTTATGTGGCACTAGCAGGTATGTGTTGTAGTGTTATTCACAGTTTGTGATAGAGTAGAGTGAAGATGAAGAAAGTGTTACATTAGAGAATATACATTATAGTGACATATTTGGATAAGCAGTTATTGAATAGATATTCAAGTTAGCCATACCCACCTTACAAAGTCTTGCCAGAAAGCTATATGCAACTCTTTCTCTGTTTCTTTTTAATGCATTTTTCACATTGTAGTATTTTACTAACACACATGTCTAATATACATAGGGATTTGTTCACTAAATATCAAATTGTAGTGAATTGCTACATTTTGGAAGAAAAATTGTTGATGTAAAAATTCCCAACTAAGATACAGTAATTGCCTATTTCACTGCAATTCAGTATTTAGTTAATACAATAATATTTTTTGAATGACTTTTAGCAAAGAGAATGGTGATTGTAACCTAGGTAAAACAACCTGTTTCCTAGATTGGGATTCAGCAGCTATGTTTTTGTATAACAGGGCAGACCCTTACACCAATGCCTTGTTTGATCCTAACTCAAGTAACACAATACAACATAGAATTCTTATGTTCTCGTAATTGAGTGTAATGTTTTGTGCAAGGGGTAAATGGTAGAATAAGTTGAATGGTCATGTTTTCCAGAAAGTCATGGGCTGAAAGTGAGATGATTCACTTAGCAATAGATTTATTTCACTGCTCTAACAACTAGACCTTGACAAATAAACTTTTCTCAGTACAATGTAATAATTGCTAGGATCCTTAATTGTAACACGACTCAGGTGCCATTCAAGTGATTTTACTTATTAAATCAAGCAAAGGTCCACAGGCAGACTAAATCTTTCATCAACAAAATAGATATAAAACAGCGACAACATTGATTTTCTTTTCCAGACAAATAGTAACACTATGAAGACACAAACAAATAGAAAGTGAATACATGTATTAAGCAATGTGATGCAAACAAAACATAGAATCTGTAAGGCACACTAAACTGGATATGCCATTTTATAAATTATACAAAATTATTACACTTTTAGAAATACTTATATCCAATTTAACACTTTTCTATAAAATGTTAATGTCAGATAAGTATATAAAGCTGTTTTTTAATGTGTAAATTGTATAGATATATACATATATATATATAAATATAAATCATAATCCGGACACACACTTTCCCACTCTTGTACTGGCCATGGTGCAGAGTATATGCCTTCTTGCAATATCCAAGAAAAGCACTCAAGGGTTCTTTATGATATATGACGTCTCATGTCAACGTTTCAATCTGACATCGTGGCCTTGAAATATCTCCAGAGTCAGACACACATATTCTAGTGCACTCATTCACCAGATCCTAAGCACAAGATTCTAAGCACACTGTAACCGCATGTGGTTCCCTTATTTACCACTATAATGTCTTAAAGCATAGAACTTAGTAGGGCTAACCATACAGATATCTTAGCCATAATTTCATATAGCTAGTAAGAGATCCTCTATTTAACATATATAAATAATTGAGAATACAATATAAAATACGGATTGTCTTGGAAGCAATAGTTTTGTCTTTTTGGATATTTATTATATAAAAATATAAATATAAAATCCATTATAGCAGAGTTTATAAGATTAAATTACATGCTTGCAAATATCATAAATAGGTTAACATACCCTTCTGAACATGTCATCATGTCAGCCTCTCTGTCATTTTAAGATGGAGCAGCGTCTGTCTCCAAGTCTCTCCTCTGTATCTTAACATTTAAAAGTACACCTATTTATACCTTAGGTGTCTCCATTTTAGGGTTACCGTAGTTCATTTACTTTATTCATTTTAGGACCTCCCTTAATTTAGCAAACTTACAAGGCCATAACTAAAGGGTGCAAACGTCATGGAAATTTTCCTGACTTAGTTCAAGATGGCATCTTAAAGTCTGAATAGGTTATCTGTTGTTTATACTAAGTCGTAAGTGTACAGTCGTGGGAGATTCCCGGATTTGGGGAAGTTTCATTAACTTGGGGTTACCACAGTATATTGTGTACTGCAAGAGTCATAGTATAGCCTTGAAGCTTGTTTATGCATTATTGTTATTGTAATTCGTCTAGGACAAAATGGCGCAAACATATTATGCACTGAGGTTATTGCTTAAAGAAACAGTTATGAAAAACAATATGTTCCATTTCTAACACCGTGTCAGTTTGCAATATCTCTTAAAGACAAAGTACACAGTTTATGAAATACAACATTTCATTCTAAAACTTGTAATATTTGCATTTGCCCATAACAACACAAAAAGTGATACACTTAATACTTAAAACACTTAACACTTAAAAATAATGGGGATTTATTTTCAAACTTTATGGGAGTAAGGTTTGTTAAATAATTTAAAAAAAAAAAATTGAAACTGAGAAGCTCAACCAAAACCAAGCATTACTTACTTAGAGAGCTGATGAAATGACTGATTAACATATATTTGCATCTTTACTAATCTCCTTCACATGAATATACGTAAGTAAATAGACCTTCTAGTTTCATAGACTGATATTATGTTGTGTTGCTCTTCCACATTCTGTACATCATGTATCAAGTTGTGATATTTTACTGTAAAGTTTTTTTTTTGCAAATGGGTTATAAAATAGAAAGCAAATTACTGTTACATTTGAAAAGTTTGTGTGATTGCATTCTAATGCTTGCTAATATATTTTATATTTCCTAAGATTTGGGGTAATATAATTTAACATGACTTATTTTTATATAGATGTATATATGCTCACCTTTCACGAGGTATAACACACAACACATAGTATGAGTCTTGGTTCTGGTATGATTCCAGAGTACAATATTAGAGATAATATTGAACCTGCAGCTTTCTAGTAAGAGTCAATTAAACCTCCCCCTGGCCAATTAAAGTAAATGATACTGTGCCATGAGATAATAATACACACACATGCATGAGCTCTGTAATTGCTCTGTATGAAGCATTTGTATTTTGAAACTAAAATTACACGCATTTCAATTTCTTAGTTTTGTGAGGTTTCTTGTGCTGTTTAATATGTTGTATTTGTATTTTACAGCTTAATAAAAATATGTAACTGATATTGTTTTTGATAAAAATCTTGAATGGTTGTGTTAGCAGTAGAGTACTCTTCAGGCAGCACCCTGCAATTATTATGTGGGAAATATTTTATTTGTAATAGTTTAGAAACAATAAGATATTTTTCTTGGGAGAGGGAGATGAACTAAAAATTATGGGGACAAAATTCCAAACGCCAGCCATTGCCTAGGTTTGTTTTAAAATAAAATAAAAAATGTATATCTCCCTAGTTCTGTAATAGGTTTCAGACTCCCATGCAGATCCTCCTCCACCATAGGTGACTGTTTGGAGACATTTTCTTAAGAGCAACTCGGCATGTCAAAAAGAGGGAGAGATTTAAAATCTGTCTTGCTTCAGCAGGTTTTGCTCATACCTTGTTTCCTTTAAGAAGAAATTTCAGAGGCCTTCTATTGGGCTGACATGTGAGCAGCAGAACCAGCCAAGAGTGGAGAAATGCTATTGGCTTCGCTATTCAGGAGCCATTCCATCAGGGGATTGGGTTACAGTACCTACAGGAGAGAGAAGCAAGAAATCATCTTAAAAGTAGCATAGGGAGAGCACAGCAGCAGCTCCTGGCTCCTGCTAAATTTAAGTGTGTAACATATATAAAGCTCATAGAGAACAAGGGAAGGGAGGGAAGGTGGAAAACATTTCGGATAGCAACATTGTCCACCATCTCTGAGACCTGAAACTCTCATGCTGTTGCTAGTTGAAAAATTGTGAAACTCCACAATGCTGGACAGGATTCTGAGGACTAAATTAGATCCAGATTTCTCCCAAACCGAATGCCACTGGATGGCTGAAACTTGGACCTGTATGCTTCAAATCTGAGAATGGGGACCTCTAGCCTCCTATGGCGGGGTGGGAGGTATGAACAATGGCATCATCCTTAATTATTTAGAGCTCCCACCTGCACCTATGGGTGAGTGTGCTGCGGTGGGGATATCATGTTCTCCCAAAAGAGGGGGAGGAGAGCGGGAGAAAATTTGTACAACCAGTACTACCTCAATGATTTGTCCACCTCCATTATTTATTTATTTTAAAGTCCTCCAGCTGATTCCCACTGGTTGGGCAATGGGGGAAACTAGATCTTCCTGTCATTATACATCACCATGGGATTGGGCTTTTCTAGTTTAGTAGATATTCACCAAACTGCTGCATGGGGCATAGGAAGCTTAAAAACCTCCCTTAGATTAATACAGGGGTTACATGATCTCCTAAAATATATTTTTTTTAAATTTGTTTTTAACTTTTTAATCTGGCAGCCAGCTAACAAGCACTGTCCATTAGTCAGATGGTTAACCCTTTCGCATCTAAGGGTTATTTTACTATAATACTTGAATGAATCATACACTTGCAAAATGTCTTAGACAAATGTCAGACAAATGACAAATAATCAACGAGAACATGATAATACAACTAGAGCTAATGACACATTGAACAATATACCATATGAACAGGACTGCATCTTTAAAGGGTCACTTCAACCAAATTTGGAGTTTTAATAAAACAGAATTTTTAGTTTTAGTAACTCTTGCTGGCAAGGTACCCTCTTGTGAAGAAAAAAAAAGGAAAGAAAAGAAAAAATGAAATAAAGGCAAAACGTGCTCACTCCAAGGCCAAGTTCTCCCTTCAGCCCCATCCACCTTGTTGATGTCACTCCTGGATTTCTGAAAAGCTGACCTAAGGCACAACTCAGGTTATGATGAATGCAATGCATGTATAGATCTTACATTCAGCCTGGAACTCTCGTTACTAGCCACTAATGATGCTGCTGGGAGTGAGGTTACACTTGCAGACTCCTAACACCATGACCACTTTAAATCACTAAAGCAGTCATGGTAATTGGAGTAACCCCAGTGTGAACTGCATTACAATTTAGGACTAATGTATTATTGCCCAGTAATCTGACATATTGATGAAGTAGAATATGCTCACAATGGGGAGATTTATTAAAGTGTTATGGGATGAAAAAGGGATGAAAAATGTAAAACAGGAGGAGTCACGAATGGATTTGGTTTCACTGGTTTCTTTGGTTCCATTAGAACTTTTTTTATAGTGAAATATTTTTAAAAAATTGGCCCTCAATGCTAAAGCTAGGTCACCTTAATGGCCCAAGATAATATTCTGTGGACTCACAGTCATATCTTTTATTATCACATACTAATACCTGACCATACATACCCTTCTAATAAAGGGAGAGTGTTATTTTCTGCTGTGACATCTACACATAGGAGGAGATTATCAAAGTGTCCTGTTCTAAAAAGTAGCAAAAAAATGTTAACGGGTAGGAGCCACCAATGTATCATAAAAAAAAAAAATAGGATAGGAACAGCGCTACAGTACTGATCACAGGGGAGAATAGAGCTGCACACCTGAGGGGAAGGGTAACCCTCAAACCCTTCAAAGAATGGAGAGAACAAGATACGACAAATACAGGGTGTGCTAAGTTGGACAATGAGAGATAATAAACAAAAATCAGCAATAATATAAAGAGTCTCTTAAAGTACAGTGAGGACCTGGAGTGTATATTCTTCAGTCCTTGCTTTGAATCCTCAGTGGTAAATATGAAATTCAAAAGCAGAAACAGAGACCAATAGTGCAAAACTGTTTTAGGAAAGCTGGATCACGAACAAAATAGAAGTAGAGAAGTGCCAACTCACAATATAAAGAGCTATACCCAGCTCTAGGTAAAACAACATACAGTGGCATTTAATACTCCCCGCATGTAGGATATAACTGGACACTTGGAGGTGTATCCTCAAGACTTCTTACAGCATTCCAGATAAGCATCAGCATATAAAATACATAAAGGGGGGAAAAACCCAATGGTGCAATAACGTAGGTTAACTGCAACAACAGACAACACTGAGGTCCTAAGAGTGCCAACTTACAATTGGGAGAGCTATAACCAGCTCTGAGTAAAACAGCATACAGTGGTATTTAAACTCCCCACATGTAGGATATCCCTCTAGCGATGCTTGCAGCGCCGGTCTTATGAAATAAGAATCACAAGAGAGGGCCCATAGTGTAAAAGTAAGTGTGCAAAATACTTTTATTGGATTCTTATAAAAACACAATGCGTTTTAACACTTGATAGTACACTTGATAAAGCCTGTTTTTTGGCGAAACGCGTTGTGTTTTTATAAGAATCCAATAAAAGTATTTTGCACACTTACTTTTATTTGTTGCTGTTTTATCCTGGCTGATTTTTTTATCATTTTAAAGATCCAGTACTACAAAATAATCCCTGGTGGGGATTATTCCACCTACGTCTGGTTCATAGAGCAGTGTGGCTGCTCTGAACACTGTAAGTATGTTTCATTTTACCTTTCACTGCAATTTTTTATACGGTAAACACTATGGGCCCTCTCCTGTGATTCTTATTTCATAAGACCGGCACTGCAAGCAAGCATGTGGGGAGTTTAAATACCACTGTATGCTGTTTTACTCAGAGCTAGTTATAGCTCTCCCAATGGTTAGTTGGCACTCTTAGGACCTCAGTGTTGTCTGTTGTTGCAGTTAACCTACGTTATTGCACCATTGGGTTTTTCCCCCTTTTATGTATTTTATATGCTGACGCTTATCTAGAATGCTGTAGGAAGTCTTGAGGATACACCTCCAAGTGTCCAGTTATATCCTACATGTGGGGAGTATTAAATACCACTGTATGCTGTTTTACCTAGAGCTGGGCATAGCTCTTTATATTGTGAGTTGGCACTTCTGTAATTCTATGTTGTTCGTGATCCAGCTCTCCTAAAACAGTTTTGCACTATTGGTCTCTGTTTCTGCTTTTGTATTTCATATTTACCACTGAGCATTCAAAGCAAGGACTGAAGAATATACACTCCAGGCCTTCACTGTACTTTAAGAGATTCTTTATATTATTGCTGATTTTTGTTTGTTATCTCTCATTGTCCAACTTAGCGCACCCTGTATTTGTTGTATCTTGTTCTCACCAATGTATCATACCTACATCCACTGGTTTCCATGGTGACTGTGTCACTTTTAGCACATTAGTCCACATTTTAGTACAAAACACTTTGGTAAATCTCCGCCATATTGTTAGACAAAAGGCTAGCTAAAGAATAAAAAAGTAGACACAGTGTCTTCAGTTTCAGTATAATCTTTATATTTAGGGCTAGTTTTTGACTATAGAGTAGCCATATGGAAGTTCTACACATGCTTGTGTCTCAGCCAATATCTTATAAAATATGTCATGGAATCCTCTTGAAGCAGATCAGAGTATAGTGAGTGAGATGTAGATCACATGGAACTTTAATGTGAGTATCCTACAGCTAAAACCCAATTAAAGAGATATTCACTTCCCCTGGACATTCCAGGTAATAACGGATGTACCAACTTTGTAATGTATTTGCTAATCTATATTTTTGATAACCTTTATTTCTATGAGATTGTATACTATTAAATCTACATTGAAGTGATGTTCTGTCATAGTATGTTAAATAGTCCTGATATAACTATAATGATTTATTCTAATGGTTCTATATTCAGCATTCAACATTTCCAGTTCACAAGATTCAGTTTTTGGTTTTTTTCTTAAATAATTTCATTAAATGTAACTTAAGACACAAGTAAAGCTGACCCAAGGAATAAATGAACTGATACAAACAAAGAACATGTAAGCACCTGATTACTGTGATTGTTATAGATTGCAACATATCTTGGAATACTACAATCCTTATCTATCTTTGAAAAATCTTCTGTAGAAACTCAAATTGTTATTCCTAATAATTTCAAAGGAACAAAATATGCTTCTTTCTTGATTTTAGCTTGTTTTCAGATGAGAAGAAAATGTAACAGGGCAAAGAGTATCTGAAAAAAATCATCGGGTATTGGATGCATATTACTTATTTACTGTCATTGCTCATATCCTTTTGTTCAAAACATTTTCTTCAAATCATAAGCTTTGCTGTGCAAAAAATGTAGGTATTTTCACAATGGGACATATCTGATTTGTCAAAATGACATGATACTGTTGCAATATTAAGATGAAAGGCTTTTATCTTGCTTGGAGACACACATACTATAGTCATTTCAATAGATGAAATGTCAAACTGCTAGGATATATTAGTTATGACATATAGTCAAGTTATTGCCTTAAGAGGTTCCATAGTTAGTGAATCTGAAATACAAAAGTATACACAACAGGCTTATATTGTTGCAATTTTTTGCAGCACTAATGATAATTCAGAATCCAGACTTTTTTCCACTTATAATCAACAATGAAAATGGTTTGATTATGTAATGTGTCATATAACAACATTAATTCAGATTTTGCTTCCTTATCAGTATGTAAGTTTGCTTTATTCTCAAATGTGAAAAGTACGATGTAGAGCAAGCCAAACTGATAGTGTTTAACTAATTTACAGTTGACTGACAACATTTAGGAATTGGTAAAATATCAACACAAAAATATACCATTGTTGGCTATATTGAATTGAATAGCTTAATAATCACTTGGCTTTTTACTACTTCCTTGCTCTCCTTATTGACATGGGAAGATGACAAATTTACACTGTAACTTAATGCAACATTTACCAGCTTATCATAATGATTTGGGTGAATGTCTTGCCCTTCAGTACTAACACCAGTGTCAGTCTTTCATCATAGGCTTAAGCTATTGACCTTGAATGTTAATTCAACTCAAAGCAAGCTAATCCTTTCCCAAGCTGGTCAATACATTCTCCAAATGGCGTTCCTTCAAGACACCCACTGGGAAGAAAAAAACTCAACCTCTAACCTTAAGGTGTGATGGATGCAGTACAGCCCCCTATCATTATAATTCAAGAGGAGTGGCCATTTTTTTTTAACAAATCCACTATCCCAAGCTTTCTTGAACAAATCATAAATCGAGAAGGACAAATCATTATTCCAGATGTCACCTTAGATAATACCCAATTTGTATGCCCCTAATAACTAAAATGCTCCCTTTTTTATGAAATCTCTTTTGCAGGTTTCAACATGATTATAGGAGATAATTTAACTCTCACGATTGATGGCCAGCTGGATAGATTTGGTTCTGCTCCATTGACCCCTTGTCAGAAGGACCAGACAAGCATCAAAAGCTGAGTGAGAGGTCAGATAATAGCATGTGTACCTAATTATAAAAAAACAATGGAACAGTAAATGTAACCAACTTAACACGGCTACATTGGTTGCTACAACTAAAAAACAATCTTATGTTGAGGCGAAACAATAACAAGACTTCTTGTTACTTGTAAAAGCCAAAAAGGCTTTTTTGGGGGGGAGGTGAGGGCAGTGTCAGAATTACTAATTGATCCAGCACGTAGAATTGTGTCACACCTCGGACTAAAAGGTAACGTATTATCGGGCCTTAGAATGGCCAGACTTAATGCACCAAAGAATAGTCAGGATACTTGCCGAGGTCAGGGGGTACAGAATGAGACACATCGATAAGGGAAAGACAGAAGTCAGGGATACCAGAATACAGGGAAGTCAAACAAAGCCAATGTCAAATACCAGAAATAAACGTTCAGGAACACACTCTCGGACAACCACTAGGGAAACAACGACAGGGCAATGAGGAAAAGTAAATTTGAGCTTAAATAGGTGCTTTACATTTCTGATTGGTCGAAAATGGCCTTTTACCCCAAAGCGTGAACGTGCATCTCTTGCGTGACTTGACGCTCATGCCAACGTCGTCATTAACGCAGGCGGACGTAGGGGTATAATTTGGCATGGATTCGCAGCAGCCAGCGTTCATTAACATGTTGCAAGAGCCAGTCACACAGACGCACAGACGCTGGGTGCAAATACCGCAAGGTGAGGAGGAATATGTTACAGGCAGATAGGGGAAACGTCTAATGCACATAGCTCAGCCCAAACCTGGATGCCACTGTATTAACCACATTGCCAAATCAGATATGACCTATATCACAGACTTGGTGGAAGTCAATACAGTTTTCCACACCTGTTTCTCTAACATTTTTCATTCACAACCGGATGACCCTTGGGTAGGGATGGAACTCTTGAAGGGAGCAAACTTACCTATATTAACCAATGATGTAAGAAAAATTCTCAATGGCCCCATCAGGGAGGAGGAGGTAGCTTGTGCAGTGAAATTGGGAAAGGCAATTAAAAGCCCTGGAACCCAATGGGTTCCCAATTGATTACTATAGTATTTTGAAAGGCCAAACAACTGGCACTTTAACATCACTTTTTAATGCTATTTACCTTGGAGCTCTGGTTTTGCTCCTTACATCACCTAGAACAATTCTAATATTAAACTACAGGCCAATTACTCTTTTAAAAAATGACTTCAAAAATATTGGCCAATAGACTTCAACAGTTGCTTCCCTCTATTTTACATCCTCAACCACTGGGATTCACAAGAGGCAGAAAGTCCACTTAGGGAATTAGGATGGCGATTGCCGTCACGTCCCTGTATGATAATCACTCGAATAAACACCAGGCAGTTTTACTTCGTTTAAATGCCCAGAGAGCTTTGACAAAGTGGTCTGGCCTCACCTTGAATATTAAAATATTGCTTTTTGGTATCTAATTTTTTAATCTCACGAGGGCTTTGTACACCAAACAATATACAATATACTAAATATACTAAAATCAGACTTGAAAGACTTAGAGAACCTTACAACATCTAGAGGGAGAAAACAAGGCTACCCATTGTCCCCTATCCTTTTCAACCAACCCTAGATTCACATATTAGATATATTTAGTCTTCCGTGGACATAAAGGGAATCCAATTGGGCTCCTGTACAATCATAATTATGGGCTTTGCAGATGATCTTTTACTTTTTCTCTTGGACCCTGTAACAATGGCTCAGTAACAGGCTTTCAAATTAACTGGCCCAAGCCTACAGCTCTGTGGTTAGTCCCAGATCCCCCAATATGTTTAAGGTCATGACCACTTTATCATAGACAACCTTGAATTTTAAATATCTAGAAGTACATATTCCAAAAACCATGTCCACCTTATGTTGTATTTACATAACTCCATATTTGACTGAGGTGAAGGATCTCATCTCTCACTGGGCACATCTCCCTCTACCCTCTAATCAGTCATAGTGACCAAACTTCTTTACCACCTACATGCCTTACCCATTCTTTTATCATGCTCAGATGAGAAAGCTCTTAATCACAGTTCTTTTCCGAATTCCTCTGGCATGGATGCCTGAGAATTGTGGAGCATTAACCATCTCAAACCAGATTCAGTCTGGGTCTAAATATCCCAAATCGAAAACTCTACAGTTAACCACACACTATTGTCATGCTCTAGATTGGATAAGAGGATCAAGAGAGTTCACAGTAGTAACCTTAGAAGCACAACTTTGCCATCATGTACACTTTCTCAATTGATACACATTCCCTATGCCTCCTTCAAGAGGAAGTAGGTGAAAATCCTTTATTGGCATTCACTATCAAAGTCTGAAAGTTGGTGAGACAGCTCCTAGGGCTCCAGTGCCAATACACCAGAGGTTTCAAAAGGGAGGTATGAAAAATATTAGGATACAAAGGTTGGAAGGCAAAGAAAGAGTGTAGGAGACAGGGTTGATCCTATAATTGATCCTATAGAGGCCAATGAAATAAGGAGCCAACTTCATGGATTGGACACAAAGACAAATATTCCTGGTGGATAACCAGACCCTCTCCCCTGCTAGATGAGTAGGAGTTTATCAATGCTTGTCTTCCTGGTACTTCTGAAAAGCAGAATACTTTTATAAAATGTACTTGACCTACCCCTTAGACAGTAGTCAGGTTCGTAAGATGTTTCGCCAGTACAGGTATACCCACATCATAAAAGGTGATGGTCACTTATTACCATCATATAGTAGGATGGTAATAAGTGACATAAAATGGAATATGCCCAAAGGACTATTGAGTTTTGTTGTTTCTTGCAAACTCAGTTCATGGGAGTAGATCAGTCCCCTTATCCTGACCATTATTCGATCAGTCCATTAGACTGAGGATGGTAGGCAGAGGAGAAAGACAGCCAAATGCCCAATTCTGAACAAAAGTTATGCCAGAATCTGGAAAGCTGAAAACTGACAACCATGATCCGATTCTAGTTCAAAAGGTATTCCATGGAACACAATGACCTCTCTAGCAATTATGACATCTATTTCTGTTGAAGAAGGCAATTTAGGAAGTAATACAAAATGTCCCATTTTAGTAAATCTAGCAACAATAGCCAAAATAGTGGTGTTTTCTTTGGAGAGTAGTAAGTTGACCAGGAAACCCATGGGAATATGTTATCATGGTCTATCTGGAATGGGTAGAGGTTGCAAGAGGCCTATAGGTAACTGATGGTTCACCTTGTTCTGTGAATACACTGCACATGTTTCACGATACCTGTCCCTTGCGGCACCGTGCAATCACAGAAATGATGTATTTTCTGAGTTCTGATGCACACACATTTCTCCCTAACTTCCTGGTGCCTCATTATGACATCATATATAATGTGGACCCTCCCCTCCCATTAGTCTCCTTTTATAGTGTCAGCCCATGTGTCACTTTTTGATGATGTGTACAAGCTTGTGACATCACAGTCCTCTGTGACCAATCCCTACCCAGTATAGGGTGTATATACATCCTGGTTGTCCTTGTTTCCTTGCCTTGTCATGGTTTTTGTTACCTGAGAATGTGTTTTTACTGTGTATTAAATTTCCTGTTTTCTGGTCTTGGATTGTTTGACTATTCTTGCTCTCTGTTGTCCTGACTTTGGCCTGGCTATCTATACTGTGTAGCTCTGTAATCCTGATCTCTGCTTGTCACTCGTTTATTCTCTGTCTGCTTGCAGACATTTCATTTATCTGTCTCAGGCACTAACCCGCCATTCTAAGGACCAGTACGTGTACCTTTACTGTTTCCTTTAAGTTTGCGTGTTAGGGTAGCTCTGTTCCTGACAAAATTCTAGAATGTAGTCCCATATGTCTCGTGTTATGGAAGCCCACCAGAGATGTCTCAATATAGTTGACTTAGTCTTTTTACACCAGGGTGACCTGCTAATTTAGTATGATGAAATAAATGTGATATTTCTTTTTGATGTGCAAGAGAATTAAATAAGTGTTCACGACTATGATACACAAACACACAGTGGGTGGACCTACTATATACCTTAAAATCACTTTTTTAATTGCAGTTGAAAATCTACAATACAATGGAAATTAAATAATAGTGCAGATTCTTTCCAAAATGTGTATTCACAATAAGAATAAAACACTCACAAGAGACAAAAGGATCACTTGGCTCTAGTGTGAAGCACCTTTGGATCCTTAGGGGATCCACAGCCCTCTTCCTTATCTTTAGGAAGTATGAAGTATGGAGTGGATGAAGTCAGGATATCACAAGATGTCCAGATATTCTAAATTTATTTTGTGAAAAGATAAATAAAAACAAATTAACACAATAAAAACAGAATAAAATCCCATATGTCCAGTGTCTTTTAGTCCAAAACGTGTTTCGCCATAAACTGGCTTCCTCAGTTGTAACATGCTTTTCAAAACACCCTCCTAAAGATAAGGAATAGGGCTGTGGATACCCCTAAGGATCCAAATGTGCTTCACACTAGAGCCAAGTGATCCTTTTAGCTCTCCCCTTGTGAGTGTTTTGTTCTTATTGTGAATACTGTAGTACATATTCTGGAAATAATCTGCACTAGTATTTCATTTCCATTATATTGTAGATTTCCATCTGCAATTCAACAAGTGATTTTAACCCCTTAAGGACACATGACATGTGTGACATGTCATGATTCCCTTTTATTCCAGAAGTTTGGTCTTTAACCCCTTAGCGACCGAGGACGGTTCAGGACCGTCATCGGCATTTTTGCCTTGCAGACCGATGACGGTCCTGAACCGTCCTAACGGTCTGAGTTACTTACCTGATCGCCGTCGTTCCCCCGGCGGCGATCAGCGTGGCTCCGGTTGTGGGGAGACTGCCTGCAGCCCAGACAGTCTCCCCACACTGATTTAGGACCCCTGTGGCCATGTGATCGCTTAACACAGCGATCACATGGTCACAATAGGTGTCCATGTGTCTGCCTGCAGGGGGACTGTCTGTGCTGACAGGCAGTCTCCCTGCTAGTGTAAAATCAAAAAATAAAATAAAGTTAGTGTTAATAAAAAAATAATAATAATTATATATGTGTATATATGATATATAGACATATAATATATCTATATAATATATGTCTATATATCATATATATATAATGCCATACTAAGTGTATTTTTATATTAATATGTACTTATATTAATATAAAAATACACTTATAATTAAATTACACACGTATATATATATAATATATATAATAACTATATATATTGTATATATATATATTATTATAAAATATAAATAATAAGTAATTTAAATTAAATAAAACATTTTTAAAATAATAATAAAAAAATTAAAAAAAATTATATATCTATATGAAATTTTATTCTAACTGTATTTTAAAATTAATATATATATATTTATATCAAAATACACTTAGAATGAATTTGTATATATATCTATGTATATAAAATAAATAAAAATAATAAGAAATATACATATGTCCATATACAAAATTACATAAATAATTATATAAATATACACGTAGACTTCAAATATATAAATATGCATATATATTTAAATTCTACGTGCGTATTTATGTAATAGTTTTACATAATTCAGTAATTTTATTGATTGCAATTTAAGGGACCTGCCTGCCAACCCAGGCCGCAATTCCAGAGAATTGAATTTGCTAGCACTGTATTTTACCCTGTAACGTTCTACGACACCCTAAAACCTGTACATGGGGGGTACTGTTTTACTCGGGAGACTTCGCTGAACACAAATATTAGTGATTCAAAACAGTAAAACATATCACAGCGATGATATTGTCAGTGAAAGTGACTTTTTTTGCATTTTTCACACACAAACAGCACTTTTACTGATGATATAATTGTTGTGATACGTTTTCCAGTTTTTAAACACTAATATTTGTGTTCAGCGATGTCTCCTGAGTAAAACAGTACCCCCCATGTACAGGTTTTATAGCATTTTTGAAAGTTACAAAGTCAAATATATGGGTCAAATATTTTTACATTGAAAATGGCCAGGTTGGTTACGTTGCCTTTGAGAGCGTATGGTAGCCCAGGAATGAGAATTACCCCCATGATGGCATACCATTTGCAAAAGAAGACAACCCAAGGTATTGCAAATGGGGTATGTCCAGTCTTTTTTAGTAACCACTTAGTCACAAACACTGGCCAAAATTAGCGTTCAATTTAGTTTTTTTACTTTTTTCACACACAAACAAATATGAATGCTTACTTTGGCCAGTGTTTTCGACTAAGTGGCTACTAAAAAAGACTGGACATACCCCATATTGAATACCCTGGGTTGTCTACTTTAAAAAAATATGTACATGTGGGGTGTTATTCAGAGATTTATGACAGATAATAGTGTTACAATGTCACTATTGATAAATTTAAAAAATTTATGTTTTGAAACCGCAATATTCTACTTGTACCTATAGCCCTATAACATGCAAAAAAAAGCAAAAAAGCATGTAAACACGGGTATTTTTAAACTCAGGACAAAATTTTGAATCTATTTAGCAGTTTTTTTAATTCGCTTTTGTAGATGAGTAAAAGATTTTTCAAGTAAAAGTCAAAAAACATGTATTTTTTCAATTTTTCATCATATTTTTTTATTTTTTTTAAATTAAAATACATGAGATTATATAAATAATGGTATGTAAAGAAAGCCCCTTTTGTCCTGAAAAAAACAATATATAATTTGTATGGGAACAGTAAATGAGAGAGCGGAAAATTCCAGCCAAACACAAACACCACAAAAGTGTAAAAATATGCCTGGTCGCAAATGTACAACATCGCAAAAACAGTCCAGTCCTTAAGGGGTTAAGGGGTTAAGGTATATAGTAGCTCCACCCACTGTGTGTTTGTATACTGTTGTACTGTAGTGGTGGTTAAGGGGATCCTCCATGAAGTGTTGAGCTATTTTTTTCACAACTATTATTTGTACATAAGTGTTTATCTACTACTGTGATACAGTTTAAATCTCTGTAGTCAATCCAGGGACTCATATTTATTTATTCATAGATCATTTAGGAATACCAGGAAT
Source organism: Pelobates cultripes (assembly GCA_933207985.1). NCBI lineage: Eukaryota > Metazoa > Chordata > Amphibia > Anura > Pelobatidae > Pelobates > Pelobates cultripes. Next base: position 140,807,219 of record OW240916.1, on the reverse strand, counting down.
AATAGGGGGGCTAATACAAAGCCTTGGGAAACACCACATGTGATTGGGAGAGAGAAACACTGTCAGAAATGGACATATACTGCGATAAATCTGATACATATGCTTGAAAATAATTTACCAGATTAACACCAATACTGAGTTTTTAAGTTTTTGCAATAGAATGTCATGGTCTACTGTGTCAAAGACTTTGGTAAAATCAAGGAATATAGCTCCAGTTAGGTCTCTTTTTCCATGGAGTTTGGATGTCATCGCAAACTTTTAAGAGGGCAGTCTTGTTAAGTGATTTGGATAAAGGCCTGATTGATCAGTGGTTAGATAATTTATAATACCCACATAGTTGCATGTGAACGCATTTTACTAAGATATTTGTCAAAACAAGAAGCAATGATCTTGGACGATAGTTAGATATCAAATATCATCACCAAGTTTATGGATAGTTGATACTCTTGCAGTATTCCAAATTGGTGTATGTATCCAGTCACCAAGGATTCAGTGATTAGCTTTGTGGCAGGTTTAGCATTTGCGGGCGCACTGAGCTTTAGCAACATTGCTGATATTATTGATCAGCTTCATACTGGTTTTTCATTTTTAGATTATTTAATAATGACAGTATCAGGCACAGGACTAAAACTACCGTATACACCCTGTTCCAAATTATTATACAAATTATATTTTCTAATTTACCTAAATAATTGATGTAAATAACAGTCAGCATAATTCTCATGTTATCAACTATTAAGAGTACAATTTAAATTTTATTGAACAAACCTCCTAATGATAACAGTATTTTTTTAAAACATAAAAAACTTACAATGCACTGTTCCAAATTATTACGCACAGTAAATTTCAAAACACTTTATAGGTTGTAAAGAACTGAAAATTGTCATGTGTTGTGTTTGCAGCATATTTACAGAAAGCAAAAGCTATTTCAATCAAACTAATAACAACATTTTAACTTTTTAAACATTTTAACAGATCATATTACATTTTAACATAGGACCCCTTATTTGATAGCAGCTTCACAAGTCTTGCATCCATTGAACTTGTGAGTTTTTGGACAGTTTCTGCTTGAATTTGTTTGCAAGATGTCAGAATAGCCTCCCAGAGCTGCTGTTTGCATGTAAACTGCCTTCCACCCTCATAGATCTTTTGCTTGAGGATGCTCCAAAGGTTCTCAATAGGATTGAGGTCAGGGGAGGATGGAGGCCACACCATGACTTTCTCTCCTTTTATCCCCATAGCAGCCATTGATGCAGAGGTATTCTTTGCAGCATGAGATGGTGCATTGTCATGCATGAAGATGATTTTATTACGGAAAGCATAGTTCTTCCTTCTGTACCAGGGAAGAACGTGGTCAGTAAGAAACTCCACATACTTTGCAGAGGTCATCTTAACACCTTTGGGGACCCTAAAGGGGCCAACTATCTTTCTTCCCATGATTCCTGCACAAAACATGACTCCACCACTGCCTTGCTGACGTCACAGCCCTGTTGGAACAGGGTGGCCGTCCACCAACCATTCACTACTCCATCCATCTGGACCATCCAGGGTTGCATGGCACTCAACTGTGAACAGGACAGTTTGAAAATTAGTATTCATCTATTTTTCTGCCCTATGCAGCCGTTTCTGCTTGTGAGCATTGGTTAGTGGTGGCCGAATAGAGGGTTTATGCACAGTTGCAAGACTCTGGAGGACTCTACACCTTGATGTCCGTGGGACTCCAAAGGCACCAGAAGCTTCAAATATCTGTTTGCTGCTATGTAATGGTATTTTAGCAGCTGCTCTCTTGATCCAATGCATGGATCTGGCAGAAATCTTCCTCAATGTGCCTTTATCTGCACGAACCCGTCTGTGCTCTGAATCAGCCACAAATCGCTTAAGTTTTCGTGACATATCTAATGTTTTCATACCTCTACCAAGGCATTGAACTATTTCACTCTTTTCGGCAGCAAAGAGATCCTTTTTCTTCCCCATATTGCATGAAAATGGTGCTCTGCTTAATAATGTGGAACACCCTCCTTTAGTAGTTTTTCCTTAAATTGGGCTCATCTGGCAATCTAATTATCACAGGTGTCTGAGATTGTTTTCAGTGATCAAAAGAGCCCTGAGACACAATGCCATCCATGAGTTAAACTGAAAAACTAAATTTTTAATCTTTGTGACTCAAATAGAATTTGCATAATAATTTGGAATAGGGTGTACATCCCACGTTCCATGTGTCTCTCCTGAAACCTGTTTCTAATGATCCCTTTTTTGACAGAAATCCTCCTCCGTCAAGTCCTGTTGTTGTATAAGGTGAACCTAAATATGAGGTGCAAAGCATTCTTGATTCCAGAGGTCCCAAAGATAGATCCTGTGAATGCACTGCTAACGTGCATGCCCCACATCTCCTCCACAGATTTTATCTTCTGCATCCTAACCGGCCTGCTCCTACCGGTGGCATCCTAGCAAGGGAGTAGTGTCATGCATTCACCCAGCCCAACACTTACCTCCAACGCTTCTTGCTGCCAAATGCCAGACCATGCTGCACCAAAGGAAGCAGAAGCCTCATCCTGTCATTCAGGCCCAACCTAATGATCCTGCACAATCATTAGACTAGAGGCGCACCAGTCGATTATGTGGATTCTTAAAGAGAAACTACACAGGAAGCAGGTCGGACCTAAGTAGGTGTGTCCATTTTCTTCTATTTAAACCTGTTCATACCTGATACCTGTGCTCAGTATTCTGTGCTCCCTGCTACACTTACTCGCTGCATTGTACCTGTACCTGTCCTCATTATATGGTATCTGACCATTGGCTTCTCTCCTGTTTATGAACCTATGCTGCCTGACCTTATCTATTGCGTGCCTGACTTTGCTTCTGCAATATCCTTATCTGTGCCTCGCTTTGGATAGTCTCAACCAATTACTGCATTTGGAACTCTATCTACTTAACTTTGACAACAACTTCAAGACATCTGTCTTGTGAGTAATTCTACAATTGAGAAGTGGTCTACCATCTATGGCCTCAACTGCCCAGGGTGTATCTATTTCATTACGGGGTATGTTTAGCTGTGTTATAAAAGAGTCTAGCAAATATAAATATATACAGTTACTATATTATACTATGTATACAGTATAGTTTACAGTGCACTGATTAGCCCATTTTAAAACCTTTTTTTTTGTTGTTCTGATTCAGTGTCTGAACGAAAAATCTAGGGTCCTTAATTTTGACAAGCTGAACCAACATTTGGCTGAAATTTGTGTGTCCCAAAAATATTTCTATTTTTTAGTATAACCGTTTCGTCTTTTCCTTACAGGGCTCAGAATTTCAAGTTACAAGTCAGGCCTACATTAACTTGCTATTTTGAAACTTGGCATAGAGAGAGTGAGAGAAAGAGAGTGCGTGTGTGTGTGTGTGTGTATATATATATATATATATATATATGCAGGAGTGTATTTGTTTTGAGTGTGAGCACATTGTAAGCTCACATGAGCAAGCCCCTCATCAACCTAATGTTTCTATACCAATTTGTAACTGTCTCATTTATTTTTTTATGAAAATAAAGCAGCCCAATCCTCCTTTTCCGACAGAGCACCGCAATTATGGAACGACCTCCCGCACACTTTCAAGTCTTCCCCAAGCCTAAAGTCCTTTAAGAGATCCCTCTCTACATACCTCAAAACAGAATGCACCTGTCATGGTTGATTATTCATTTCCTACCTCTTCTATGTTAAATTTTGTATATATTGTGTATTAATATTGTTTTTGTATTTTATTGTATCCTATTGTATCAATGCAATGTTTTGTTGGTCCCAGGGCATACTTTAAAACAAGAGAAATCTCAATGTATCTTTCCTGGTAAAATATTTTATAAATAAATAAGTAAATATTGTTAAATGCCCCCTTTATAGTAATATATTATAAAGTGATGTGGAATAAGCAGGAGTGTATTTGTATGAGGAGTCAATGCATGTGTGTTAAAATTTTGGGTTGTGTGTATTTATATATATAGGTAATAGGAGTAAGTGATGTGTAGAGTCCCACAAGGGGAAACCATCTTCCCCTTGTGGGACTCTACACATCACTTACTCCTATTACGCACATATTTTGGAGGGTTACCCCCTCATTGAAACTCCCTATTAGGTGGTTACAGTGATGCAGCTCATGAGCCCTTGACTTGTATCCGGACTCCTGACCTGCACTCTGTTTACTTTATTTCTCCATTTTGTATTTATATATATATATATATATATATATATATATACACACACACAACCATAAATAAATAAATAAATATATATCTTGGCCCCTTTCTGTCACCATATCAATTTTTATTTCTTCTGGACTTGGAGATTTGTTTTGTTACAAACTTCTATTTTCATTCAAATTTGAGCTGATTGAGTAAGCATAAAAATTTCCAATCTAATTTGGTTTTCTGAAATGGTTTGTCCAAAATAATTTTTTTCGTACTCACAAGTCTAATCCTCTCCATCTTCCAAGTCACTTTCCACTATTTTATGATTTCACTTTAGCCTTCCAACTGTCATCTTTTAATTTTCTCTATATAATTATTTCATATTGCCATCGACATCCTTCTCCTTAATTAAATCACCTTTCCCCATGTCTCTTTTTCCTTCAATGCATTTCCTCAGCTCACCAATAATACCACTGTCTATTGTACTACATGAACTCCACTGTAATTCTGAAAAAAAGATAGGAGGATGGGGGTAAGTAAAGTCCTGCTTTTCTGGAATTAAATGTTTTTAGATTGCCAGTTAGTGATGTCGCGAACACGCAATTTCCGGTTCGCGAACGGGGGACACGAACTTCCGCAAATGTTCGCGAACCGGCGAACCGGGGCGAACCGCCATAGACTTCAATGGGAAGGCAAATTTTAAAACACACAGGGACTCTTTTTGGCCACAATAGTGATGGAAAAGTTGTTTCAAGGGGACTAACACCTGGACTGTGGCATGCCGGAGGGGGATCCATGGCAAAACTCCAATGGAAAATGACACAGTTGATGCAGAGTCTGCTCTTAATCCATAAAGGGCATAAATCACCTAACATTCCTAAATCACAATGAATATGGATTGACACCTGACATATGACATATTGACACCTTGACATATGGATTGACACCTGTCCTCAGAGCCCCTGATACACACTGACACAGAGCAGATTAGAGACTGTTCCTCCTACATAGGGTCACTTGGCAGATATGGATTGACACCTGTCCTCAGAGCCCCTGACACACACTGACACAGAGCAGAATAGAGACTGTTCCTCCTACATAGGGTCACTTGGCAGATATGGATTGACTGTTCCCCCTACATACACACTATTGGATCTTGCAAAACTTACCAAGGATCTAAATCATGTTCCCGTATCGTACATGAAAAACCTACTCATACAAAATCTCTTCCCAAACGTCATTTCGTTCAAAGTGGAGAGAATGTTAAAAATATATATTTTTGTTCTGAGTGTGAGAAATGCTTTTCAGCCGGTTCTAATCTTAAGCATCATTTGAGGAGCCATACAGGAGAGAAACCTTATTTTTGTTCTGATTGTGGGAAATATTTCTCTCAAAGAGGCCACTTTTATATTCAATCTATAACAGTGAAAAAAGTTTTTTGGTTTTAAATGCAAGCTATTGTGACACCAGTGAGTGAGTGGTGGCACTGGGCACAATATCCACTGTGAGCCTGACACACCCGCTTTGAGACAACTAACTGCTATTCAATCTATAACAGTGAAAAAAGTTTTTTGGTTTTAAATACACGCTATTGTGACACCAGATATGAGTGGCAAAGTACACTGGCAGAGGTCTGCAGAGCCCACGCTGAAGGCCTGACACCCGCTTTAAGGACACTGACTGCTATTAGCTTACACTGAAAAACATTTTTTCTTTGTAAAGGAACGCTATAGAGACACCAGATATGAGTGGCAAAGTACACGGGCAGAGGTCTGCAGAGCACTCGCTGAAGGAGGCCTGACACCCAGACGCTTGCAGACAACTAACTGCTATTCAAAATATTACAGTGAAATTTTTTTTTTTTCTTTTTAAATGTCAAGCTTAAGCTATTGTGACACCAGATATGAGATATGAGTCGTGGCACTGGGCAAATGGGCACAGTGTCCACTGTGAGCCTGACACACCCGCTTTAAGGACACTGACTGCTATTCAATCTATAACAGTGAAAAAGGTTTTTTGTTTTTAAATGCAAGCTATTGTGACACCAGATATGAGTGGTGGCACTGACTGGGCAAATGGGCACAGTATCCTCTGTGAGCCTGACACAGAAGCTGGCAGCAGTGGCAGACAACTAACTGCTATTCAATCTATAACAGTGAAAAAAGTTTTTTGTTTTTAAATGCAAGCTATTATGACACCAGTGAGTGGTGGCACTGACTGGGCAAATGGGCACAGTATCCACTGTGAGCCTGACACAGAAGCTGGCAGCAGTGGCAGACAACTAACTGCAATTACATTACACAGAAAAAAAAAAAGCAGACTGATGTTCTAGCCCTAAAAGGGGCTTTTTGGGGTGCTGTCCTTACAGCAGAGATCAGATGAGTCCTTCAGGACTGTAGTGGACACTGTATACCCTAACCTAGCTATGCATTTCCCTATCTAATCAACAGCATCTACACTTTCCCTCCTCTCACTAAGCATGCAGCTTGAGAATGAATCTAAAATGGATGCTGTCCAGTAGGTGGGAGGGTCTGCTAGGGAGGGTGTGCTGCTAATTGGCTGGAATGTGTCTGCTGACTGTGAGGTACAGGGTCAAAGTTTACTCAATGATGACGAATAGGGGCGGATCGAACCGCGCATGTGTTCGTCGTCCGCGGCGGACGCGAACACACTATGTTCGCCAGGAACTGTTCGCCAGCGAACCGTTCGGTGCATCACTATTGCCAGTATGTGTGAAAGAAGTAACTTATACTGTAATAACAGAACTTTTTTTATTGCTATCACATATATTATAACTATAATTTAGCTTTCTCTGCTGCCATTTTTAAAAAAAATAAATAAATGTACTAAAACATGATAAGTTAGAATATTCTAAAGATTTGAGGGGAAAAAAATGATCAAAGAAGAATTAGACAAGAACAGTTATAAGTATTACAGGAAATTTGTACCTCGCAAATGGCACAAAAAGGGAATTGGCTTTCCATTAAGCTTTGAATATCAGGTAGAGAATAACTAGAAACTTTGAATATAGACAGACAATAAAAAAGTTATTATAATAGTATCACATCTGTTAAAGCAATAACCTAATTTCATAATGTCCTTTTCTCTATTTTCTCTCTAAATGTACTTGATCTTTGTAAATTCTGAGATGAGGCATTAGTCTGCAATAATAAAAGATAGGGGGAAAATATAATTAGCACTTTAAGACTTACTGTGGCAAATTGTGATCATATCTACAAAATCAACATGTGATTTTGCAAAATATTCTATTCCAGAAGTGAGATTGATTGTTAACTCTTAAAGAAACATTCCAAGCAGCATAACCGATATTGCCTGTTGTAGTGGTTATTGTTGCAGGACTGCCTTATGCCCCTTATCTCATTTTACACACTCCACCCAACGCCTATGTCTACCACCCTGTTTAATATTAAATAGTCCCTAGCTCTGTCCATGTATGGGAGCTGGAGGGGACAATTAGTCAACCCACCGATAATTATATGATAATACTCTTTCCGGCTATCCATAGGTAAGACTGGGAGATCTTTAGCAAGACCCCCCCCTTTTTTCTTATAGACTCTCTTATAGGCTACTCACCCACCCAGCGACCTGTTTACCCCCCTCATTGAATGTTAAGCCCTCACAAAATGCTCAGTTGCTAGCTTTTATTTACAGTGAGCAATACCTGATTTCTCTCTGTTAAGTAGACATTCCCCCAACTGTGGCATGGCAGGTTAAGGTATAAGAGACATTTGACACCTCCCTTTTGTTTTGTTTTTTGTTTTTTTACTGGCTCCACTGGCTAGCAAGTGGGGGCCAGCTGCCACACATTGCCAAGACTCTTTTTTTATAGTACTGCCAGTGAGCAAATAGTACTCTAAATTATAATTTTATCACATGACAGGAGGCTTCGTATTTTGCATAATCTTTCTTTACTATCTCCATAGCAGCAAAGAAATGAGTGACAAAACTTTTAACCAATCACAACGTAGAATAGGGTATAAGAGGTGAGACCTATGACATCATTTCCTCTTTCTTTGCTGCTCCATCACAAGTTAAGTACCAAATTTTGTATTATCTATTCTACATACACTTTTCATTTACATGCCTTTTTGTTTTCACTGTACCTTTATATATTTACCCTATTAATGCTCTTAACCCCTGTATACCAGGGGACCCTGTCTGGCTCCCTAACTGTCTTTCACGGCTTTCCCGCCGTCTGTACTTTCCCTCCATTTTCTCTGTTTCTCTTTAACAGTTTTTCTGTTCTTTTTACCGAACGCGTTATTCGGTAGTTTTGCGCATTCGCCTGTTTTATTCGAATGCCCGCGCGACCGCACATTGACTATTCGTTTCTAACTACCGAACGCTTCGTTCGGCAGTTTGACGCGATCGCCTTTTTAAACGTTCGCATCTATTTCTATTCGCACGTTCGGCAGTTCGCATAGATCTTCTATTCACGTTCGGCAGTTTTATGCGAATGGCAAGCTTACAGTTTGCCGCCCAAACTGGGGGAGGTACTATTCTCCACACACTGAGCCTGTCAGTCCGGCGGCCATCTTAAAGAGATAGACACTGCCTGATTTTTCTGCTCCTGCTATTCCAACAAGCAATTGAAAAGCCTTACCATTTTCACTCAGTGGGACCAGGTTAGTGCCTTACACTTGGGGTTGGTTTAGCCAGTTGGTCTGCACCTTATTCTGGCCGGGGTGAGCCCCCATTTTATGCTGCTAAACGGTCCTGTTTATGCAGGTTCCGATCACCTGGGTGAGCCCCAGTGAATCAGCCCTCTCCTCTACGACCTACCGGTCTCTAACCACAGGTTATTTAGTCCTGATACCATACCACCCCGGTCCCCAGGCCTCTCCATTAATCGTGCCTAGTGCCCTCACGCAATTTACCGGGTGAGCCCCGAATCCTCACTCCTCATAATGGAGGAATCACAAACCCCAGACCTCCAGGCCATGATAACAGCAGCCGTGGCTGCAGCCATGGAACAAGCCGCTTCCAAGTCGCTCCAAACAAACCCTGAGGTTCCCAGGCCCACCTCTAAACGGGTTCATTATAAGGCGGACTCCGAAGACTCTGACTCTTCCAGGGAACACTCCCAACGGCGAAAACGCCATTGGAAGGGCAATGTAACCCCACGCTAAAGGGAAAGCCCCTGCTGATCGCAGGAAAGCCACGGTTCGTGCTACCCACGATGCCACACAACTTTCCTCAGGTGAGGAAGATGTAGAACCCACTCAGGCACTAGCTGTGCTGGATGAATGGCAGGCGGCAGCCTCTGACCAGGGGGACTCCGACAGGGATTCCACGGCCAACTCTGACCCTTACTTCATAAGGGAACAGGGTCTGGGTGAGCCCCAGGACTCCATGGCAACATCCATTGATAACCCACAGGAGGGCTCGGAGATTTTCCTCGACAATTCGGGCCTCCAAATGTTCGACCCAAGAAACATCCGGCACCCCCGTTCGGAAGAATGGTCACCACCTGAGCATTTGGCAAGGTTTATGCACTTCTGGCTCAGAAAACCGCTAGACAAGGAAGTAAGAAACCGGATGAGATCCGAATGCCCTCGCCCTAGTCTACCGGACAAAGTGACGCACACCCCCGAGTTTGACCCGCTCATGACTACGTTCATGTCCCGAGGGGGTCGGGATCCGCGCAAGGGCATAGAGCGCGGCTTTAAAGGAGCGCAAGATAAGCTGCTAGATGCCATTGGGCCACTAGCCAGAATTATGGATATGGCGGATGAAGCCTATGAGAGGGCTGACACTTTTACCCCAGATACGGTGCGTGAATGGGCACGAGATACCCGTGAATGGGCACAAAGGTGTTTCTGTTTCTTAGGGAACACCAACGTAGCCCTCTCTTCGGAGAGGCGCCGAGCAGCACTTTACCGTATCGACGAAAAACTGGTCGAACTGGGGGATAAGGAATTAGGACCCTTAGCACAGGGTAAATTATTTGGAGAGGCCTTCCTTAAGGAATTAAATAAAAGGGTCAACATATTCACGTCCCTTAACAAGGCACAATCTTCAATGCGGAAAGTCTTCCGCGGTTCCCACACCCGTGGTGTTTTTGGAAGGGCTGGACGGCAGAGGGGCCGTGCCGCCAGCCGTTTTTGGCCATCCGGCCCCCGTACAACAAGGACTCAGATGTTCTACCCAGACTCATCTAGTCGAAATAGATTCGGCCACTTCAGGGGATCTGATCGTGGCCGAGGCACCCGAGGACGCTCACGAGCAAGATTCTCCAACGGTAAGTCGGAATCTTACTCTTCCTCTAACCCCCTGTCATATCGCAGGTCGTGTTTCTCTTTTTTTCCAGAACTGGAAAGAACTATCTTCAGATGCGTGGATAATCCAAACGGTGCAGGGCTATCGAATAGAGTTCGACTCGACCCCGCTCCAGCTGACCCCTCCACGTCCAATCCAGACTACACGAGCAGATGCCCGCCTCATAGACGCGGAACTCCGAGAACTCCGCTCCAAGGGTGCCATTCAACCGGCTCCGGATGCCACCGGTTTCTACAGCAATATCTTCCTGGTCAGGAAGAAAACAGGCGAATTTCGCCCCGTTATCAATCTCAGGGAGCTCAATTCGCACGTAGTATATCGACACTTCAAAATGGAAGGTATACATCTCCTCCGGGACTTGCTTCGACGCGACGACTGGTTCACTCGTCTGGACCTCAAAGATGCGTACCTTACCATTCCGGTACACAGAAGCAGCCGTCCCTACCTCCGCTTCTTCTGGCACGGGATCCCTTGGCAGTTCACCTGTCTCCCGTTTGGCCTCAGCTCGGCCCCGTGGTGTTTTACCAAGATTATGAAGCCGGTAGTGGCAAAAATCAGATCCCAAGGTATAAGATGCATCATCTACCTCGACGATATCCTGATCTTCGACGAGGATGCAGACACTCTGCGGAGACATACGGCATATGCACTACACCTTTTGGACTCTCTGGGTTTCGTCGTCAACCGTCCCAAGTCCGCATTGACCCCGGCTCAATCAGTTCAATTCCTCGGATTCGTAATAGACTCCACATCATGCACTCTTCACCTCCCGGCTACCAAAATTACGGCAATCCGCAGGGAGATCCGGAAAGTCCTTCGTCGGACTACCATACCCCTACGATTACTGGCACGGATCGTAGGCCTTCTCTCCGCGTCCATCCAGGCCATTTTTCCCGGGCCCCTGCACTACAGGGCCATGCAACGCCTCAAGGCAAGTTTCCTTCGCAGACAACCGACATACGACCAACCGGTTCCAATGTCGGTCGAAGTTCGGGAAGAACTACACTGGTGGCTGAATTGCATGCAGGCTTGGAACGGCAGGGCCATATTCGGGAACCAGCCAGACTTCGTGCTGGAATCGGATGCCAGCCGTTCAGGCTGGGGGGCAACAGACGGAACCACGTCCACAGGAGGAGTCTGGACTTCCGAAGAGCTCTCGATGCACATAAATTGCCTGGAACTCTTGGCCGGGTCCTTCGCCATTCGCAGCCTGGCAAAGGACCGATCCAACTGCTGCATCCTACTCCGCATGGACAACGTCTCAGCGGTCAGATACATCAACCGCCTTGGAGGCACTGGCACTGGATCTCACGAAAGAGATCTTCGACTACTGCCTACCACGCAACATCACCTTGCTGGCAGAGCACTTACCAGGAGACTCCAATACGACGGCGGATTGGTACTCACGCCACTGGCGGGACGCCAGCGATTGGCAGCTAGACCCTCACATTTTCGCACTACTGGAGGCACAGAGGGGACCTCTCTACCTAGACCTTTTCGCGTCCCGCAACAATCGACAGACAGAAGTTTTCTTCAGCTGGCTCCCAGACCCGGAGAGCCTCGCAACGGACGCTTTTCTCCAACAATGGCCAAGGGACGGCGCCTACGCATTCCCTCCTTTTGCAATGATAACGAGGGTCCTTCACCGGATCCGTCTACAGGGAGTGAGAATAATTCTCATCACGCCGCTCTGGCAGAGCCAGCCATGGTTTCCGGACCTTCTGGAACTCTCAATCAACGACCCCCTCCTCCTACCAGATGCCCCAACCATCCTCAGGAATCCATTGGGCCTTCCTCACCCACTAGTCCTGCAGGAACGCTTGCCCCTTGTGGCCTGGACTCTTTCCGGGGTTCCTGGAGAACTGAAGAATTATCACAGGAAACTAAGGACCTGCTATGGGATTCATGGGCACCAGGAACTAGGAGGTGCTACTTATCAGCATGGCACTCCTGGACAAGTTGGTGTGTGGGACGGGACCTCAATCCCTTTACTGCACCTACTCACTCCATCATGAATTTCTTAACTTCACTTTTCACCGCAGGAAAGTCATACCGTTCCATCAATGTGGTACGGTCAGCCATCTCAGCGGCTCATACTCCGATACAGGGGATTCCTGTTGGTAAGGACCCGCTCATCTGCAGACTTCTCCGCGGTATGCGCCTACGGCGCCCCCCGGAACCTAAATATTCTAGTCTCTGGGACGTTGGCGTGGTCCTTCAATTTTTACGTAATTGGCCTCCCAACGAGAAACTATCACTCCGCCAGCTTACCGCAAAATTCACCCTCCTGCTCTGTCTGGTTTCCTTTCGACGGGTAGCGGACGTACGCGCCTTTGATGCCAACGCGTTTACTTTCTGTCCAGCGGGTGTCACCTTTCAGATCTCACGTCGCACTAAGTCCAACTCTCTCTCGGTCTTCTACCCTTTCTTCCCTTCTGACCCTCAACTCTGCGTGGTCTCAACCCTCCGTCACTACGTGGAAGCCACCGCGACGTTGCGGCAACCTTCCACTCATCAACTTCTCATCTCTTACGTCCGCCCTTATGGTCCGGTCTCGGTTACTACACTGGCCAGATGGGTTAGGTGGCTACTATCCCTTGCCGGTATTGACCAAACCTTTGGAGCACACTCCGTTCGTGGGGCAGCGGCCTCTTCCGCTTATGCGGCAGGCGCTTCCCTCTCGGACATTTTACGAGCAGCGGACTGGACCAGAGAATCTACCTTTAGGACATTCTACTTTCGTCCTCTTGATAATCCGGCATTTGCTTTTCTTTCTCAGCGTTGAAATTGCAAAATACGAAGCCTCCTGTCATGTGATAAAATTGAAGATTATGCTAGCTTTAGTGTACAGATAATCTTAATTTTAATAATGACAGGAGGCGAGTATTTTCCCTCCCTGTTCTCTTTCGTTCTTCCCTCCCTTTTATTTTCACTTCTACCTACTACACTTTGCTCTCTCATATGTTGGTATAATACCTGACACGATAGCTCTTGTTTAACTGCCTTATTTACATCATAGAGATATATATATATTGTTTGGGTGGGATACTTATTTAACACCGCTAGGGAGGACGTTTAGTTAATTTTATTCTCATGTTACTAGACGTTATTAAAGTTGAATTACGGGACAGACATCCTTTGTTTTATACAATCACTTCTGGACACTAACGCACCTTATACTCTCGTTTCAGCTTAACCAGGAGCTACACGGAATCATTAAAGTCTCCATGCAAGATGTCGTCATCATCGCATCAGGAGATTCATCATCAGGTCTTCGTAGACCATCGTTTGACAAGGACACGTCTTCATCTGCATTCTACCTGTTCCGGTTCAGTTTATTCTGATTAAGTTTCCAGTTTCTTGTTCTATGGACTTCTCAGCTGTTCGGTTATTTTTTCTACTTTTATGGTCTTGTGATGTCGCAAGTTTAAAGAGGAAATGATGTCATAGGTCTCACTTCTTATACCCTATTCTACGTTGTGATTGGTTAAAAGTTTTGTCACTCATTTCTTTGCTGCTATGGAGATAGTAAAGAAAGATTATGCAAAATACTCGCCTCCTGTCATTATTAAAATTAAGATTATCTGTACACTAAAGCTAGCATAATCTTCAATTTGCTTTCCTAAAAGTAAGTGAACAATAATTTGCTAATGTATATCCTGTTGGATGCATTAATTCTCTATTCAGTTAAAAATTGGTGCTTTGTAGTTATTCTGAATTCTATACATTACATGGGTTTCAGATGAAAAAAAAAATATTTTAAACCAGACACCAAATGCATCCTGCCGATTGTTGCAGATTCTGTCAGGTTGACTGAATTCCAACCAGAATTAGCTTCAGTAAATATGAGAATTGCCACTGCAGTCAGAATTTGTCTATCTTCACTGGATTTTGACTCTCCTTGCAAGTTCTGGTGTTTAGTGAATAACCCTGTTAGAATACACTGTATGTCAATGTTCTAATATTGTAGTTCAAATTGTAAGACTTGTATTTAATTACAGACAACAAGCATAAAAAACAAATGCAGCTAGATCACTATTTATAAAGGTTTTTATGTATGGTATTTAGTAAAAAAAAAAAATATTTTAATTAGTATCTTACATAAAGTATATTAACATTTTACAGCCCATTACATTAAGGAAAATTCAACTGTTGTTTGCAATTCAGATGTGCTGCTATATTCACTGCACAATCCACACCCTGGGGAAAAAAGAAATGCTTACAATGCTGTAAATAAACAGTTTCCATCAGTCTGCAAAAAAAGTAGTAAAATATGCTTAAATTATTCCAAAGAAAATGGCTGTTTTATAAATGAAATTGTAAAACTGAGACCTCATATAATCGAATCAAAATGCAGCTTGGAATCATAAATAAGCACACAGTTTTTATTGTAAATGAGTAAGTTTCATATCACTGAGGGTGGCACGGATCATTAAAACACTCCAAGAACAATAACCACTACAGAGCAAATTCTTAATTGGGGTCCGTTGGGTGCTACTCCCTGACTCTACTCAGACATACAGGGTTTATCTCTGTAGAGCTAACAAGAGCTCTCCATATTTCCTGAAGGCTGGAAGGGATGTGGAGTGGCACCCAGACAGTGGTGTATCCTGGTTTTGTGCTGGGCAAGACAAAACTCAGACACCCCCCTCAGCCCGCGCCACCCCCACCCAACCCTTCCCCCCGCCCCACCTTCTAAATACACACACACACACAAACAGTCAGACACACACACACACAGTCAGACACATACACACAGACACACACACAGTCAGACACACACACAGTCAGACACAAACACACACACACACACACACAGTCGGACACACACACACAGTCAGACACAAACACACACATACACAGTCAGACACACACACACACACACAGTCAGACACAAACACACAGTCAGACACACACACAGACACAGTCAGACACAAACACACACAGTCACACACAGTCACACAAACACACACACACAATCACTCACATTAACACTTTTTTTTTAATTTAACCCCCCCAGCCTCCTTACCTTTGGGAGTGCTGGGGGGGGGGGGTTCCTCTTTCTCCCTGGTGGTCCAGTGGTCCAGTGGCTGCCGGTCGGGCTGATGGACGGGCGGCTGGCGAGGGAGCACTTCCCCTGAGCTGACTGCTCAGCTCCCTCGCGCGCCGCGGAGTGAGGCTGGGAGCCGGAAGATGACGTCATATTCCGGCTCCCAGCCTCACTCGGCGGTGCGCGAGGGAGCTGAGCAGACCGCTCAGAGGAAGAGCTCCCTCGCCAGCCGCCCGCCCGCCCATCAGCCAGCGCCACCCGCCAGCCCAGCATGTCTGTTAGCCGCAAAGCTAACAAGGCATTTGCCCTCGGCATTTGTGGGCGGCGTTTTTTGTCCCTGCACTCAGAAGTACCTCAGGTAAGAAATCAACCAAAAAAATACAGTATAATAATGAGGAAAAAATATATCAAATGCATTAAAGTTGCATTTATGCTCAGTGTCTCTTTAAACATTAATTTCAAGGACACCAAAAAACTAATTTTGGGTATGTTTTGGTAGTGAATTATAGGAATTATTAAGGGCTTAAAATATTAATGAACAGTTTAATCAAAGAGTTGCAAAGATGGTGCCTGTCTATTCGGTCACCTGATTTCTGGCAATGGTCCAAGACTTCAATAAGGATATAATATCATGTTTAGATCACTTTAAATTTGTAGTAACTGAAAACATAAGCATAATATAAAACATATTACCTACAAAATATGTAATTTTTTAATTAATATTATAACTATTTAGTTGAGCATAAATCTAGCAATAAATTTAAATTCATCTAGCACATAGTATTTTGCACCAATTATACATATCGTAACTAGTCATTCTTAAGACTTCAGAAGGTAATACGCATCATCATTTTAGAAATGTGTCTTCATCCATCATAGAAAAATACATTTAGTTGGAGGTAGAATACACTCCTGCTGCATAAAATATCCAAATGAATTGACATATTAAAATTTCAAGCTAAAGAATTGCCATGTCATTCATATGTTCTGTCAGCATATTTCATCTGAACATCCATTCATGGGAGTGAAAATAGTAAATTAAAAGTTCAGTCATTTTGTGTCAGACTGTCTTTGCAATCACTGACCTTAATGGAGAATCATGCCTCCAATTATTTTGATAAATCTACTTTACCTTTACAGAATTATAGCCATAGCAACATTATCTCTGCATAACAGAATGAATTTCCATTTTCATGCCTATAAGGGTAAGAGATGGTGACAAAATAGTGAGAAGGGATATTTTTTACTCTGCTTTGATCTTGACAGTACTAAGCACAATCTTGCAAAAATGTAGATGTAAATAATGGTATATTATTACAGTTGTGCTGAGAATTAAATGACTAGGACTTGTTGATAGCCAAGCTTCCGAGTTAAAAAAAAAGGTTAGAGAAATTATTTTTTTAACATAAAAAAATTGCATATTTGGTAAAAAGTATGTATTCTTAGTGTAAGTAAATTATAAACCTAAATATTTATATTTGCATGCTTATTGTTGATGAGTCCTTGTGTTGTCATCCAAACTGTTCTTGAACTCTGAAATGCAATGGATGACACTTTGTCATAGGATCCCTCCTAATTATACCAATTTAAGCACCAATTGTAGCAGTGAATGGTAACATTATATTTCTGTAATGCTATGGTGTAAGGGGGAGCCCTCATCTGTTTCTCACATCTCTATCACCACACCACCTAGAGGAAAGGAAAAAGACAGATCATTCTTTTTCAAATTAGAGGATTTTCCTCCTTCTTTGCAGAGTATTGCCATATTCGAGGTGGTAAATTGTCCTACAGCAAGTGCCAAAACTGAGGAAGGTAGCCCTTATGTCTAACTCTATATTGCCTAAGGAGATAAGGTAACCTTCCTGTGAATGAGCTGAATATACAGATGATCCTCTTGGTAATAAGGATCACCTGCTCCCGAGAGGTTTTTAATAAGGGCCTATTAAAATACACAGTAAGGGCCTATTAAAATACACAGAGTATAAGCCCATTTTGGAAAGAAGGGAAATAATGTTTTCCAGTGAGTGTTTTCACACCCTTGTTACTGGAGGCTCACTATCATCAAAAATACTATTCACCTACCTAATGGGTTTACAGTATGGAGGAATAGAGTCCAAAGACAGCATCACACTCACACATCATATTTTGTATGAAAGAGAGGAGTATTTTTTATTAAACAAAAGGTTTGAATTAAGAGGGATTCCATAGAAATTGCAATCACCTGCTAGGTAACTTTAAAAGCCCTAAATATGACTTTAAAAGCAGTAAAAACATAAAAATTGGGTAATTGCCCCTCTTTTGAAATAGGAGCTCTACCTTTTTTCAAATGAGGATTCCCATGCTATGGTAACTATGAGGTTAACATGGTGGCAGCCACGATGATCTGTTAAATTAATTATATAGGCAACAAATTTGTGGGAGTTATATTAATGAGTGTTGTAAAAGTTAATTAATGAGTGTTGTAAAAGTCACAACTTAGCAGATGTGACTCCATTTTGTAACAGAATGCAAAAGACACAGACATTTTTTTTTCTTTTTCTACATTCTATTCACTGCCTGACCAAACTGATTGGAATGTGAAAAATGTAAACAATTAGAAATAAGGCATTTCTTACACATAGAAACCAAAGTGTGTGGAAGGGGGTGAGAATATATAATTAAACATACGTATATGGTTAGTATATATATATATTATAAATAAATATATATATAATGATTTTATTATTTATACAGCGCCAGCAAATTCCATATATATATATATATATATATATATATTCTCACCTGCTTCCACACACAGTTAATACAATGTTAAACAAAAATCTGCACACCAGTCAAGCCATAAAACTAGCTTTTCCCACAAGTGGTTCACTGGCTTGGCATCTTTTCCCAAGTTGTGTTTAAAGCTGTTGTATACAACAAACACAGACTCAAAGGAATCCATGTTTAAAATGGAATGAGGCAAAAATTTAATTCTTTGTTAAACTAATTTGCATATGTCCACCCAGAATCCTTTGCGGTAGTAACATCACTGCAAATTTGTGATTTCTGTGGGAATAGCAAGTCTTATGGCTTGACCGTTGTGCAGATTTGTGTTTAACATTGTATTAACTATCCACAGACTTCAGGTGGAAGGGGTTTTCAATCACAATTTGTTCCCCACCATAACCTTTTTTGTTTTTTGCTTCAAAAGCACTACCAAGGCTCAATAGCAAACCAGTAACCGACCTCATGCTGATGATTTGCATTAACAATGAAACTACTGTCCATTAGTAGTTCACTGGCTTTGCATCTTTTCCCAAGTTGTGTTTCAAAGCTGTTGTATACCGCAACATATATATATATTTACACAATGATTAGAGCTTAGGCATTTCTTACGCATAGAAATCAAAGTGTGTGGAAGGTGGTGAGAATATAAATATATATATATACTAACCATATAATTATATATTCTCACCCCCTTCCACACACTTTGGTTTCTATGTCTAAGAAATGCCTTATCTCTAATCATTGTCCAATATATAAAAATAATAATCAAGGATGCACTCGCAGGACTTATAGTGGAAAAAAGTGATGTTAAAAAGACTCAAAACGTTGATTTTTTTTTTTTCTGAATGTAATTATATTACATAAAATCTAAATTTTCCACTTTAAGTCCTGTGAGTGCATCCTTGATTATTATTCACACACTTTGGTTTCTATGCATAAGAAATACTTTATCTCTAATCATTGTGTATGCAGGGACATGTGATCATGTATATCACATGGTCAGTGGGGCAACTAATGTAATGGGGTATAAAACTCTGTACAAGCATGATGGTGATGGTGGATCGCTGTATACTCCACTACATTACTTGCACCACTGACCATGTGATATACATGATCATATGTCCCTGTGGACTGTCATATGTTGGCAAAACTAATCTCACACTGAGGGATCAAATACGCGGACATCGATCCACCAGCTCCACTGCGATCAACGAATCAATAAATCAGTTGACAAACATTTTCTCACCATGGAACATAGGTTACCCACTCTACTTTTCACAGCCATATATCATATCCCCCTTTACCTAGAGGGAGTGATAGATCTATAATGCTATTACAGCGTGAACCACAATGGATACATCACCAAGAGGACTTAATAAAAACATAGTATTTTCTGTGTTCCTTTGAATATATATATTTTTTGAACTGGGGATTATGTCTCTGCTTATATAAATATTTTCTTGGGTTAATTAATCATCACAATAGTATTCCCTAGTAGCTGGTTGTTTAGATACTATCCTTCTCCTATTAGTGGTGTTATCTGTCTCCTATATTTCACCTATTATTAGGGTATCACTAAGGACATACCTTAGTGAAATTAAATTTCTAGAGATTTTACAAAGTTTCCTTTGTACCCTGTTTCCCGATGCCATAATTTAATGCATGATTGGTAATACTTTAGTACAAAGATTTAATAATGTCCTTGTGCATATATATAGATTTAAGCTCCAATTTTAGCAAATATTGTTTATGACTTATGTTTTTTAATTTAGTGTATTATGTCTTGGAGCAGGATTAGGTTTTTGATTCAGAATATACTGTTAATACACAGTGTGAAGAATCCCCCTCCATTCATTCGATACTTTCCCTCCCTGCTACTTTATTCATGGATTTATTACTGTGACGAAGTGCCCTTCGCCACTTGTGCCTGGAGAGGACTGCTTGCCTGCCTCTTGCCCTGTGACTATGGACCCTGGGAGATTTGGCCCGTTCAATTCAGTATGATAGGAGTTATGTATTTGTGTATCATTTTGTGTTTTACTGGAAACATGTGCTCAATGGAGTCTGCCTCTATCCCTGGATAATTGGATTATTTTCCCCATTGTCTCCAGGATAGAGGGCTCTGTAAAACTGGTTTGGGCCAGATATCCATGCTGCCAGCCAGGCCCCAAAAGATACTTTACTAACTTCTGAACCCCTGGTCTGATTCATGCCATTTTTTGATATGTTTTTTCCCTGAATGGATTGATTGTGAATATATAATTTTTATGTGAATGCGATGTATATTTTAGAAGTTATGAATATGCTGTAAAAACTGTATTTTTCCAACCTGTGATAATTGATCTTCTATTGTATAAGATAATTGAATCACAGGCAGAGGGGAGGATTTTGTGTGGGCTGTAACCTCTGTTTTATTGGCTACTGTAGATAACGTGTGTGTCCCTCCCCTGCATGGGAGCAGGGCATAAAAGAAACTGTAGCTTGAATACCTGTTGTTGTTACTTCCAGTAAAGTCTTGTTCCAGCATTAAGCCTTGGCTCATGTTTGGGGGATTGGAAAACTACACTCTGGGGATTGCTATAATCACTTACTCCCCAGAGTAAACTCTTGCAATAGCTTGATTTGTTCCTGCTATGCTCTCTGGATTTAGGAGAGGTTCACCCACTGGGAGCTGGATCCTGGTCGTGGATCCAGGGTGGGTGGAGATGGCGAGACCCCGGCGCAGCTGTATCGCTGGAAGTGGGGTCTGCAGTGCTGATGGTGTCGGTTGGAGTGCTTGGAGTCCTCAGCAAGCACTAGGCGCATCGATTGGCGGAGGTACTCAGGCGGAGTGCCAGCGTTCCGTTACACACAGTTAATATTGTTCTTAAAGTCTTTCCATGGCATTTAAAATGTTTTTAACTTTATGTTTATAATACACATAACTATGGGTTTTGGCCATGCACTGTTATGAATCTTTCACTTTTTTTATGGCCATTGTTCACCTTATTTGTGTATATACAGTTTATGGCATGCTTGTACAGAGTTTTTACACAGTTGTTCACTTTCACTGAGTAACTTTCCAGGTTTGGCGGATATCTAGTATCTACTACATTAATCCACTTGATTCTGAGTCACTCTCAACTATGCATACGGATATGAATAGACCGATATTTTAATATGCATGTTTATCTATATCCTTGCAAGTCCAGATCACGTCATCACGTCCCAATCAGGTCACGTCACGTGACCGACGGCATTCACTTCCGGGTTCTCACTGAGGGGCTGAGGGATTCTATCACTATTGGTGAGTACGTTTACAAATTTCTTATATATAGATTTATGTTTTGGTAACACATTGATCTTGAGGAAGACCCAAATGGTGATCGGACACATGTAAACCTTTTTATGTATTAAATACCATTTCACTTATTGAAGACCGCAGAGTGCATCTCTTTTTTCAGTTTTTATATATTCTCAACGTGAGATTGCACCAGGGCAAAAATCTTTATTTTTGTATGGGAAGAAAGGGTGAGTGCCAAGCTATCTTTGTATGTGTATACATATATATATATATATATATATATATATATATATACACAGTATATACATAATCAAGGATGCACTCGCAGGACTTGATGTGGAAAAATTAGATTTTATGTAATATAATTACATTCAGCAACAAAATGGAAGTTTCAACCCTGACCGGTCTTTTTTAAATCCCATTTTTCCACTTTAAGTCCTGCAAGTGCATCCTTGATTATTATTTTTTTTTTTATATTGGATGTGGATAGCGCCTGGGCAATTATATAAAGAATTCTACAAGGGAGAGTGTCAAGTTTCTACGATTTTATATATATATATATATATATATATATATATATATATATATATGTACTAACCATATAATTATGTTTCATTATTTAGAAATAGTACTTCATTAATAATTTGAATTCCATTATTTTTTCCGTGTATAAGATGCCCCCACAGTGGCGGCTCTAGACTTGGCGAGGCCTTAGGCGAAACTCAAACATGAGGCCCCCACTAACACCATTAGTGGGAAAAAAAGCAGTTAACTTGTGTGTGCATATCAAGCAGTAGATATATTGAATGGCGTGCTTGCAGCATTGGATATAGAGAGCTAGTCTCTGTATACATCCTTCAGAGGCTTGCATTGTTGTGACCCACTATGCCACTGCAATGTGAGCTCTCTGACTGTAGTTCTGGCATAATTAGCAATAAACAAATTTAAATTTGCACTTATGCTAATTGTTTATTCACAATTGAGGGGTAAGTGCTAGTGTGAAGGGGTTAATGGAAACAGAAATTTTTATTTTGGTTGGGCTGTTAAAAAAAATCAGTCACAGTGTGTATTTATCTAGATGTGTGTATTTTGGATTGTGTCTTGCATTGTCTACCTGTGTATGTGCCTGGGAGTGTGTGTCTGATAGTGATTATCCTTGTATCTGTATGTATGTTTCTCTGAGCATGTATATGTTTGTGTCTGGTACCATTTGTGTGTGGGGCAGCTGCATGCAGTGTTTTGTGTATGGGGGGTGGGTGTGCTGCCTGTGGCCTTTGGGCACTGAGTTTATGGTGGAGCTATTTTTATGACTGTGTGTATAATGATTGTCTTCAAGGGGTGACAGGGTGACTGTAGTAGATCACAGATAACCCAACTGCTTACTTCTGCTATTTCCCCTCCTTCAGCTGTTCAGGAGTGAGAGGGGGTGACAGAGTGTGAGAAGGGGGTGACTTTGTGAGAGTGGGGTGATAGAGAATGAGAGGGGGTGACATCGTGTGAGAGGGTGGTGACTGTGAAAGTGAGGGGGTTAAAATGTACTTTTTTTTTTTGCTATCTGATTCCCACTCTGTCCCTGGTGGTCCGTGGACTGGTTCTCCGGTCTGCAGCTCCGCCGAGTGCAGAGCTGCAGATTACATGGTAAATGTCTCGCGATCTCCAGTCAGAGTGTTGCCGTGGTAAGCCACGGCAACACTCTGATTGGCTGAGATCGCGAGACACTTGAGTCTGCAGCTCTGCACTTGATACAGCTGCAGACTGGAGACTGAGCTGGGCAGCTCTCGATCAGGGCAGACCGAGCGGAGGGGCCTCACACCCGGCGGCATAATGGGCAAGCGGCCGGGCCCCTCCTGTGTCAGGTCCTTGGTCATAGACCAAGAACCCGACAGTTCAGCCTTTCCTTAGGTGATTTAGGTGTCAGCGAGGCCCAGACAGCGCAAGACCTAAATCGCCTAATTAGAGAGCCGCCTCTGCGCCCCCATGTATAAGACGACCCCTATTTTTTTAACCCAAAATTAGGAAATTAATATTTTAAACATCTAATAGAACAACTTTTTAGAGATGACTTCTGAGGATAATTACACACTTCTGATTCTCATGCCTCCCCTGTGCTATGGTACTCTGTGAAGTTAATGGCTCCATAGTGCGTGCTGGGAGACTACAGCTCGCACAATATAGCAGTTGGTGTGAGGGCATGCTGAGACATCACAGTAGTATTTCCTCTGCTCCCTGATCCTCATTTCTTCCCCCATAAATATAAATCAGAAAGCAAGACCTACCTGTGGTGGAGCAAACCTTAATATAGCCACTCCTTTTATGGTGTGGCATGTCTCTGGCACTCTGTTGGTGGTAGTGGTAAATGTTGATGCCTGCTGCAGCCCATACATGTATAGGGACCTCTTCCTCTTTGCCACAGCATTCAGAAGTGGATCGGTGGGAGGAAGGCCATGTATGTGTGTGGGCAGGCGCCATCTTAATATAGGTCCCACGCACAAGTGGCTTTTTTTAAAACCCCTGCAGTGACATTTCGTGTATAAGATGACCCTAATTTTCATATCATATGTTTTCACATATTACTAATACAGACACACTTAGCTCCATACAATGGGCAATGTAATTGGAAAGTCTAGACACAGATTAAAATTACCAAGAAGGAATACTCCCTGCTAGTAATTATTTTTTTCTTTTAGAAAAGTCTATATCAGTACAAGACCCGTTGTAATACGTGAGTTGAACCAAAGTCCAAATGCGTCAAAAAATAACATGAAAAAGAGACTGGTAGTCTACCAGAATCTTTTGGTGTGTGACAGCCATCCATGATGAATTAGCTATAAAGATGGTGAATTTCTATATAATTTTTGTCATGGATTTCAATTTACCCCTTAGATAAAGTGGAATTAGTAATGAAGTTTATTGTGATGCAATGACGCTATTAACTGATCAATGTTTGTAAAATTGGTCATTAGGATAAGGTACACCCATCTAATCCCATTGGTCACTTCAAAAAGACCACACGAAAGAGTAAAGATAACCATTTCTTTAAAAGTGAGAACACAAAACTTTTAGGAGATGTTCAGAACATCATCAAATCATCATCAGATCAGACAAGGGAACACACTTCTGGACACATCCTTACTTCCACTCTTGGAAATAAGACTCTAACACTCTTTGTTAGCAAGACATATTGGACTTAGAAAGTTTACAGAACTGTTAACTTCCTGCTAAATTTCTCTCTAAACACTCTTACTTGCATTCACCATCCATTGGATCATATCTCCAGCCTACTTAAAGAATATTCTACTAAAAAAAAACTGGTGTTTATGCTGGTTTCATTTAATTTAATTATTTTTTACTAAAAGCAGAAATATACCTAAGTATTGCTGATCAGATTTCAAAACTTTTGACATCATATTTAGCTGAGGGAAGTATATATCATTCAAAATCCAGTCTGCAGATGAATGAGAATTTTGTACGATTTACTGGTAATTTGCCAAGTGTAGCATTTCAAGCTAATATCCAGAGATATTCATTTATCTTTGAAACAGCCATGTAAAAGTTAATTATCTGCAGCAAAACAATTAAAAACGTAGAACTTTTTTTTTTTGGTTTCTGGATGAAGAGGATAGGATAAGTTGGAGCATAGAGGATAGTTAAGTTGATTATTTATGAGGTTAAACATTGTATATTTTGTTTGCAATGCTTAAGTGTTTACTTTGTGAGAATTATAGCCAGCAGTGAGTTAATTCTCTGTGTACTGAGTCTAACTGCCTATCAGCATCTAGTTTTTACAACTTGGAGCTGTGCTGCGTAAAGCTCTGTGTTACATTCTGGATGCAATGAAATCCTAAAGCATAACTCTGGAATATTCCTGAAACATTGCTGAAATATATATATTTATGTTAAAATTATTGTTGATTAAATTCAGGTATTATATGTAATTTTTGCATGTAACTCCTTTAGAAATTAATCTAATTTATGTTGCTGGATACTGCTGCTGAAAGCTTGTTGATTATTCATGTACTGAAATTCATACTAATATTTGCTAGGAATATTGTCCCTACTGATGAATAATGTAGACTAAAAATCTCATCACCTTAAGACAAGTGGTTTAGGAATGATCTTTGTTGTGGTTATTGTTGCCATAATTGTCATCATATTTTATACTATTGTTATACCTAAATATTCACTGATTATTGTCATGCATGTTACATATTATTAATTATATATCACAATAAATTATATATTTTTTAATTGGTTGTGATTAATGTGTGAAATACAAATACTCTAATAAACATACTCCAGGTTCTATAAAAATAAAAATAACTCTTTGCTGTAAATCAGTCAAGGGGATACAGTGCCAAAATATAGATTTTTGATACTAATATTAATTAAATTTGATAATTTTTATAAAATATTATTTGTATTATTTATTACCACATACATTTCTTCACAGTGTAATAGCCCTTATTTGAAAATGAGAATTCTCACTTTTCAGATGAGTGTTCTTGCATCAGCCCAGCTTCCAAGTGATACCGATGACAGATAACATGGAGCAGAGGTTTTCAATTAAAATTTCCTGTGGAACACTTTAACATAGTTTACTAACATCATGGAACCCCCCTCCCCCCAAAAATTGCGCTATAACACAAACCTTTTAATTAGCGGAGTGTAATGTTTTCTTTTTTTACGCAAATTTTGTTTTTTTGGTATATATACAAGTATTTCTACAGATAGTAAACAAATTGTAGTGTGCAGAGTTGGTGTTTGTATGTCATTTTTGCATTTGTGTGTAGGTGTATGATTGGATGTAGTGTTGGCTTTTAAATGCATGTGTTTAGTATTGGTGTTTGAGTGAAGGGTGTGTTTGTATATAATTTTGGAGTTTTAATTCAGGGGTGTTTTTGTATGTAATGTTTGGGTTTGCAGGGGTGTGTTTGCATGTTGTGTTGGATACTGAGATGTATACACACACTGCCACATACATACTAACACATTAACATAGATATACACACAAACACACTTCACATATACACACATGCATAAATACACAAACACAAAGATACACACTGACATATCTTGACACACAGATACACACTGGCACAGACACACACACACACACACACACACACACATATACACACACTCAAATACACAGTGACACATGCACACCTTAACACACATATACACGCACACTGACACACAGATACACACACTGGCACATACACAAACTTAAATACACACTAACACAGGTACACACAGTGACACAAACACTGACACAGATACACAAACTCAGATACACACAGTGACATTAATACACCCAGACTTTTTTTAACACACATTATATATATATATATATATATATATATATACACACACACACACACACACACACACACACACACACACTTTAATATTCAGCCACAACTCTTTTTCAATTCAGATGGCAGCAGGAAAGGAAGAGTGAGCACAATATTGTATCCACAGCAGGGGGTAAGAAACGGAGAGAACACTCCCTGAAAATATCCTTCATTCTAGCCAGGCTAGCAGAAAACCCTGATTTGCGCTTCCATACATCTGCATACATCAGTATAGTGGCTAAGACAATGAAACCGTTCTCTGCTCCTTGGTGTTGCTTTCTCCAATGTACAATATCTGGCATGGGGAGCCGATGATGGACCTTTTCAATCCTTGACCCCTTCAGGCATGGGGGGGGGGGAGGTATATTGTAGAACCAGACCCACCTTCTCTGGCCCCATTCCAATTATACAGGTAATACTGCATATTTTCATTGCCTATGCCAAATTTCAATTAAACACATTTAATTTTTCAAATTTGCAGTCACCCTCCTGTTAGCATACCTGTTGTCTGCAGGAGGGTGACTTACTGACTGAGGCTGGTGTGTGTGGGAGGAGTTGATCAATGCTGCTGATGGCTCTCTCCTTCCAGCGCAGCATTTTCCATATGAAGCTGGGAGAAAAAGACCGTCCGTCACTTCCTCCCAGCATCTCATACTACAAAATCGGGGTTCGGCAGTGATTTTCTCATCGATGGGCATTGCTGCAGAAGGACCCAGTCATTGCCACGGCAGATTAATTGCGCGATCGGGTCCTTCTGCAGCAATGCCCATCAGATGGCTCTTATGCCACCCAATGGGCAAATCACAGCAGAACCCCAACTTTTTTCTCGCAGAACCCTCAGGTTCCGTGGAACACCAGTTGGGAAACGCTGCCATAGAGTATTAATAATATACATAATATATATATATGTTTTCTGGCAATCACCCCTTAACATACAAATAAATCAAATTTTGTTAGTCACGCAGACAAGACAATATGGGATTTCAACCATTTCTCTATCTCAAAATTTGCATATTTTAACTAGAACATATTAACTCTATTGTGCTAACTTTTGGAAAACTATCCATGCCACATTCCAAACTATAAACACATATTCATATTTTCTAGGTGATATCGATATAATGGATTGAGATATGGGAGAAACATCTACTTATAGAACAAGGATCAGCCAGCAGCTATTGCGCTTACCTAACCTAGTTATTTTAGAGGTACTCACCAAAACATTTCCAACAAGGTTTCAGGAAATGTAATTTAAACTTATTTTTTGCCTATTTCTTGCACTGCAGTCAATTTCTCACGGTGATTCAATCTTGATGCCTTTTGGAAAAGGATTTTCTAGGACCATAAAGGAAGTGGAAACATGTAGGGTGCCCAGGAGCTTATGGGGTTGGCCAAAGATGGATACATTGTTGCAGAGACATGGGGTAGGGACTATAAGGAAGGGAACAGGGTGGAGATTTACCAGACAGCTAGGAAGAAGTGGAGCAATCCTTGCTTGCTTTCTTAGTCCAGCAGGCCGTTAAAAAAAAAAAAAAAAAAATAGTTTAGCTTGGCATCATGGCAGCAGTTTTGCAGAATGCATTGGTGGCCATGCTCCATGCTTACTAGCAGTCACATCATGTGACATTCTTGGAGGATCTCATTGCCAGCTTGTAGAAGGAGAAGTTGTCCAGAAGCATCCCTGGGAAACAGTCAGATGACCCAAAGATCCAGGCCTCCCTTGCTCCTGAAAGCAAGTCAAGGTTTGGTGCCAGGCAAGGTTGGCACTTTCACGGTGCAGGAATTTGGTGGCATCCAGGCAGCAGAGGAGATTCACTGGGGTCAGAGAGTGGGACTTGGAGCAGGTACACGATGGCAACAGCAATGCTGTGCACTCCAGGTGTCAAGTTATGCAGACAGTGGTGTTCAGGAAATAGTGCCAGAAGAGGAAGAGGCCATACATCACAAAGGCATCAGCATGAGGCAGCACAGGACACTTCTGGTTCGGAAGTGAACAGAGCAGAGTCACCCATGGAGGATCCAGTCCTAAGATCTGCAGTGTCTGTCTGTGAGTATGCCTGTACTAATGAATGGAGCACGCTAGCGAGTCAGGGAGGGTCTGCATGCATTGCTGTTTATGAGGTATTGTGCTTGCTTAGGGCAGTGTTAGATACACACCTGTGTTGAGCCTGGTTCACAGAGAGGTGAGAAACATTGGTTCAGGAGACAGGTGGGGAAGTGTCCAGTGGGTCTTGCCCCTGCAGTCCAGGTTCCGCATTGTCTCTGCTTGGCATACATGTCCCAGTGAAGGTTAAAGAAAAAAATATCTGGGGAGATAATGTGGACCTCCTCTCCCTGAATACTCCAGATAGGAAGTCTGTGGACAGGCTATGAAGAGAAGATTTGCAGGAAGCGGACAAGATTATGCAGCTCCCACACATGTTCGAAAACAGGTTGCAAGGGTTCTCTTTGTTCACTAGTATTTTGAGTAGGAGGCTTACAGAAAGGGCTCCATCCCCTTTTTGTGTACCTGAACTTAATTTGGGGGCAATGTTGATTTCGCTAAGCTCAACTATTTTGTAAGACGATTGTTTCCTAAATGTATTTTGGGGTACAGGACACGTCATTTGCTGTTGCTGATGACCTCAAGCTATCCAGTCCCCTATTCTGGGGCAGCCAGCAAACACACACCCCAACATCAGCTGTGCACAAAAACAGAGTGAGAGCCACTACAGCTGGTACAGCTCCTGCAGATTTAAACATGAATATAAAGATTAACAATGTGATGTTTTAAGCAGGCCAAGCACATCCCCTAGCCATGTGAGGTGCCCTAAAGGGGAGAACATCAGTGACAGTGGAAAGGATGCACCTGTGAATCAAGCAGTACCTTTGATGGAATGAGGCATGGTTACAGTAAACCAGATATACTATCAGGTTTTAAGTCCTGTTAGTTTCTTCTGATTTTCCGGCTTATGCATATAATTTGCATTCCGTGCAGGATTAAGAGAATGTTTTGTGGGAGACGTTGGAAAGAGAAATTGGGGTGACGAATGGCGGGTCCTTTTGATGTCCCACCATTTTCAAACTTAAGGGTTTGTCCACTGGGATATGTGGCAAAGAAAGGTGGGGATATTTTGTCTTATTCACCATTTATTCTATCCTGCATTATTTAAGTGAAGACTTATGACATTGATAGGGAAGCTAGTTGTGTTGGGTATGCATTGTTTAAAAGAGTCCTTGGAGTTAGTGAGAGAGATGAGTGTTGGGACCCTGTTACTAAAGTGGGATATTGAATCCACCTTTCGGCTGCTAGGGGTTCATCCTGAGCGCTTTCACCCCTAGGGGTGTCAGTTTTGTGGTAATTGTTCTATGCAACTGCTTATGATTTTGGAATGGGTTGTGGTGCATATGATCTTGTCGCCAACTCACTACTTGGATGACATTTTGTTTGTGCTTGGATTTGAATTGCTTGAGGACCACTCTGGTATTTCTCTCATCTTTATTGGCCTTAGGGAAGTCAATGTCTGCGGCTGAACAGAGTATGTTGACGTTATCCTTTTTGTTCCGGTTGCTGGGATGGGAAGATGTAACAAAGGAGAATTCTATTTAGCGAATTTTAAAGGGACAGTGGCATAATGGGTGCGTTAATTGGCACCACGAAATTACAGTAGATTTACTTTTTTTTCCATGCTAGAGATGAGTGCATGCTTGTAGTTGTGAAGGGCTGCTTTTTCCAGTTACGTTTGTTATATGCTTTTATGGTGCATTCAGAAAAAGAAAGCTTGTCACTTATTCAATGTTGGTGTTGCAATGTTGCAATTTCTGTGATCTCTAACTGGGAAATGACTTGATGAAATGATCAAAGATGGATCAAGCCAGGGTGGGTGCAATGAGTGGTGAATTTTGTCCAGTTTGATTGGTCAATTCTATTATGAAATTTTGGAAAAAACTAATTTTCAAGGGAGACGTTATCATCATGGGTGACTTTAATCTTCCTGATGTGAATTGGAATACCAAAATAGCTGCTTGTGCCAGGAGCACACATATTCTAAACTCCCTACTGGGATTGTCTCTAAAACAAGTCATTGAGGAGCCAACTCGTAAAGAGGCCATACTAGATTTAGTGTTAACAAATGGAGATTTGGTATCAGATATTACTGTAGGTGAAAGTTTAGGATCCAGTGATCATCAGTCAGTGTGGTTTAATATAAGAACAGTGACTGAGTCACACCACACAAAAACAAAAGTTTTAGACTTTAGAAAAACAGACTTTTCTAAAATTAGCATAGGTGTAAAAGAAATCATTATCAGACTGAAGCAATTTAAATGGAGTCCAACAGAAATTGGATTATTTAAAAGTTGCACTGCTGAAGGCAACAGAAAATTGCATTAGGCTTGTCAGTAAAAGCAAAAACTTTAAGAAACAAAAAGTTAGCATTTAATAATTATAATAAAAAAATAAAAAAACAGAGTGAGTGTGACAGATCCACCTGTCTTTAAAATAATTTTATTCCCCCTTGGTTTGTCTGTTTGTTCGGTTAATTGCCTGTCCGTACACCACGTTCATTTATTTTCCTAACTACCGAATGAACTGCCAAACAGCCAGCCACCCAGCATGGAAGTGTGCTGCTGGTTAACCTCTTGGCCTCAATAGAATGTTGTGGTTAACCACAGACACGTTCTAATTGATAAGGGAAAGCTGGGTCGCCGTCGTTCTTATGCTGAACACGAGGTGGCAGCCTTCTTGGACGTACGAATGCCCAGCGGTGTTTGTCGAGAATCTTATGGAACTAAAAACGTAAACTGAATTACACGAACACCGCTGAAGCTGCTGACCTCTCCTATATGGTATCCTGGTATCCTGTATACAAACACCATCATGTTTGGTAGTTTTAGTTCACGAATGGACTCACCTCAGATAGCTATCCCATGGAGCCTATTCGTATACTGAAATACTATGTGCACAACTTTGGCTCCATGGTGATTGGACTATGTGTATGGGATCTGAGCGCCATTCGGTAATAATGTGCGCTCACATCCAAGCTATCTGAGGATATGTTGAACCCATATATGTATTTCAGTTATTGTAATGTTATATAATTTTATGTATTTTTTTTTCCACCACGTGTAAAATGGAGTTTGGCCTTTATCCTGGGAGATAATTGAGTTACTCCCCAATTATTTCCAGGATAGAGAGGAGGGTTCTGTACAGCAAAAGGGGAGTGTTTATAGCCACACAGTGTTTCTATTGGCTACTGTATTATATTTGTCCCAGTTTTCCCCAGGTCCCCAAGGGGAGTGTCCACCTGGTGGAATACTGCACAAATACCGAGCTGGTAGGCCATATTAAACAGATCTCTGCTTAACCCTCAATATGGAGCTTGGTCTCGTACTTGAGGGTATTGGATTCATATGGTTTACTCGTTTGGCTGTTTGGTTCGTGAAGGATTTTGTATGGTTCCTGTTCGGCTAATTGGAGCTTTCATTAGCTGCTTCTCTATTCAGAAAGGGAACATCTTCAGCAGTAGTAACCCCTCTTATACCTGGGTGTACCGTAACAGTGAGGAAGACAGAATGATCATAGAAGAATAGGCAGAAAGAGGCTAAGCAAGTTATAAGATTTTCCAAATCACACACAGAAGAGAAAATAGCACAGTCAGTAAAAAAATGGGACAAAACGTGTTTTAGATACATAAATGAGAAAAGGAAAGTAAAACAAGGATTAAAAACAAAAGAAGGAAGGTATATAGACGAGGATAAAGGTCTAGCTGACTGCCTCAATTAATATTTTTGTTCAGTATTTACATATGAAAATTAAGGAAAGATGCCTCAGTTAGGAAAAAGGACAAATGAGTCATTTGTTACATGTGAGTTTACAGAGGAAGAGGTTCTATTGCAACAGTCAAGAGTAAAGACAAATAAGTAAATGGGACCTGATGGAATACACCCAAAGCTATTAAAAAACAATGAACATATTTATTTAACCAATCATTGTTAACAGGAGTAGTCCCGGAAGATTTGAAGTTAGCGAATGTTGTGCCCATTCACAAGAAAGGTAGTAGGGAGGAGTCGAGCAACTATAGGCCAGTAAGCCTTACTTCAGTAGTGGGGAAAGTGATGGAAACCATGTTAAAGGATAGGATTGTTGAACATCTAAAAACACATGGATTTCAAGATCAGAGACAATATGGATTTACTTCAGGGAGATCATGCTAAATTAATCTTATTGATTGGGTAACTAAAATAATAGATCAGGGTGATGCAGTAGACATTGCTTACCTAGATTTCAGTAAGACTTTTGACATGGTTCCACATAAAAGGCTCTTCAATAAACTGTGATCTTTAAGTTTGGATCCCAATATTGTTGAATGAGTTAGGAAGTGACTAAATGGCAGGCAGCAGAGGGTTGTAGTCAATAGAGTATATTCGAAGCAAGGTCTAGTTACCTCAAGGATCTGTACTTGGACCCATTCTCTTTAATAATTTTATTAGTGATATAGCAGAAGGTCTTGATGGTAAGGTATGTATTTTTGCAGATGATACTAAGATATGTAACAGGGTTGATGTTCCAGGAGGGATAAGCCAAATGGCAAATGATTTAAGTAAACTAGAAAAATGGTCAAAGTTGTGGTAACTGACATTAAATGTGGATAAGTGCAAAATAAGGCTTAGACGTAAAAACCCAAGGGCAGAGTACAGAATATTTGATAGAGTCCTAACCTCAACATCTGAGGAAAGGGATTTAGGGGTGATTATTTCTGATGACTGAAAGGTAGGCAGTCAATGTAATACAGCAGCAGGAAATGCTTGCAGAATGCTTGGTTGTATAAGGAGAGATATTAGCAGTAGAAAGAGGGAAGTGCTCATGCAATTGTACAGAACACTGGTGAAACCTCACTTGGAGTATTGTACGCAGTACTGGAGACTTATATTGATATTTTAGAGAGAGTTCAGAGAAGGGCTACTAAACTGGTTCATGGATTGCAGGATACAACTTACAAGGAAAGGTTAAAGGAACTTAACATATATAGCTTGGAGGAAAGAAGAGACAGGGGGGATATGAAAGAAACATTTAAATACATAAGGGAATCAACGCAAAGAGGAGACTATATTTAAAAGAAGAAAAACTACCACAACAAGAGGAGATAGTCTTAAAAGAGGGGCAAATGTTTAAAAATGATATCCGGAAGTATTACTTTACTGAGAGGGTAGTGGATGCATGGAATAGTCTTCCAGCTGAAGTGGTAGAGGTTAACAC
Organism: Pelobates cultripes; assembly: GCA_933207985.1. Classification (NCBI taxonomy): domain Eukaryota; kingdom Metazoa; phylum Chordata; class Amphibia; order Anura; family Pelobatidae; genus Pelobates; species Pelobates cultripes. The sequence goes on along the minus strand of OW240916.1, from coordinate 140,773,052 downwards.
AGTAAAGGAGTTTAAGCATGCGTGGGATATGCATAAGGCTATCCTAGCTATAAGATAATGCCAGGGACTAATGAAAGTATTTTAAAAAAAATTGGGCAGACTAGATGGGCCGAATGGTTCTTATCTGCCGTCACAGTCTATGTTTCAATTCTGCCTGGTTTTGGCAGGGATGGATCCATCTCAGTATTCCACTTACTCATTAAACACTTGTGCAGCAACTTAAAAAGGGACACTACATGCACCCAGACCACCTCTGCCCACTGGAGTGGTCTGGGTGCCAACTCCCACTACCCTTAACCCTGCAAGTATAATTATTGCAGTTTTTCTACTAGACAGCCACTAGATGGCACTTCCGTGTTTAAGTGTGCTATAACATCGCTGGACGTACTTTTGTTACGTGAGGACCTCCAACTTCGCTAAAATCCCCATAGGAAAGCATTTTTCAATTTGCTGCATTGTCACGCATGCGCATTAGATCTCCCCCACCAGCGGGCGGACCCTGACCCAGAGCCGAGGGACATCAGCACTGGATACAGGTAAGTCACTGAAGGGGTTTTAACCACTTCAGCAACTTGGGATGGGGGAGGGGGGGATGGGAGGGAGAGGGCACCTGCAGTGCCAGGAAAACTGATTGTTTTCCTGGCACTGGAGAGTCCCTTTAAGCCAATTTGCTGGTGTTCTCAGATGATGCGCCACTATCAATCTCCATCCTCATCTGCTGTAACAACTTTGTTCTTTTGTAGGTTTGGGTCCCTGCTGCACCTGGATATTGGATCTTTCCTTCATAAACTGGCCTGCTCAGTGTGCAGCAGAGAAATTGTATGGCCCTAACCTGTACATTTTCTATGAGGTGCTTAGGGTCCACTGGTAGAGGTTGAGAGGTTTGATATGGGACCAGTTTTACTCTGAATATGTGGCTCTAAGAAGGTTTGGGTCAGGCCCGACAATATTGGTAGATGTAGGACTATTGACATAATCCAAGCTATATATCACCACCAGGATTGCAGCTATGTGCTATTTCAGGATTTAAAGTTGATATGGTTGGAAGTTGTTCCATATGACAGTGAAAATACATTGGAGAAGTGTAGATGCAGGTTAAATATGTCCATTGTTAGCTGCATTAAGCGTATAGGTGATAGAACAGTCCACCATGTTGATATGGAGGACTATAATGTTATTTTGATGCGGGCAGACATTTGTATCCCACTGGATTGGACATATTTAACCTGGGTATGCAGTCGGGTTTGACAACTGTGGTGGGGGAGGATGAGAGGTCAGTGCAGCTTAAGGTCATGAATGGCATTGCCATGGCAATATTTGTCAGTGCAGTCAGAAGATATAGATACTAGAATTAAATTGTCTCGGAGCACTAAATTGTATAATACAGGGTGTTTAAGGATAAACCAAATGTAACCTATACATTTTTAAAATGAGTGATATACGATATAGATATAGATATATATGATCCAGCTACAACACTTCAGCGTGTTCCCTTCACGACACAGTAAGAATAATCAGAATAAAGGTCAAGAAGTGGAGCGATATTTAGGTGATCAGCCCCTTCCCACATGCAGCCAAAATGAGAAAATGAAGGAATGAATATACTTATACTTCTTAATAAGTAGTAATTACACGCTCAAAAATCATACGTTGCATCTGAAAAAGAAAATTAAAAATAGTGTGATTCTGTATATATCTTATGTAAATCACACTTCTATATATAGAGCTGCTTAACATATATGTAATATACTTGATGAATTTAATAATAAAATAAACATTTATTCACAATAAAATATTAAAGTACAGAAGATATAGCAGATATATATATATATAGATATATATATATATATATATATATATATATACATATACACACACACACACACACACACTGGATCAACATTCTGCTGAGGGCTAATGGCAGTAAGCAGACTGCTCTGGGCTCATGGTTAACATGTTCTGAGGACTGCGTTTTGGGTAACCTCCCCAACCGCTAGTAGATTGTTATAGAATACACGCTAGAAATTACACGCTAGAAATTGAGGACGTAATCACGTCTTGCGGGTTTACCTAGGTGCAGGAGATGTGAGGATCTCTAAACACCGCTCTGAAATCCCCTTTTGCTAAGGAACGCAAAATCTCACCACTTGATGAAAAGAAGCACACTACTCTGCTAGCTGTTAACCTTTCCATTGTTTATAGTAGTGTCTACACATACATACCTTTTTGGACAAACATTCAAGCCTTTATTGTCTCTTCTAATTGACGCAATCATTATAGCATCCTCCCACAAATTACCAATCGCCACATAAAATGTTGAGATTCCTTGGGACATCAGCCTGCAAAACAATATTACATTTTTGAAAACAGTAGGCAACACCTCACGCATTATTTATATAGCGCCAGCAAAATCCTGTAGCGCTGAATATATTTAAATTCATATAAATTATTAGAAGCATTCCAAAATAAATATTCTCTTCACAAACATTTCTTTCAGTGTTTGAAAAACTACATATTCAGGGGACACTTTACAGTCCAAATACAATAAATGAATAAATCTCCATGGTTCTGATCATGTCAGACAGGAGACTTATGCCAGGGTTTACTTCAGGTAGTTTATTTGAATTATCTTGCATGGTTCAGACAAAGGGAACAATATGAATAACTAGATAAACAGAAAAAAAAGGAATAATAAGAGATAAAAGGGGAGGGGGGAGAAACAGAATTACAGGTGAGTAAGAAAATAGACATTTAGGCAATGTGCCCCAAAACGGGAAGACAGGAAATAGGAAAACAATTAGTTAAAACTAAACAGGAATATAAAGGATAAAGCAAAAACAGGATAAAGTAACAATTGAGGTGATCGGCCTCTTTGGTTGGAACACAGAACTTTAGATTCAGGGTGCTTGTGGATACTTGTAAAATGGCAAGAATGTCAGTAATATCCAGGCAGGTTGAGAGGAAGTCAATATGAAACTATAGTCCAGTTTAGAAATAAAGCAGGGTTGTATTGGATGAATCAACATGGGATGAATCAGGATGGTTGTAGGTAAGTAGAGGTGGAGCAGGTTGTCAGGATTCAGTTGAGTCAGGAACAGGTCTTTATCATTATCAGGTAATAAACAAATCTCAGTAAGAGCCAGGAGCAGAACACAATTTCTCTCTCAATGTAAAGGTCCTGGTGTGACCAGGTTGTAGCCTTATGAAGCCTCTTCATTATCCCAAGCAGGTGAGGATGATAAGGTAACTGAGGAGAACATTGGCTAGGGAGGCCACTAGAGGCGATAAACAGGTAATGCAAGAAAAACAGAATAATAACTTGGTTATCAGGATAGAATCCTGGCCCCCCTCTCCACCCAAAAAATACATTTGTTTAATTATATATTTTATATCTAAAAAATATCTTATCTGTAGCCTTTGCCATCCCTAACCTTTTTCCCTGCTCAGAATTTCTATGTCACAGACTGGAATGCAGCTCATTGAGAAGGCTTTGCAAGGCAGATACTCTGGGTAAATACCTGATTCTTGAGTTTAACTCCACTGGACAAAGCAAACCAAAATGTAACAGGACTGGTTGTCTGACAGCAGTGGGTGGAGTGAGTTGTAACAAGTCCATGCTTATATGTATTGAAATCTGCACGTTTTATAAAATTAAAAAAGAGGTGAAGTGATTAGGTGTTTTGAGTTTGTAAGTTCAACAACTCTTTCCAACAACAGATCAGATCATTTTTTTAAAATAATTCTTTGAATATGGTATACACATTGGAGATTATGTTTTGCAACTGTAGAAAAAACAAAGTGGTCTAAAATACTAAAACAGGATCAATCACATTGGAAACCAGGGAAACCAGTAAGCACATCGCATTAGTGACTTGATTAGTGGCCTATTATTCATCTTTGCACCACTTTTCAGAAACAACAAATTGTATACATAAACCCCACAATCTCCTCTTGGGCACCACCACTTTCATTAACCCCTTAAGGACCAAACTTCTGGAATAAAAGGGAATCATGACATGTCACACATGTCATGTGTCCTTAATGGGTTAAATTACCATCATTTCTTGAATACCCCCTTCATGTTTTAGTGTTCATGGGAACTTGCAGAGCTTCCCTAAGCTAACTTTTCATTTCCCAAATTACATTGTTTAGTTGAATGACATATGTGTACATGAAAATGATTTCTTAAAAAAACATGCAGATTAACTGAGATCTTAAGTAGCATTAACATATACATATATCTATTTCCAGTCACATATGTTGTGTGTGTATATATAATAAAGTTTTGTATAAATAAACAAATCAGTCAATTATTTATTTTTATTTTGCTTTGTTGTATTTCCTGGGTGGCAGATTACAAAATGTAAAATATGACTGAACCAGAGAGGTGGGGATAAGTCATGACATTTCTACATCTTTTGATGTTACATCACCTCCTGTCTACCCATGTGCAATGTGCTGCTGATGCTCTCCAGGATTTCAAAGAAAGTGTGTGCTACAAATGCTGCACAGTCATGTTTCTTATGTGATCCCATATTGCTCCCTAATAGAGGGGCACTGAGCAAAGTTGTATTCCCCAACTCCATCACCCAACTATCAGCCCCTTCACTCATGCAACCCGAGTGAGCAGCATACTACTGATCTTTCTTTCTATAATAGGTGGCTGCTTACAGGGAAAAAAAGATTAATAAAAACATATATCTACACTAATATCTTCCTGCCCCCTCCACCAACTGTAGCTATCAAGAGCTAAAAAGCCCCACATCTGGGGCTTCATATCTCCTCCTGCAACAACTATGGGTTAAAGAATGTTTTTTTCCCCACACATGCACGGGTGCCTTGTAAAATGTGACTTGCCAACCAATCAGAAGGCACAGGGAAGGGAGACTGTGTTGTTGCAGAAAACTAGCAAATACATGCAGCACATCTGAAAACTCATTTTTGTGCTAACAAAGATATGTATGAATAAGACGATTTGCCAATCTCAACCTCAAGACAAGATACTGGGAGGATCCATCCCTCACATTCCCCCACTTCCTATGCCTATTGTTACAGTATATCCTCACATATTAATGCAATTATAAGAGAGGCCAGTTTATTATTTCTATTGTATCCAATTGCTAATTGCCCTAGGTCAAAGCCTGATGTAAAAAATAAAAATTTTCCAATTCTGATATTTGGCTTGAAATTTGCTGTTCTTTGATAAATTCTCCACAGCTCTCAGTATAGTATAGTGAATAAATACCATGGTGTTTATTTACTTAACTAAGACTTGTCCAGTATTACAAATTTCAGGCAAAAATAGCAGAGCTGAAAAAATGCTGGGTTGGAAAAATGTTCAGTTTGGCTAGTATGGTCTAAAATATGCAGTTATTTCTTTATAAAACCTGATTTGGTGAACAAACCATAAAATGTATGACAAGTGTTATTAAATAATCTTTTTTTCTATGGTGTAAATATATATATATATATATATATATATATATATATATATATATTTAATTTGAAAGGATAGATTGTGAGTTTTCTTCTGACTTCTGTAATGAATGTTAAATAAAGAATGCAATAGTTTTGCGTTAAATATTGTTTGATGAAAATATGAACACCTGAAAAAATCATTTTGAATTTTTGTGAAAACTGTTTGAAATCACAAGTTAATGTCTTTGACCCATAATTGTTAGTTATACAACAGTGAGGCAATGAATTATTTACAAAATTTTGCAACAAAATGTGAGATCAAAACATCATATTTAATTAGCGTGATTTCACACCACGTTACTGACATGTTAATTTAGCTTCAATCCATAGGCTCAAAGAAGTCAAAAGCACAGAATGTGTATGAAGAGCATGTTGTACTATGAGATTTTGTTATTGGCTTGTATTCAATCTTTTCATTTTTTGCTTAAAACATATGCTCTTTTTGAAAATAATCATTAACCTTTCACATAATATATAACTAGCTTTATCATTATAGAAAAGGAAATCCATGTTGAACGTTGAAAAGGAGATCCGTTGGGAAACACTCAAATGGTAAACTATACTGAAGGACACAAAAAGGCCCATAAAACATCAGTAGGGTTATAAAGGTCTATGGATTTTAATTGCTGTGTGCCACTGGGCCTTCACAAAGCAATCAAGCAAGCAATCTCCAAAGACACTAGTGCCGTAATACATTTAACAATAGAGTTCTCACCCCATCAGCAGACTAGAGTTTATGAAGGTCCCAATAGCAATTAATGACCTTGCACACTGTAAGGAAAAAGAGAAAATTACTTAAATTGCTTGATTTTTTTTAAATATATAACTTGGCAATTACAATCAGCTTTATAAAGTACAATGTGCAAATAGACAAATCACATGCTTGTTTGCTTTTTATTTTACCTGAGTTGACACCTGTAACCGGTTCAAAACAATTGCTCAGTTTTGTAAATACAATATAACAAAACTTGCAAGGCATGCATTTTCTTCTAATTAAAAGTATCAGCTTGTTCCTGAGGGTTAATATTGTAAGTAATATCACTACAACAATGAAGCACATGTGAATGTTTAACAAGAACATTTCCTTTCTATTACTACTATCCTCAAAGATTCTTCTGTGTTTTTTTCACAAAAAATTCCTGCAACTGGTACAAATATAACACAAGAATAAAATATCTATGTTTCCTGGTACAAAGAGAGATGTTTGCCTCATTGCTGCATGGCATTCGCCTAACATATACATCTGTGCATGTTCTTAAGATTAAACATTTTCCTTAATTTAATATTGTCAAATGATTTAATATTTTTGAATAAAATGTTAAAATTATTTAATATAATGAAAATATTGTAATTTTGTAATATTTTGATATGTTATGATAAAAAATATATATTTTTATATATAATATATTTTTATATGTTAATCTTTTGAAAAAATATTAAAAAAAAGTTTAAAAAATATAAAATCATTTGAAAAAGATTTCCAACAATAACTGGATTGAGGCTATTGCGCCTAACTGACATGATACAGGTGCATATGTTTAATAAAAAAAAACAAAAAAACATTTTACCGCAACTGCAGTGTGTCTCTAAGTGTTAATACCAACTGGGACATTAAATATTGTGTTTCTGTCTTGAGTATACAAGCAGTTTCTTTTCTCAGTTCTATATAGGTTTATCTATCTGTCCTATTGTGTTTTACACCCCACCTTCTATAGAATGTAAGGTCGTTTGAGCAGGGTCCTCTCCAACCTATTGTTCCTGTAAGTTTTTTGTAATCGTTCTATTTATAGATAAATCCCCCTCTCATAATATTGTAAAGCACTACGGAATCTGTTGGCGCTATATAAATCGAAAAAATAATAATAATAATAATAATAATAATCTGTAGCTATGAGTTTGCATTACTGCTTTCATTTTTTTTTTTCTGTTGTTGCCCTGGTATCCGGCATTTGGGAACACCAAGGAACTTTCCCCAACAAGCATAGTGCGAGTATATCATTAGACACACTCACGCTCTTCTCAGGACAATAGGACCCTGCAGAGAGCACTGAAACATCTTTTGGCTTGTGCCAGTGATGCGCTTGCCCACAGAGGCGGCTCTCTCTCACCTTAGGGCAATGTGACATGTCGGGTCCTCGGTCACCCCACCCTGTCACCCCACACCCACCCAATCACAGCATTCCCACACATACACACACGCGCTGTCACAGCCTTCCACCGCACACCTTGACATTCCCCACCCATACCCTATCATTACCACACACTGTCACCCCCTGCACATACACTATCACCATTTCCAAACACTTTCAGTCCCCACACACTGTCGGCCCTTACACCCAGCCAAACTCACATAACCCCTCCTAATCCTCTCACTCTCACCCACTTCAACCATACCAAACTCCTTCCTTTACCACACCTACCCTATCGCAATAACCCCCAACAACCCTGTCAGACTCACCTTCCCTTGCATTGTCACACTCATCCCCCAACCCTGTCACACTCATCCTCTATCAGTCTGTCCCACTCACCCCCTTCACTGTGCCACACTCACCCTATTACATAAACCCTTACAATCCTGTACTCCAACTGTGCAACACTCACCCCAAACCCTGTCACATATAGGTAGACAATGCCAGATACACTCAGAAATACACACACCGGCATTTATGTATACATGACTGCACGGCTATGTAACCATACCACTCAGTCATGTAAAAACGATTGGCATAATTGCTAATTATATTTGTTTATTGCAAATTAAGTTAGTTTGCATATAAAAAAATGGGTCGCAAGAGAATACTGAGAACGGGCAGCAGCTGAAATAGCCTGCCCTTCGGTCGGTCCCCACTCAGTTCTCAAGCTGATTTTTGCTCATCTTGCATTCTGCATCTCTGGCATTTCGGATCTGGACTACCCGTATGGGTGGGACCAGTCTGATATGCTTCAGATATGCTCTGTCTGTAATGGCACAAGTTGAGCTAAAACCAGCTTGAGTTCTGAGCGGGGACCCACCGAAGGGCAGGCTATTTTAGCTGCTGTCCGTCCTCAGAATACTCTTGCGACCCATTTCTTGCTCTCCATTAGTTTAAAGGGTAATCCAGACGTGGACCCCTTGCTCACGGTGCCTAGAGAGATATCAGCTATGCCTCACTGAAGATGCCTTACAAGGCTGAAACGATCGTCTGGGGTTGCTGTATCTCTCGTGCAGAGAGAACTTGCTGGCATTTCGGATCTGGACTGCCCGTATGGGTGGGACCAGTCTGATATGCTTCAGATATGTTCTCTCTGTAATGGCACAAGTTGAGCTAAAACCAGCTTGAGTTCTGAGTGGGGACCCACCGAAGGGCAGGCTATTTTAGCTGCTGTCCGTCCTCAGAATACTCTTGCGACCCATTTCTTGCTCTCCATTAGTTTAAAGGGTAATCCAGACGTGGACCCCTTGCTCATGGTGCCTAGAGAGATATCAGCTATGCCTCACTGACGATGCCTAACAAGGCTGAAACGATCGTCTGGGGTTGATGTATCTCTCGTGCAGAGAGAACTTGCTGGCATTTCGGATCTGGACTGCACATATAGGTGGGACCAGTCTGATATGCTTCAGATATGTTCTCTCTGTAATGGCACAAGTTGAGCTAAAACCAGCTCGAGTTCTGAGCGGGGACCCATCGAAGGGGAGGCTATTTTAGCTGCTGTCCGTCCTCAGAATACTCTTGCGACCCATTTCTTGCTCTCCATTAGTTTGCATATTATGCCATAACTACAGTCAGAGAGATCACAATGCCACAGTACAGGGAGCCACAACACTGCAAGCCTCTGAACAATGAATACAGAGACTAGCTCTCTGTATCCAGTGCTGCAAGCTACAGCACCTTATAGACACAATGCAGCACCTTATACACACAATGCAACCCCTATTTTTTACTTTAGGTGTTAGTGGGGGCCTCATGTTTGAGTTTCGCCTAAGGCCTCACAAAGTCTAGAGCCGCCACTGCTTGCCCACCACCTTTGTGCACCTACCGCTGACATCCAGATTCCCAGGACGCTGGAATTGGTAGGTATGTTAGTATAAAAAGTGAAAATATTAGTTTGAAGTATGGTATGATATGGAAAAATAAACTTAAAATCTGCTTCTTTGTTTAGCAATTCTCTTATCAAATCTCTACACTTATCAATTTAATAAATAAGCAAACCTCTTACATGTGTTATATAAATGGTTTTCTAACTTAATAGGATATTAGATTGCTGTAGCTTTTATTTGTTTAAAATGCTTTTAAAATTAAGCTCTTTACTATATTTGTATGGTTTGCCTATATTTTCAAGAAATTTTTATTATTTTTTTTTTAACTGAAAGTATATTATTTAATCTTTATTTTGTTATGTAGCGAGTATACTTATTTAAAAATACAAATTAGAGTGTTTGAATTATGTAAACATTTATATTGACTGGAATATGCAAACCTTATGATAATATATGATGCATCATATTACTGACATAACAAATGTAGACATTAATTAGAGAGTAGCAGAATCCAGCAGTTTGCCTTCCATCTGCTTGACCTAAGGAAATAACAGTATTCTTTAACCAGAGCTGACAGATATACTTGTGTTTTCTTGAATTAATAAAGTTGCCACCACTGTATGAATAAGCATATGTGTGACATCATTTTCTGTAAGGTAAATAATTATGTTAAATATCTTTGAAGCATTACTTACTAGTGGTTTTGCTTTTTAATCACAATTTACAGTAGATCCATACTTTCAATTTAATTGTATGGCACAAAGATTTGTCTATTTTCAGGTGATGATTATCTAGAATAAACATAATAGTATTAAGAAGAATAATAAATTGACTTTATGTCTAATAAATATATTAGTTAAAATATATGTATGTATACATATATATGTGTGCATATGTATATATCTGATATTGTCCCCATACATGTACTAATTCCTACTGTTTTAATAATAACTCTTAATTGACATTTCAAGAAAGGATTAATTTAATTTAATTTAGTCTATATTGATATTTTGGTCACATTTTTAAGAGATAATCAGAGATCTATTATGTATTTGGGCAATCCAGGTAGTAATAAGGTAGCTTTTATCTAGGCACCCAGACCACTTCAGCTTAATGAGGTGGTCTGGGTGCCAGGTCCAGCTAGGGTTAACCCATTTTTTTATAAACATAGCAGTTTCAGAGAAACTGCTATGTTTGTAAATGGGTTAATCCTTCCTCCAATTCCTCTAGTGGCTGTCTCATTGACAGCCGCTAGAGGCACTTGCGTGATTCTCACTGTGAAAATCACAGTGAGAGCACGCAAGCGTCCATAGGAAAGCATTGTAAATACTTTCCTATGAGAATGTCTGAATGCGCGCGCAGCTCTTGCCGCACGTGCGCATTCAGCCGAATGGGAGGAGAAGAGGAGGATCGGAGGAGGAGAGCTCCCCAACCAGTGCTGGAAAAAGGTAAGTTTTAACCCCTTTCCTCTCCCCAGAGCCGGGTGGGAGGGGGACCCTGAGGGTGGGGGCACCCTCAGGGCACTATAGTGCCAGGAAAACGAGTATGTTTTCCTGGCACTATAGTGGTCCTTTAAGTGTTTTATTTAGTGATTTAATAAAGACATGATGTTATTTATTGATCTGTTTTAATAAAGACATCATGTTATTTATTGATCTGTTTTAAATTAATATGGAATGTTCCCATATATTTCCCATCCCCCCACCACCATCTTTTTCATTGTGGTACTTCCCATGATGGACTTATTTATATGAACTGCCCACAGAGCCAAAAAAACAGATTGGAACGCAGATGGAATGCATCCATAATTTCAACGTAACATGATGACATCATCCACATGGAATATACCAAAATCTGTAGACAATGGATCAACTGCGGTGGAACACATGCGTGGAACGCATGACAGCACCGCGCAGGGGCGTGGTGACGTCAGAGAAGGCGGAACCAGAAAGTAAAATCAGATTCCACTGAGAAAAGCTGAATAGACCGGAGAACCTATCGGAAGAAACCTAGCAGCCGAGAAATGGATATTTAAGAAATGGGGAAGGGGGGATTAAGTCTGACTGGTTCAAGTTATCGAATGGCACCCGTCAGGGTTGCCCTCTTTCCCCACTTATTTATATTTTAATAGCTGAACACCTGGCGTATGAAATACAAAAAAACTCTGAAATAACAGGTTTTAAAAAGAGAGGCAAAGACTTTAAGATAAGCCAATATGCTGATGACACCCTATTAACTTTAACCAACCCAGTCCAGTCTGTACCAGTTGTCATGCAAGTAACTGAAAGGTATAGCCATATGTCAAATTACAAACTTAATGTTGAAAAAACGATGGTATTACCTTTCTAAATGCAAGAAAAAGATTACCAATATCTAAATGAACATTACGCCTTTAAATGGGAAAAAAATGGATTTGTGTATCTTGTGTATATAAATATAGTGAGAGATCCAGAGAATATAATGAAGGTCAATGTAATTCCTTTGATTAGATAATGTATCCACTCTCTAAAACAATGGAATTCACTACAGATATCTTGGTGGGGCAGGGTCAATTTTATTAGGGCTTATGTTTTTCCTAACTTTATTTATTTATTGATGATGATTCCATTACAGATACAACCTCAACGGCCTAAACTCATAAATAAAATATTCAGAGACTATATTTGGCTTAATAAGAAGCCCAGGATAGGGCAGGATCTCCTATATTTGAAGCACAAACAAGGAGGTGTGGTTTTCCAAAAATCTTCTTATATCATCAAGCGGCCCAGTTGATGCATACCCTACCCTTAATTAAACAGGATAGAAATCCACAAGATTGGTTTGAAATAGAGGGGGAATATATTACAGATTCATATAACAGTGTTGGATTATTGTGGCCTATAAGAAATAGTATTCGAAATAAAAATTCAAGGTGCTCAACCGACAATCTGATAACCAGACCTCTTGTAAAGTTTTGGACCTATTTTAAAAATCAATTAGAATTAAGGAATAAAATACTACCCGCTTTGCCTTTTAGAAGCCTGGAGATATGGATGGAAAATTTAGACACGGCAGATTGGACTGGGCATGGGATTAAAAAATTAGCAGATATATTTGAGGATAGGAGGATTATTCCCTTATCCGAGTTACGGAGAGTTTTCGGTATTCCAGCTACACAGACTTTTAATTTTATCAGGATAAAAAGTTTTCTACAAAGTTCTCTAGGTGGCATGACGAAGTCATTCTCAATCTCTAAATTAAATGATTTAATAGACTCAGAGAAAAATATAAAAATACTAACCAGATGCGTCGAGATTATGAAAAGTGTAAAAGGACTTGTTCAGCCCCTAGCCAAAATTAAATGGGAAAGAGATTTATCAATAAAAATCAATATAAAGGAATGGAGTAGGGCTCTTCAAACAGTGTGTTTTACGGTGCATTGTTTAAATATTATGGAAGCTCATTATAAGCTTCTAAATAGATAGTACATGACACCAAATAAGATTCAGAAATTTTCAAAGGAAGAGATCTCTAGATGTTGGGGATGTGGAAATGAGGGAACGAATGAATTACATATATGGTGGGACTGTGCACCGATTAAGGAAGCATGGGATCAATTTTTGGTCCAAATAAATAATCTTTTGGGTATCACGCACATCTGGACTCCAGATATTTTGCTTTTACATTTAAATTTACCGCAATTAAATAAAGAAAATAAATGTTTGTTGATCCATGCTCTGATGGCTTTTAAGATGTCCATTGCAAAAAACTGGAAAAAGACATCAATTAACTCATGGCAGCATATTAAGGAAATTATTATAACTCAATGTAAAATGGAAAGGGGTATAGCCTCCACTCTAAGCATTAATACACAGCAATATGAGATCTGGGAGAATTGGATAAAGGTCCTTGAAAGGCCGACACTGGCAAGAGTACTTTCATAAACATTAGATATGAAATTTGGGGGCAGAATCTACTATGAATTAAGACCGGCATAAAATATAATATGAGTAATAAAGAAAGAAATGTCAACTTCAATGTTTGTATATTTGTATAGGAGTAGAGTTGGAAGTGAGGGACATTCGGTTCCCGGCACTTTCACCTCTACTGATGTTTGTATGTTTGGAGTATAATTCTTGGAGAGCTATAACATTGTGTAATAGTATTGATGTGGTACAAGTCTAGTAACAATCTATTTATGCTCCTTTGTGTCTTTGTATGTAAATGTAATTTTTTGTTTGTTCGTGTACTAAATTTAAAAAAAAACAATAAATAAATAAAAGGAAAAAAAAAAGAAATGGGGAAGGGAAATGGTTCGTATGCACTTTCTATTTTGTTTGAACAACATTGATTTATCCCTGAAAAAGGATTGGACTTACCTTTTTGACCTTATGGTGGCAACTACAGCTACTTATACTAACTTTGATTTAAGTTAATAAATTTGCATTGTGCACTTTATTTTGGTTGCCTTATAATTGGATTGCCCCCAGTCTCTCCTTGTTCTGAGATATTCAAAGCTCAACACTGCGAACAGATTTACATCCACATCTAACATACAATAGGCCTTTTTATCTTTTGCAAATTGTGAGTGGACATTTGAAATATATTTTATATAGTTTAAACATACAGTTTTACATTATGTTGTGCCATTTCTTCCCTAACAGGATTACCCCTATTTTTATACATTAAAATAAATCATGACTGCTGCCAAATACAGAGCTATGGCTCTTGTGCATTATTAAAAACTTCTACATTTAGAGACCATAATCTGACTCTATACTTCTTGTATATATATATATATATATATATATATATATATAGACACAAAAGGAATAGAGATTTGGCTGTACGTAATCTAGAACAAGAACAGAAAAAATACGTAGTGTAATACAGCAAGAAACAAGTTATAATGCGCTGATGTAATAATGCACTCACAAGATCCAAATGAATAATGCGCCAAAAAGGTGCCTGCCCCGGTGAACTTGGGCGGCTGAACGTCTCCACTCTCCACTGGAACTCCAAGCGGACCAAAATATGGAATGAGACTCCAATATAGGTAGGGTAAAATAAATATGTGAATTTATTGTAGAAAAAAGCCCATCAACATGAATTTAACATCAAAAATTGTTAACATAACAATAACAATGTAACTCAAATGTTCAGAATGGAAGGAAAGTGAGGGTGGCAAATTATAGAAACAGGGGGGAAGATGTGATCATAGTTGTCAATAGGGATTTCCTATAGTGAGTAGATGGGGCATGAATCTGGCTGCTGATGGGAAATAAGTGTATCAGGGTCTGATTTTGCACTTGGGTGTGTCCTATAATTCTCTTGGTGTGGTCTTTATTTGTAGGTTAGGAGTGGTTTTTTTGTTTTTTGTTGAGAAGAAAGAGGGTCCTCTTACCTGCCAGAGTTATGGGAGTCCCACAGTGTTTGGGACAATCTAAATTGTTGCATTCTCATTTTTTCATGACTAATTTAAGTTGACCTGTTTTTTCAGTGCCACTGTGTCATGTGTGGAAGTTTGTTTCCATAAAATATTAGAATGTAGTATAATATGGCCTGTGGCATCTCTGCTCAGCACCTCCAGCACATGCTTTATTCAGTGGACCATATATGACGTAGTCTCGCTGGTACCATATCCCATATTTACATAGGTTTGCATTGCAGCTCTAGATAACCTATACCAGCTGTTATGCCCTTATAAAGTGACATGGCTTTATCCCATTTCTCTTCTCTTGTAGGGTAACCCAGTGGTTCCTAAACCAGAACATAAGGCACTGCTACCAGTCGAGGATTTAGGGATTACCCAGTTGTGTTTTATTTTTATTTTTTAAAACACCTTAGACACAACATTGAATGTTCTTAATCCTGGGCTGGTAGAGGTGCATTGAGGACTGGTTTGGGAACCACTGGGATAACCCAATGTGTTGTGCCAAGATTGCATAATGGATCTCATCGCTGTCCCTCTTTCTTTAATGAGAAGTAAATAGCACTGAAAGGACCTATTGCTGGGCTTTTTAGTGTTAAACACATTAGTTCACACATTTATAGGGGTTCCACATTCCCAAAGTCACCTAAACGTGACAAATATGATCTTATCTGTAGGTAGGAGAACAGGGTGTTAGTAGGTAGGTTGAGGTCATATTGTTTAAGTGTGTCCAGAAAAGACATCAGGACCGTCCCTTTGTAAAGTTAGTGGAGATGGGTTATCCCATGTTTTTTTCCCATAGTCTATATGGATAGGTTTTAAATTAGATAGGATATTGACTTTAATGGTGACACTAAGAGAAGTGGGGTGTAATTGATTAGTTTATCTTTAATCAAATCCCAGACTTGGGACAGAAGGTGGGTAGACAGTTGAACTATTTGGTCTAGATTTCACCAGGAATCTTAATAAGTCCTAAATAAGTAGCTTGGGTAGGAGCATCATCTTTATGATCTCTATCCTTCCCATTCAAAACAAGAGTTTAGCCTCCTATGATTGCAGTGTTTCCATTATCTTCTTCAATAGTCTTGTATAATTGGAACCAAGTTTTTGATGGGTTTTATGCCTAAAAAGGGCAGATTGTTTACTTACCAGTCCAGAGGGAATGTCCCCTCCAATCTCTAGAGCTCATACAGTGGGGAATTAATCCCCTTTGCCTGTGTTTTGATAACATTGAGTTTGTAGTAGGATTGAGTGATATATAATTTGATATATGAGATTAGGTAACAATATGAATGGTTCTGATAATGTCAGTAATACATCATAAGCAAACAAATTAAGTGTATAGGTCCTATGCTCTACTTTTATGTCATTAATGAAAGAGTCGGCTCTTATAGCCATAGCTACTGTCTCTAATACAAGTACATACAGGAGAGCGGATAAAGGACTCTGTAATAAAAAGAAATGCAGCATATTGGTGATGTGTCAGAATGTATAACAGAGCTACACAGCAATACATGTCCATACGTTACTGAGGAATACTTCCCCTGACAAGATTGTGACTGACTTCTTATACAAGGTTTTATATGGACTTTTTTTTTTTGCTGCATTTATAAGGCATAGACTCTTTTGGACTTAATCTTTGGACTCTTGATTATTATTCATTATCCATATTTCAAGCTCTTTTGGGATTTTTATCTTGTATGTATTTTCTCTTATATAGTGTCTTGTATATGTGCTTGTATAGTTTATAATCAGGTTTATTTATTTATTTATTACCTTTTTTTAGTTTTGTCTACTCTATAGGGCCTGTGAAGGAGCCCTATTTTCAGGTGTGCTGCCTTACATTTATCTCTGTAAGATCTAGTATATTAGCAGTGATCCTTTGTACATATTCTTACAGCAATACATGCAGGGACGCCATCAGGGGATGACAACCATGATGGTTGTCACGGGCTTGGCAGCCTTGGGGCCCAAGCATTTAGGGCCACCCAATGAGCCTTATATCTTCAGGGGCCCGGTCAACGCTGTAATAGTGAGACCGGGCCCCTTTTAAAAAAAAAAAAATGCAGCTGCACCGCTTACTCCGCGCGGGGGGAGAGACAGCCGAGCCGAGTAGAGGAATCCGCTCCCATCATCCCCAGCCACCCTCCTGCAACTTAAAGGTAAAGAATAGGAGGGTGGCTGAAAATGAGGTGTATGTCTGTATGTGTGTATGTATATCAGAATGTATGTATGTGTCTGCATGTATGTATGTCTGTTTGTGTATGTCTGTTTGTCAGTATGTATGTGTGTATATATCTATCTGTGTATGTATATATATGTCAGTATGTATGTATGTATGTCTGTGTGTATGTCAGTATGTGTGCATCTATCTATGTATGTGTATGTATGTCTGTTTGTGTGTGTATGTCTATCAGTATGCATGTGTGTATGTATATCAGTATGTATGTGTATGTATGTATGTCTGTTTGTATGTCTTTATGTCAGTTTATATGTATGTCTGTTTGTCAGTATGTATGTGTGTGTGTGTCAGTATGCGAGTATGTATGTACAGTGTGTATGTGTCTATATGTGTGTGTATCTGTGTATCTGTATCTCCTTATGCGTGTGTGTCTGTATGTGTCTGTATATGTGTGTGTCTGTTTCAGTATGTGTGTGTCAGTATGCCTGTATGTGTGTATGTCTGTTTTAGTATCTGTGTATCTTTTTGTGTGTGTGTCTGTGTCCTTTTGTTTCTGTGTGTATTCCTGTGGGCAGGATTTGGAGGCATGGCTTGGAGGTGGGCACCCGGCGGCCCAGACCTTGTGCTGTGTTATGGGCCCCAAACTTTCTAATGGCTGCCCTGAATAAATGTGTTAAGAAACCAGTCTGTGAAAACAAGATAAGTTGCCCTATGCACTGCATTGCAATTTAGCTGTGAGAATTGTTATTAGTAAAGAAGCTAACATTTCTTCAGATCAGACTCTGAGGAGACAGGCCAAGGGGCTAGCTGCAAAAAAGGGGCATGTGTGAGTAGGGGGAGTGTAGGACTTGTCATATATATATTTTTCTCCTGAATTATGTATTTTTAGTAGCCTACCTATCTTAATTATATGGCTTATGAACAGCTCTCCCCATACCCCTGTTTTGTTGAGAATGGTTGTCTTGTTTCTGTGTAGTATTTTTTTTCTTGTCACAGCTGGCGGAAAAGATCATTGCCAATTGTGGTTGGGCCAGCGGTCCAGTGGAAAGTATGATCGAGGCTGATCCCTCCCCTAAGCTCTAGTATAAGGTATGGGTTAACGAACGTGCCTTATGAGCTAAAGGTTGGTTTGTGGTTAGCATTGATGTTAACGTATGGCCAGTTTTGAGTCCTGTTTGGTTGTTAGGACGAGGGTGGAGGACAGGCACGCAAGTTAATTTAGTAATGGTTGGCATGGATCCAGTTGGGAAAGTTTACTGGTATATTATATTGATATGTTGAGCTAATGATATTTACTGTTATTAAAGAAAGCTGCAGCTTGTTTGTCACCACTTATGTCTTGCGTCTAGCTATTTATGGGTAAGCTGATATATGTTTAAGTGGATTTCTACTCACTCTGTCCCACTTTCTTCACTCATGGCCACACACTCACACCCCTAAAATTCAAGTATTCCTATTTATCCATTTGAAATGTTGGGAGGTATGAAGTTTGCCCTTCCCTGTCCACAATCAGAGAGATATAATTCCTAATTCTCTGTTTATTTTGGACAAACGTCCCGTTCCCTTCTCACTAAGGCATTCATTTAATATTTTTGGATCAGCATTTAAAATAATGACAAAACTTTCAAAAGATGTATATGCAAAAATGTCTCATTGACTTTAATTGTGACTTCTATAGTTAAATCATTTTAAATGTTTATTTTTTTCAAACAGATTGTTATCACTTGAAAAGCCTTTTCAAAACTATTAAACTATTATTTACAAACTGAATGAAGTGCCAGGACACTAAAATTTGCAAGATCCCACCTTCCAGAGTTTGTTCTGAAAAAGAATAGAATTTGCACATCTTTTCATATACTGTGCATGGTTTTGATTGGAGAGATACAGCTTAATTTTCCTTCACCCTCAGTAAGCAATAAATAAACAGCACATGGAGACAACAACAGGGAGAGGGAGTGCTATTATATATATATATATATATATATATATATATATATATATATATATATATTATTATTATTATTATTTGTGAGTGTTAGTGGAAATGTCTGTGTGTGTGTGTCTGTGAGTGTGTATGTCTAAGTGAATGTGTGTGTGTGTGTCTGTATGTGTCTGTAAGTGAATGTGTGTGTGTCTGTGAGTGAATGTGTGTGTCGGTCAGTGAGTGTGTATGTGTCGGTCAGTGGGGGCGTGCGTCTTTCAGTGAGTGCGTGCGTCTGTCAGTGAGAGTGTGCATCTGTCAGTGTGTGTCCAAGTAATAGTGTATGTGTGTATGTCATTGTCAGTGTATATGAGAGTGTGTGTCTGTCAGTGAGTGTGCGTCTGTCAGTGAGTAAGCGTCTGTCAGTCAAAGTGCGGCCTTGACAGGAAGGGGTGGGGGAAGTTTAAACTCGGTTACAGGCATGTACACACACATACTCAATTAAAGGCAGTCACAGGCACACACAATGGCAAAGACTCGCAAAGACTGCAGACAAATGAAATGAGTGGCAAGTAAATTAGTGGTATTGGATTTTCAAGCCCTGCTCTAAGCAGTAAAATCACATAATTTTACTGAAGTGGCTATTGTGAAAAGAACATATTTGGCAGTTTTCCTTTTTAAAAATACATAATTCAGGAGAAAAATATCACTTTTAGTGAAGTGGCTATTGTGAAAAGAACATATTTGGCAGTTTTCCTTTTTAAAAATACATAATTCAGGAGAAAAATATCACTTTTATTCAGTTTTTATTTCTGATATTATTACACACAGCATGCAAACTCTGGATTCATTGGAAGGACTCTCCATGGTTGAATAAGTTATACAGTGTCAAAGCTGCCTGACTCGCAACTTAAAGGACTACTATAGTGTCAGGAAAGCATACTCGTTTTCCTGGCACTATAGTGCCCTAAGGGTGCCCCCATCCTCAGGGTCCCACTCCCGCCCCGCTCTTGGGAGAGGAAAGGGTTAAAACTTACCTTTTTTCCAGCACTGGGTGGGGAGCTCTCCTCCTCCTCTCCGCCTCCGATCCTCCCCTTCGGCTGAGTGAGAAGCACGCAAACGCCTCTAGCGGCTGTCAATGAGACAGCCACTAGAGGAGTTGGAGGCTGGATTAACCCTATTATAAACATAGCAGTTTTTTTTATTTCGAATACTATTTCTTATAGGCCACAATAATCCAACACTGTTATATGAATCTGTAATATATTCCCCCTCTATTTCGAACCAATCTTGTGGATTTCTATCCTGTTTAATTAAGGGTAGGGTATGCATCAACTGGGCCGCTTGATGATATAAGAAGATTTTTGGAAAACCACACCTCCTTGTTTGTGCTTCAAATATAGGAGATCCTGCCCTATCCTGGGCTTCTTATTAAGCCAAATATAGTCTCTGAATATTTTATTTATGAGTTTAGGCCGTTGAGGTTGTATCTGTAATGGAATCATCATCAATAAATAAATAAAGTTAGGAAAAACATAAGCCCTAATAAAATTGACCCTGCCCCACCAAGATATCTGTAGTGAATTCCATTGTTTTAGAGAGTGGATACATTATCTAATCAAAGGAATTACATTGACCTTCATTATATTCTCTGGATCTCTCACTATATTTATATACACAAGATACACAAATCCATTTTTTTCCCATTTAAAGGCGTAATGTTCATTTAGATATTGGTAATCTTTTTCTTGCATTTAGAAAGGTAATACCATCGTTTTTTCAACATTAAGTTTGTAATTTGACATATGGCTATACCTTTCAGTTACTTGCATGACAACTGGTACAGACTGGACTGGGTTGGTTAAAGTTAATAGGGTGTCATCAGCATATTGGCTTATCTTAAAGTCTTTGCCTCTCTTTTTAAAACCTGTTATTTCAGAGTTTTTTTGTATTTCATACGCCAGGTGTTCAGCTATTAAAATATAAATAAGTGGGGAAAGAGGGCATACTCGTTTTCCTGGCACTATAGTGCCCTAAGGGTGCCCCCATCCTCAGGGTCCCACTCCCGCCCGGCTCTTGGGAGAGGAAAGGGTTTAAACTTACCTTTTTTCCAGCACTGGGTGGGGAGCTCTCCTCCTCCTCTCCGCCTCCGATCCTCCCCTTCGGCTGAATGCGCATGCGCGGCAGGAGCTGCGCGCGCATTCAGCAGGTCTCATAGGAAAGCATGATGCTTTCCTATGGACGCTGGCGTCTTCTCACTGTGATTTTCACAGTGAGAAGCACGCAAACGCCTCTAGCGGCTGTCAACACTAGAGGAGTTGGAGGCTGGATTAACCCTATTATAAACATAGCAGTTTCTCTGAAACTGCTATGTTTATTTAAAAAAGGGTTAATCCTAGAGGGACCTGGCACCCAGACCACTTCATTAAGCTGAAGTGGTCTGGGTGCCTAGAGTGGTCCTTTAACTCTCTAACTACCTAGTAAATTAAAAAAAACATAAATCGGTTCTGATTTCTAATTTAAGAAGTCAAAGGAAAATAACAGCACAAACCACTCTTTTGGCAATTTACATCCCGTAAAATTAAGTGCAAGAAGTTGCCTGGCACTGCTGGACTAAAACCCCTATCATGCATAAATGAGGTCAGTCAGAGTTAAAATATAAATCTAATTAGTAAATAGCCTCGCACCACAGCCCCTGTCTCCCACTACAACCTCCTAGATGCATACTACAGTCCCAAACTCCTCAATTATAGCCACTATCACCCCACTACAGCCCACCACCTATGCCCCTCTCAAGATTAGGTCCTCGAACTGCCACAGGCACTGATAACCTACTAAGGCACAAAGATGGCACTAAAATGCTATTTGGGTACAAAGATGGCACTGATTAGCCAAGTTGAGATAAATATGGCACTGATTAGCCATTTTGGGACACAGATGGCACTGGGTAGTTGTATGGAGACAGAGAAGGCACTGGGAAGCTGGGCACAAAGATAGCACTGATAAGCTTTTTGGGGGAAAAGCTGGCATTGTAGAATGTGGGTGACATTACCAGGTGAAGTTGGGGAAACCAAAGAATTAAAGTGGTTTCCATAGAAAATGGGTGTGGTTAGAAGTGTTATGTTTGTGAAAGGGAGGAGCTAGCAATATAACCACACCCACCTGACAGCACCAAAAATATTATTGCACCCAAGCACCAATGACCCTAGGATTGGCCCTGCATAGGCGACCTAGGCTCCTTGGTGTATGTGGGGAGCGAAAGTTAGCCGTTCTGGTCCGATCACACAGAAGAGCTACTGTAGTTCAGATTGCATTAAAATGTAATGCTGGCCGTGATTGAAAGGTGTCAAAACACTTAGTTCATCACAGCTTCCAGTATATGTAGCTCCATAGCCACAGACCGGTCAGAGTGCCCATGTGCGATGTGCTGGAACAACAAATACGATCAATAAATGCTCTACTTCGCAACTTGCAGAACTTAAAGAGACACTATAGCTACCAAAACATTTTTAGCTTAATGACGCAGTTTGGGTGTTTAGATCTGCCCCTGCAGTCTCACTGCTGAATTCTACACCACTTAGGAGCTAAATCACTTTATTCATAAATCCATAGTCACACCTCCCTGCTTGTTTAATCTGGAATTTTGTATTTCCTGCTCTGTTATTAGACTACTAGATCCTGCAGGAGCCTCCTACGAGCTGTCCGGGGGAGATGTGGCTAGGGATACATAAATGGCAGAGAAGTGAGCTGTGAGACTGCAGGGGCATGATGTTCTTATGGCAGCACGAGGAGGACCTGCATGATATTGCAGGTGGTTTTAGTGTTGTGGCTGATCGGTATATATTATTTTATTTTATATTTATAATATCATAATAAAAAATAAATAATTTTAAAAATAAGATATGAATTGCTACAGGGAAAGTTCATTAAAAGTAAAATAAAAAATCTGCCTTTCCTGTATAATTTATTATAAATGTTATAAATCATTAAGTTAATATTATACTGTAAGCTATGTAACGGTCTATTGTACTAAGACTTTGACAAGAACATATTGACACAAAAAAAACTGATTATAAGGGTCATTCACTATATTGAGAATTAAAGATGAATTCAAAAACTAACGGATCCGATGCGGCCAAACAAAAAAGAACGCGGGAAACATATCCAAGATGGAAACGACCAGCTTCGGAAGGTCCCTCGGTAACTGAAGCTGCTCCACTACCACCAGACGAAACTCCAGTAATGGACAAAAGTCTGCAGACCATGCTGCACAATTTACAAATCACGTTACAGGCAGATTTTAAAAAAACTGGCTACGGACCTGAGAAATGAGATGGCCAACTTGAGCAGCAGAACAAGCCACTTAGAAAGTAAAACGGAAGAGCTTTGCACTGCCCATAATGAAGTAGCGGATAAGCTACAGAGGCTTGAAGATAAGCACATAACCTTCAAACATAAATTGGCCGACATTGAGGATAGGTCCAGGTGCAATAATATACGCTTCCGAGGAATAGCTGACACAGTGACCAATAAAGCATTGCTGCTCTATCTAACATCCCTATGCAAAGCACTTGTGCCTCACCTGGCAGAGTCCACATGGACATTTGATCCTGTGCATTGCCTGCCTAGACTTCCCCTCAGATACCATTGCCAGATTTTACTATTTCCAGTCTAAAGATCTCATGCTTAACACCGCACACAAGCTCACTACTCTCCTGGACCCATACCAGGGAATCAATATTTACGTGGATCTTTCAGCCTCCACGATGGCACAGAGACTTGAATATATAAATGTCACAAAAACTCTTCTCAACCATGAGGTGCCTTACAGGTGGGGATACCCCACCAAGTTGTTGATGTGGTATAAGGGTAAATCAGTGATGATCCTGGAGCTAAAAGTTGGTATCTCTAAGCTTAAAGAATGGAGCCTATTTCCATCAATGGAACCTTCCTCCTCACGTGGTCCCACTAGACCGCATATCTGTGAACACCCACAAGCTTCATGAACAAGTCTAGCGGGTGCATACATAGTTGCCAGTTCGCGATCGCTTCTCTGTCTTTATGTACACTCTAAGTCGTCCCGCTTGGTGTTTTTATTGTTAAGGTATAATAAAAAGAACATGAGAACATATATATAACTATCGTGCTCCAAGAGCCCCCAAGGGCATATGTGAGTGTTTGCTTTTGCTTCTCCGGCACCACTAATTGCCCCTGGGTAATCCTGTGTGTAAGATCTTTATAATGTAGAGAACAGAATCGTTCCAGGATCGGAACTATGTAGCAAGCAGTTCCCTTGAATATCCGAGGGAAGAAAAAGATAGAGGAATGTATGAAATAAAGAACAGGGAAGAGAGAAAAGTAGAAGGAGGGGGGAGAGAGATGGGGGAGAACTCCAGGTAGGCCCCCCAAAAAAAAGAAAAGGGGGGGGGGAGGTGATCTTGGAAGAAGCGGTCTCTAAATCATCTTTATGTTGCCCTGAGTAATACTATTTTAAAAATTGTGTGCTTGGCCCTGCCCACCACCTCAATCACTAACTGTGCTATTAATCCAAGGGTCCCAAATCTTGTCAAATTTCTTTGTAGTCCCTCTGACCTGGGCTGTCAGTTTGTCCATTAGAAAAGTATCCTTTATTTTATGTTTTACAATCGCTATCGTAGGAGTGTTTTTCTGTAGCCATCCCTGCGTTAGGGCTCGCCTTGCGGCTAGATTTATCTTGTGGATAAGGTTTTGTTTCATCTTCGTCCAATTTTCTATAGATCTAGATAATAGGAACACCCACGGATCTAGTTTTACCTCCCTGCCGAACACATCTCGCAGTAATGCTGCGATCTGCTTCCAATATGTCCGCACCATTGGGCATTCCCACCACATATGAATATATGTGCCTTTCTGTCCACACCCCCTCCAGCACATGTCTGTCGGGTTTTTACGCATGCGGCACTGCGTTTCTGGAGTAGTATACCATCTAAACAAAGTTTTATACGATTGTTCTTGCACAGATATGCATACTGAGGACGTTGCGGCCGCCTCCCATATTTCCTGCCAATCAATCCCCTCTAGCACTTCATTTAGATCTGCCTCCCACTTCTCAATATATTAAATATCTCCCCATTCTAGGGTGTGTGTACTCAGGTGAGCATACAAACAGGAGATTAGGCCGCTCGGGAATTGTTCCTTGGAACACATCCTTTGAAGAACGTCAATGGCGTCTGTGCTGCTTTCTTTATCCTGGTATCTCGGGCATAATCTCGGAGCTGAAGGTATCGAAAATAGTCGAATGGTTTTAATGGGGTCCTGCTCTTTAATGTCTCAAATGTGACAAAGGAATCATTTTCAAATAAGTGAAATAGTCTCTGCAGCCCCGCGGCTTCAAGACCCCGGAAGTTCCTAGCCTGCATGCCCGGGTCGAAATCTTTATTTCTCAAGAACGGTGCCATTGGGGATAAGGCAGATGTCAGGCCATATTTGATGGCAGCCGTATCCCAGACTCTAATAGAGGTCTGTAGCGCTTGGCACGGTGCTCTATCCAATGATCGGAATTCCTTAGGAACCCATATCAGGAACTGGGGGAGGTCTGGACCCATTAAAAAGGATTCCAGGTCCACCCATCTCCTCTCTTCAGGGGGTGAATGTCATAGCGCTATTTGGGCTAACTGGGCAGCTACATAATAATAGTACAGGTTCGGCAGTCCCAGTCCCCCCCTATTCTTAGCCCTATACAGCACATTTCGCGAGACCCTATGTTTCTTGTTCTGCCAAATAAACTTTCCTATCGCCTGCTGTAGCGCTTCTAAACTAGACTTAGTCAGGTATATCGGGAGTGCTTGGAATAGGAACACGTGGTCCCTTTTCAATGAAGATTTAACCTGAATTGCAAATGGCGGGCTCCCCATCGGGCTCCAAGACACAAAGGGAAGTCCAGAAGTGACTGTACTACATCTACACTCTCCACAACTCACTTGAGTATTCTGTAACCAACTGCTAAGGTTACATTTATGGTTGGCTAATTTTCATGTTAGTTCACGTTTATGCTTTGGGCTGCTGAAGTTTGCGGTTGTTATATAGAGTGATTTGGTAGCTGTATGTAGGGGTTGCTGATGTTATGTTGATCTTATTGATATATTCTACCCCACACAAATGACTCCTAAAAATCTTAATATCCCCAACTACTGCACAAAGTATTCAGATGTGATGGAGGTTGCAGCTATTATAACCTAAGGGAACTCATACAAATTGCCCTCCATCTACAGCTTTAAATGATGCATAGCAGTGCACAAACCATGATGAACAGGATTCTTATCATACTGGTAATCTTTGTAGCACCTGTAAACCTTAAGTATGATGGAATAATAAGAATACTTATAATACATCTATCACTTATGTACCGCCTAAATATTGAGACAGGGCCTTAAAACTACTCAGGAACACATTGTCACGGTGGATGGTCTCACGCTGTCTCCAGTTCAGTAGCACATTGGGGAGGTTTTCGCTTCTTATGTGGAGTGGAAATAAATGTTTTGATGCTATGCTGTCCCTATAGACAAACTATTTCCACTCCACAAAATCCTGGGGGCCTAACACCCCCAACTCTTCCATACGCAGACATAATGGAGGAAGCGGATACTACACCCTCATTGCTGGCCACCCTCGGCCTGTAAAATCAGTGACCATACCACGCTGAACAGGATCACTTCAGTAATCCATGTAAAACCTGTGAAATAATTTTGTATGATTTGCGTGCCTCTGCCAACTCTGTAACGCCCGAGCAATGAGATAGAGTTGACTTGTGTTGCTCACAATATACACATATCTCTTCCTCACTAAGAAGGCGCTTTTTGTTTCTTTTATAAGTATGAAAGTGAAACAAATGAAAAATCACAAAATATCACTAAGGGCACAAGCTTCGCTGGAAAACACTCTACCCCCGTCCCTCAGGCCGAATATATGTCGAACCCCTTCTCCAGTTTACCTTTCGGTCACCGAGTTTGCATAACATGAAATGTTCATCGTATATATTTTCTTTTTATTGTTTATTCTCAAAAATGTGGCAAACAACCTCCATGATCTACACTCTTATGTCCTTGTTGAATGACTTCACTCACAAACAAGCCAATATAAAACATTTTACTCACACTTGTAGCACAAGATCTAACCCAAAACCAACAGAGAAATCTACGGTCCTCCTTGAGGGAGATATGGGGGAGCAGATCTATCCTAGATGTACTAGATGCACCTATGTCAGATCTCACTTTTAAGATTGTCTCCTTAAACGTCCATTCCCTAAATAGTCCACACAAATGCAGATTTGCCATC
The DNA here is from genome assembly GCA_933207985.1 of Pelobates cultripes. Taxonomy (NCBI): domain Eukaryota; kingdom Metazoa; phylum Chordata; class Amphibia; order Anura; family Pelobatidae; genus Pelobates; species Pelobates cultripes. The sequence goes on along the minus strand of OW240916.1, from coordinate 140,745,730 downwards.
CAAGAAATGCCCCGAGTCCTGAGCTACAGTGGTTTATATCCAGGAGACCCACTTCTGTGTCCATAGACCACCTATGTTACACACAAAACATTACTCCCAAGCATACCATGCTTATTCACCACACAAGTTGAAGGGTGTATCAATTTTACTACATGACAGGAGGCTTCATATTTGCATATCTTTCTTTACTGAAAACTCCAGCAGCATAGAAACAGTAACAACCAATCAGAGAAAAGATATGGTGCCCATATAAGGCCCTGTCTATGACATCACTTCCTCTTTCTTTGCTGCTCCAGCCTACAACAGGTCAGAGTATTTTGCCTCTCTGGTTTATTCTTTTTTTACAATGTATTACTATTGTCATAATGATTTTTCAACTACTGCTATCTGGCCCTCTTATAACCTGTCCCTTCTTCCTTTTTTCTCCCCCTCTGTATTTTACTTTGTTATGCCTGGCAGTCCGCGGACGTCACGACTGCCCGTGTCGCGCTCGCCCGCGGACCTGCACTTTATATATTTGGGGGACTGTATGGGGACGGGTGGAGGGAGGCTAGATCAGTTTAGTTTTATTTTTAATCTTATTTTCCTTCGTTTTTCCTCTGCGCGACCGCGATCGTCGCGCTCCTCCACACGCGGGCAGCGGCCATCTTGGATCTCGCGGCTCGCGAGATCCCGACGGCCGCCTTCCCCGCTCGCTTGGCGTTTCGGGAATCACCCGATCGCCGAGCTTCACTAGTATTCAGCATGAGTGACCTCTGCATGGGGTGCCTGCGGGTACATGAGGTAGTTTTTTCCTGAGACCTGGTCTTATGGTTTAAGTATAGACTGTATGAGACACTTAAAGGACAACTGCTTTTCTGTATTAAGGAAAACTGAGGACAGCCCTGTGACTGTATCATTCCCATTAGGTCACTACACAATCTGCGTGATGTGCTTACACTTGTCAGTTTAAACCTTTTCTTATGCTGTAGGGAGCAAAGGCAAACTATGCTGTGGCACAGGCCACCATAAGGCAGGTCTAGCTGGACCATGACTCTCACAACCCTCGGCCATACGGCAATTTTACCTCATGTCATATGCTTGAAGATATATATACATATATATACAGTGAGCTGCTGTGGCTTTGAAAGCAGTACATCAGGCTCAGGCCTGCAAAGTGCTCTGGTTCAAATCCCCTGGTGGGCACTGTGAGAACAGTGAGAGTAAGTTTGTGTGTGCCTGTCACTTTGTCCTTGTTTAAATGGTGGCTTTATTTCAGCATGCGAAGCATTGTATGCACACTGAATGTTTTCTCCTGTAACCTAAAGGGTCATATACTATATCTATGCCACACAGGATCATGATATATTACTGTGCCCCACGCGGGGGCATACTTTATGACTGTGCCCCACACAGCGGCATACTCTATTAATGTACCCTACATGGGACATACTACTACCGTACCCTACACAGGGGCATACTGTACTATTATACCCTACGCTGGGTCATACTATATGGCTGTACCTGACCGTACAAATCTATGTGGGTGTCCTCTGGGTATTTTTCATGGCACACCACCTGGGGTGACCCCCCAGATATGCATGCAAGGTCATTCATAGACCATTACGTTGATGTGGGTGTCCTCTGGGTTACCACGGCACGCCACCCGGGGTGAACCCCGATAGAAGGCACGAAGACCTACGCCTCAACTTTATCACTGATTACTGCATACATGTATGGATGTTTAAAAACTACCTGGCAGTTTTACATTAAAGCAACAGTACCACCTTGCTGGATATGTTTTGCAAGCAGGATCATGAGTAAACTGAGTGTATTGCGGAGTACCCTTCACAGGGATACATATCTGTACTTTTACTGTACCTGGCGTACATATTGAACGTGGGTGTCCACTGGGTAGTTTTTCATGGCACACCACCTGGGGTGACCTCCAGACATGCATGCAATACTTGTAAGGTGCCAACAATTATAATGTGGGTGTCCTCTGGGTTACCATGGCACACCACCTGGGATGACCCCAGTCGAATACACGTGGGCCCTGCGGCATCAGACCTTATGGGGACAGGTCCCACGTGCTTCTATAATAAGCCTGTATAGTTACATCCGTGCATACAGCTCTGGCGTGCATTTATGGTGAACCCGACTAATCGGACCAGCACTACAGGTCAATCGCACCTACGCCTCAGCTCCCAATAGCCGGATTAAACTAATGGAGGTGACCCCTCTACACGTGGCACAAGTATTTCATACACTCAGACAATCAGATGCTGGCAATTCAAGCCGCTTTACCTGGGTGACCCCCAGTGCTACCAGGAGTCTAGCACCCCTACGTGCTGACCCTCAATCACTACTCCCACTGACTGCCACTATGTCCCAACAGGACGAGAACGGGTCATGGAGGACACACTCAACCTCCCCAGGACTTCTAGGCATTGATAAACGACGCAGTAGCGGTCTCAGTGGAGAAGGTTTTTTTGTTATGAGCTCTGCCCCAAACTGCTTGCCGGAGACCTCAGCCCCACGAGCCTTCATGTCAAAACGGCAAGGGAAGGGGTCCAACCCCCTAAGGCAAGTCCCTATCGAACAGACCAAGTAGACGGAATACCGGGATTCCGCATCCCTGTCCACCACAATCTTCCGACAAAGAAGACTACTATCCACCACGCACGGTGGACATAATAGATCAGTGACACGGAGACAACTCGCTATCTGAGGAAGTGGAACGGAAAGACCTACCCCTATTTTCCTCGAAATCCGTTGGGGAAACCCCACTCTGTGTCGGCGACTGAGACGGAGATAGCGATGGCGGACATTTGTTGCTGCTCAACCCTCTGGGGATGGATGTATGCGCACACCTCAAGACCAGATACCCCAGACCACTGCTGCCAGACAAAGTGGCAGTCACACCCGAACTCAGCAACACACGATACAGTACTCAGTCTACCAGACCTGATTACGAGATATTCTATTTTGCGGATTTGGCACTCAACCAGGGTACACAACTCAACCCTACCACCTCCGGAGGATGGACTCAATGCTTGAGACCCCAGGGCAGAGCAAAGGACGCACTATGCGCCGGCGGGCGCAAACCTGTACTGGTCCGCATCGACAACATACTATTAGACCTAAGAACAACTAGTATTCGGCCCAGAAGCACAAGACCTACTATTTGACGGCGGGAACTTATCCACCACACTAACTTTAGCTCAGACCTTGCTGAAACAAATCCTCCACACCCCTTCGGGGAAAGGTGTTTTGGGAGGACTGGTCGGTAGCGGAACCGAACCACAAAACGCTTCATCTACTAGTGAGTCAACCTATCATCAAGGGAACTCCTACGTGGTATACAAATGCTTCAGGATAGAGAAATCAACCTTCTACTAGACTTCCTGAACGATAACGACTGGTTTACACATCTGGACCCGAGGACACATACTTGTCGAGATCCGTTACCCTAAACTACTTAGTTTTCCTCCGATCTCAGGGATGAGGACTAACAGCAGTTTACGACTCCGTGGTGCCCACGGAGCTACTGAAGCCGGTGAGGGCTCACATCCGCGAATTTGGACGTGCAATGTCTCGTGTACCTGGAAGACTTGCTGACCCTTTGCGAATCCAGGCTACGTTTGCAGTCAAATTTGACGTTCACGTTTTGGACTCCATTGGTTTGTTTGGTAGTACGCAGACAAACGATCCCCCATCTGTGTCGGGTCAGTTCCTCGGTTTCGACATCGGCTTGGAGAAGATCGCCCCTATACGGATGGATGTCGGACACACTCTAAGGTTGGATACGATTCCTCTCAGAATACTCACCGGATTGTGGGACTCCTCTCCTCCTCCATACAATCGATACTTTCTTGCCCACTACACTACGGGGCCATGCAACGACTGCTGACTAGATACGTACATGCCGGTCACTCATACGACCACTAGATCCAACTGTCGGCAGAAGTGAGGACGGAATTTCGATGGGGATTACTTCACTTGCAATCTTGGATCGGCAAATCGATGTTTGACTCTTTCCCGGATGCGTAGCGTTGGATGAACCCATACAAACGGACCCAACCGCTCTCCACAATGGCAAGGGTGCTTCGATACACACGCACACACAAGATATCGCTCCTGCTCATGACACCCCTCGGACAATGCCAACCGTGGTTCCCGGATCGCCTGGGGACGTCTCGCGAAGACCCTCTACCACTTCCTACCTTCCCTCTACTTTTGACGGGACCTCGAGGGGAAGCCCCCTCCTTTGTCGTGGAAGGACGACTGGCACTAGTGGCCTGGATGATTTCAGGGCCTCCTGAAATGTCCACGACCTATTGCATCAACTAAGACCTCTGATGGGACTCATAGGCTCCCGGCACCAGGAAATGCTATATTTCTGCCTGACCGGCCTGGAGTGTTTGGTGGGTGGAAAGGGATTCCGATCCCTTTACCGCATCTGCCCCACTGATCCTTAACTATCTGTCACACCTGGTCTTGTTGGGGCGGTCATATCGATCCCTCAACGTGATCGGATCCGCCATATCGGCGACGCACGTTCCGGTACAGGGCGGACCAGTAGGGCAAGATCCACTGGTTTGTCGACTACTTCGGGGTGCCGAATTATCGAGACCCGGCACCCAAGTATTCACACCTCTGGCAGGTGGATGTGGTGCTGTGATTCCTTGGGGAATATCAGGACAATCCTTGTTTGTCACTGAAACAACTTTCAGCCAAACTAGCCCTCTTTTTGTGCCTCGTCTTATTTAGATGGGTGACGGACGTTAGGGCTTTCAATATGGATGTTTTTTTCTCTCACCCCAGACGGGATTACCTTTACCATATCGAGACGAACTAAGTCCAATTGATCTTCGATGTCATACCCATACTTTGTGTCAGACACCAAACTATGTGTGGTCGGACCGCTAAGGGGGTATACCGAATCATTACCCCTACGTACTCATGCGACGGGTCTACTCCTGACTTCTTACGTGGAACCTCATGGAGAGGTGTCTACAGCTACATTCGCCAGATGGACTCGCTGGCTATTGCACCTAGCGGGCGTCAAACCTTGTTTCGGAGCCCACTCGGTCAAGGGAGCGGCGGCCTCACAAGTCATTTTCGTCCGACGCTTCCCTAACCGACATTATACGATGCGCGGTTTGAGCGCGAGAGGGTACGTTTAGAACGCTCTATTTCGGCAAACATCTCATACTTCCTTCACATTGGTCAATTCTAAGCTTTAAAAATGCAAATATGAAGCCTCCTGTCATGTAGTAAAATTGAAGATTATATTAGCTTTAGTGTACTAATAATCTTAATTTTAGTAATGACAGGAGGCGAGTATTTCCCACCCGTTGGATCCCGCCCAGGTGAGTTTGTACTATACAGATTGTGTTCGGTGTTCAGGAAGACTTATATGTTTATATTGTACTACCTCTTAGGAGGACACATGTTCAGTACCGTAGCTGTATTTTGGTCATATTCTTTGCACTATATGATGTTTTCTTCTTATCGCATGGCGTAGCTTGCAGGTTTAGTTATTTGAGTATTGACAGTTTTTTCACAGTACGATATACTCTAGGAGATGTTACAGTTTTCGTAATATTTATAATATGTGGGCACGTTGCCACTTCAGAAACCTTTCACTTTTTTCTTTTTCTTTCAGCATGAATGTCTTCTCTACGGGACAAAGTTTCACCTTCCATGCCGTTTGACCATGGAATCGCCGGAGTTGGTTTTTCTCCGCTACGTTTGTTGAAATGTTAACGGACTAAGTTTATGTTGTGGTTGTTTATCATTCGCTTCAAAGAAAGAGGAAGTGATGTCATAGACAGGGCCTTATATGGGCACCATATCTTTTCTCTGATTGGTTGTTACTGTTTCTATGCTGCTGGAGTTTTCAGTAAAGAAAGATATGCAAATACTCGCCTCCTGTCATTACTAAAATTAAGATTATTAGTACACTAAAGCTAATATAATCTTCAATTCTCTTTCACTCAGATTGGGTATTTCAACCAAGCACACAATATATGGACGAACTGGGTCGCTGGCTGATCCTGGTGGATAATTTAAATGGGTTCTTACTCACCTTAGTTTCTTTCTATGCCCACAACAATTGTCAAATATCATTTTTACAGAAAGTTTTTAAGAAGATTGCCTCCCTGAAGCAAGGCCATGTACTCATATGTGGCGACTTTAACTGTACTTTAGATGCAGAACTGGATATCAAATGCAAAAACGACAGGCACCCTACTCTGAACGCTCTTGCGAACAGCCAATCTCTTGCAAATCTGTTGTTCACACATGACCAATATGACACTTGGCAGAGTAAATACCCCTCCGAGAGAGATTTAACATTTTTCTCACAGGTACACCTAACATACTCCCGCGTTGACCTTTGCCTAGTAGACAAGGCCACATTAACCAATCTAGTAGAGGTATCAATAGGTTCTAGATCTTGGTCAGACCACGCACCAGTGACTGTTACATTTCGCTCACTGTTTCCCACAAGTGGAAGAGGAAAATGGAGATTGAATGAAATGCTATCAGATGGTAAACTCGCATCTGGCATTACACAAGCTGTATCTAACCACTTTATGGACAATACACCAGGGCAGTATTAATCCCTGATTAATTGTTGGCTAGCCCATAAGGCAGTCATGATGGGGGTGTTCATTCAGCTCTGATCTTGAAAAAAACTAAATCATAAGACCGCAATACTCCACCTTACCAAAGAACAAAATGAGCTGGAGGCTCAAAACAAGCAAAGCCCTTCTATGCTGCTAACCGCATGCATAGAAAGAATCCAAAATGAATTACAGTCTGTAGCGGGCCTCCTAGCAACCCCACATCTTTCTCTGGAAGGGAATCAGTTATAATACAGAGAGACCCATTTTCCACCCAGTAACCGGACGACACTGGGGGTACAACCACAACTTTATTGGTCACACTTGGCTTTATACTTTCCCCATGCAAGGGGTGGATCACACATCAAGACGATGTCTCCTTCCAGGGTCCTCCCCCTCCCAGGGGTTGTATAACAGTACCGGAATCCCAGTCCCTTTGTCCCTTATTCCAGCCACTCCGTGTCCCTTCACAGGGTCCTTCCCCTCACAGTGGTTCCTGACGGAAATGGAACTCCAGTCCCTTTTTCCTCTGTTCCCGCTACCCATCCTCAGGGTTTCCCATGAGCCTCTGTACCTGGTAGCCCCAACGCAAGAAAGCTTCCCGCATCTTTGACTCCCAGCTACAGAAAGCCAGCCAAACTGTCATTGTTCCCAAAGAGTGTCCCCACCAATCTCAGGGACCCCCCAAAATGGTGACCGCCACAAACAGCCACCCCCCAACGGTGGGTCCCTTGGGTAAACCAGGCAAAGGAAGCTTCTCTGTTCGGGCTGCCGCTCCTCTATATGAACGGCGGCCACCAAGGTAAGCACTCATTAATTACTGCAGTTTCAAACTTATGTTATAAGTTGCCAACGTTCTAATTGATTGGTGTGAACACTCCAAGGGGCACTGGGGAGGTCCCCATTCGGGAACTGAACAAGGTGGGAAGCAATCCACAAATGCTCCCCCTGGAATGCGTTCCTTTAGCGAATGGGCTGCCACCCAGGGGAGGCACGTGCCGAGACTTCCCGTGCAGTTTGTGGTTTTGACATCTCGCTACGAGGTGCGAACGTTCTAAACCAACATTCTAAATGAGTTGTAGGGGTGGTCCCCATTCGGGGGGTCTTCCACGAAGGGAATGCATTCACCTCCCGAACGGGAACCACCCCAACAACTCATTTAGAATGTTGGTTTAGAACAGACACATTTATAACAGGGAAACACACAGAATACAATACAGCAATTCATGAACAGGCAGCGGTCCCGCCACACAGCTTCCCCTTAACCAGTAGTCAGCATACACAGTCTGATCCCAATGGATCGGCTTGTTGATGTCCGGGCGAGTGCTCAAGGATCACTTCTCCAGGGCTGTCTGTCTCGATAATCCGTCGGCATTGCCGTTTTGCTTACCGGGTCTATAGTGGATGGTAAAGTCATATGGTTGTAGCGCCAAGCTCCACAACAGCCTGGCATTGTCCACAGAGACCCGGTTAAGCCATACCAGCAAGTTATGATCCGTGAGCAGGGGGGAATTGCTGTCTATAGAAGTAGGGCTGTAGTTTTTTGAGTGCCCACACCGCCGACAGGCACTCCTTCTCAATGGTGTCATAGGTTATCTCCCTTCCTACTGAGGAAACTTCCGGCTGAGGTAAGCAACGGGTTGTTCGCCGCCATCATCACCAACCTGGCTCCTAACTCAAACATGGAGGCATCGGTGTGAATGAGAAAACGTTTTCTGGGATTAGGAGCAGCCAGGACAGGGGCATTCACCAAGGCGTTCTTGAGGGCTCGGAACATCTGTTCACACTCTGGGGGCCAATCTACCTGTTGGAGCAAGGTCTTTCATGTCAAGCCGGTGAGGGGCTTAGCTAGCTGTAGTTGGGGACAAACTTCCTGTAATAACCGGCAGTCCCTAGGAAGGCCATCACCTGGACCTTAGTGCGGGGATGGGGCCAGCAAGCTACTGCCTCTATCTTAGCTAGCTCGGGCTTCTGGGACCCACACCCCCGACCCAGTGTCCTAGGTACCCTAGGTGGCACTTGCTGGTTTTAGGGTCAACCCTGCCTCCCTAATCCTATCTAGTACAGCTCGCATGTGTTCTAAGTGCTCTTCCCAAGTGTCGCTGTGTATGGCGATGTCATCCAGGTATGCGCAGGCATACTCCTGGAGGTCATCCAGCATCCGGTCCACCATCCTCTGGAAAGTGGCTGGGGCATTCTTCAAACCAAATGGCATCACCTTAAATTGGTACAAGCCAAATGGGGTGACAAATGAACATCTTGGGGACAGCATCGGCTGCCAGGGGAATCTGCCAGTACCTCTTGCACAAATCTATAGTGGTGAGGTAACAGCCCTATCTAGCAGCTCGTCTATAAGGGGCAGTGGGGTACATACCAGGGTCGCAGGGGTCGCGGCTGCGACCGGGCCCGGCCCACCAGGGGGCCCGGCCGCCCCTGCGACCAGGTATGTAGCCACAGGGCCAGCCTCTTCCCCTGGGGGGCCCAGGAACCGACCACCTCAGGCCCCCCGAGGCTGGCCCTGCTGACCCCGACGGCCGGGCTGTCTGGGCGGGCGGACGGCCGGAGCGCGAGGGAGCACTTTACACTGTGCTTCCTCTTCAGCTCCCTCGCGCACCGCACTGATGCCGGAGCCGGAAGATGACGTCATCTTCCGGCGCCGGCATCCCTACGCGGCGCGCGAGGGAGCTGAAGAGGAAGCACAGTGTAAAGTGCTCCCTCGCGCGCCCGCCTGCCTGCCCGACCGGCCACCCGCCCAGCAGCACCACTAGACCCCAGGGAATCCCCCCAGCACTCCAAAAGGTAAGGAGGCTGGGGGGATTACATTTTTAAAAAAGTGTGTGTTAGTGTATGTATGTGTGTGTTTGTGTGTTTTAGTGTGTGTATGTGTTAGTGTGTGTGTTAGTGTATGTGTGTGTTAGTGTGTGTTGGTGTATGTGTGTGTGTGTGTTAGTGTATGTGTGTGTTAGTGTATGTGTGTGTTTGTGTGTTTGTGTGTGTTTGTGTGTGTTAGTGTGTGTGTGTTAGTGTGTGTGTGTTAGTGTATGTGTTAGTGTGTGTGTGTATGTGTTAGTGTGTGTGTGTATGTGTTAGTGTGTGTGTATGTGTTAGTGTGTGTGTGTGTTAGTGTTAGTGCGTGTGTGTGTTAGTGCGTGTGTGTGTTAGTGCGTGTGTGTGTTAGTGCGTGTGTGTCTGCTAGTGAGTGTGTTACTGTGTGTGTTACTGAGTGTGTTTGATGTCTGTTAGTGAGTGTGTGTTTGTCAGTGAAAGTGTATGTTTTGTAAGTGAGTGTGTATGTATGTCTGTTGCTGAGTGTGTGTCTGTCAGTAAATGTGTGTGTCTGTTAGCTAGTGTGTATGCGTCTGAGAGTGTGTGTGTGTGTATTCAGCATTTACCTTTCTCCAGCGTCGGACTCCCCAGTGTCCGCCTCTCAGCTCCGAATGCACATGCGCGGCAAGAGGCGCACGCGCATTTAAACCGCCCATAGGAAAGCATTACTCAATGCTTTCCTATGGACGTTCAGTGTCTTCTCACTGTGATTTTCACAGTGAGAATCATGGAAGCTCCTCTAGCAGCTGTCAATGAGACAGCCACCAGAGGCTGGATTAACCCTCAGTGAAACATAGCCGTTTCTCTGAAACGGCTATGTTTTCAGCTGCAGGGTTAAAACTAGACGGACCTGGCACCCAGACCACTTCATTGAGCTGTAGTGGTCCTTTAAGTGTGTGTGCATACCGCGGTCGCGGGGTCGCAGCCCTGCAACCGCTGCGACCAGGTGCCCGCCGCCATGTGTCGCGGCCCCGACCTGCGCTGAGTAAGCGTGGGGGGGGGGGCCCCTGGATCAATTTTCGCACCGGGGCCCCATGGGTCATGTGTACGCCACTGATAAGGGGCATGGGGTACGCATTGTCTTTGAGCCTCCTGTAGTCCACACAGAACCTGGTAGTACCGTCACATTTCGGGACCAGCATGACTGGGAGGCCCAAGTACTCTGGGATGCTTCTCTTGGATCTCCTGCAGCTTGTTCACCTGCACAGACTCTGGTACCCTGTAGGGGTTTTGCTGCAGGGGCTGTTGGTCGGGAGTCTCTACCGGTGGGTGGCAAGTGGGGTATACCCAGGCAGGTCTGAGAAAGTCTCCTTCCTTGCCGACAGCATTTTCTGTGCCTGTCAGCGTTCTCCTTCGGCTAGCCGTTCCCCTAAGTGGGGACCTACCTTCCAGGAGGTCAGGCAGGGGAAGACTATCAAAATTTTCTGAGGCTGGAGCACATATGGCGGATACATCCTCAGTTCGCTCGTGGTAGTGCATGTTGACATGCAACAGGCGTTGGACATAGGTAGTGTCACATTTCTGTTCCACCACCCAGTATGAGCCCTGCCAGGCAGCCTGTAGCCTATCATGTTTCAGAATCAAAACCTTCTGCCTGACTTAAAAGTTATGGCTCCTGGCGCCCCGATCATACCATGTGCGCTGGCGCCTCTGGGCTGCCTGGATATTCTACCGCACCAGATTGGTGAGCTCCTCCAGCTGGTCCCTAAACTCCAGCATATATGGGACGATGGGGGTCCCTTCCAGATCCTCAGCCCCCTGCCAGTAGTCTCGGATAAGATCTAGGGGGCCCTCACTCTCCGCTCGAAGATCAGCTCAAACGAGAAGCATCCTGTAGATTCCTGGGGCACCTCCCGATATGAGAACAGGAGATGCGGCAGGAATCTTTTCCAATCCTTGCGAGTCGCTGCAAATGTACGGATCATTTGCTTCAATGTGCCATTGAAACGCTCACACAGGCCATTGGTCTGGGGGTGGTAAGGGGAGCTCGGGATTGGTTTAATGTCGCATAATCTCCACAGTTGGACGGTCATTTTGGCAGTAAACTATGAGCCCGATCCGAACTGATCTCCAGGGGAAAACCTATCCGGGACAACACTCGCATGAGGTGTTCGGCTACAGTCTCAGTCTGAATATTGCTCAGAGCGACTGCCTCGGGGTACCGAGTCGCATGGTCCACAATAGTCAGAAAATATATCTTACCAGAGGGGCTAGGCTTAGCCAGGGGACTTATGATATTGACAGCTACTCTGCTGAAAGGGCCTTCAATGATGGGGAGGTGCTGGAGCTTGGCCTTGCCCAATTAACCAACTCACTGTTAGACATCACAGGTCTGGCAGTACTGCCTCAGATCCTTAGAGATGCCTGGACAGAAAAAGCGTTGGGTGAGCCGACTCCCAGTCCGGCTCTGTCCCAAATGTCCTGCTAGAGGAATGTGAGCTATCTTCAGCAGCTCATGCCGATGTTTCCTTGGTGCCACCAACTGCTTCGGGGTAGTTGGAACTGTACCCGACATCTTGTTCTCCGCTACGCAATACAGTAGACCCTGCTCCAGGAGGTACTGCTCCCCCTCCTTCCCTACCAGACCAGTCTGCCCTGTCTCTACATGCCCAGAGGGTCGGTTCAGACATTATCTCCCTCCCGAACTAGGCTGGGGTATCCCAGGGAAGGGGTGCTGTGGTGTGCGGGGCTGTATTAGGGACTGGGATAGGAGATTTGGCCCTGGGGGTCTGTGTACAGGGGCAGCTACGGGAAACAAGTGGAGGGGGACTGGCCCTGGGGGCTGACTTACGGGGGTGCCTTCAAGGGGCCAGGGCATAGGGACGTGTGTGAGTGCCTACCTGAGCCTCAGACTTTCCGGGGGTTGCGGACCTGCTGCCAGGTCATCACAGGGTAAGCTTCTTTGAGGGCCTCCTGAAATTTCTGCGGTACTCCTCCAGTTATATTCAAAACACATGCACATGCACCATCACCTCCACTTCCTCCACATTTTTAATTGGGCTCTCATTATACCTAGCCAGTTGTTTGTTTCTACTGTATTTTTTATATATATATTTGTTTGTTCCTTTATAATGTACACTTTACTCTAGGTCTTGGATGTACATGTTTTTAATAGAAATGCACCATGGGAAAGGGCTTTTATATATATTTTTTTTACTTCACCTTCCTGAAAGAAGGTATCAGATCAGGAATCACATGTACAAATGTAACAGACACACGTAACCAGAAATAGCTACCCAAACCATGAAAAAGGTTTTTCTTTTTAAAAATGCAAGCTGTTATAAAGCCCCTAATATTACTATGTTCAACAACTTGTTATGTAATATGCTGGTCATGATGCATGATGAATACTAACTATGATATGCCTTTACCTTCTGTATTACCTGATTGATGTACATTGCTTGACAATCTTCCATGTTTCTTTTATTTCCATCTACTGTTAAAATGTACTATAAAAATTTTAATAAAAACAAGATATTGGATTTAAAAAAAAAGAATTTAAATGGAATTTCAAATTTAAGGCCTAAGTAGATGAATAGAAAGCATAGCTGACTTAGAACATTTTTCCTTTTTGGCTATTTTGACCTCAAATTTTAAATTCACTTTGAATTCACCTTGAATTCCCACTTAAGTGAGCATTCCTCTTTTAGTTGCAATAGTAAAGCATACACATCAAGTGATATTGGAAGTTTGCAGATATGCAGCCTGCTTCTTAAAGAACCTGTCCCCTGATAGTTACTTCATTGAATAACATACTGAAAAAAACCACCTAAACCTTCTATTATCATTTTTTTTCTTCATGTGATACTTTTCTTTTGTATTCATATCAGAAAATTACATCACAATTCAGTTTATTCCTGGCACAGCTAGGGCACATATTGCAAATTAGGAGGAAAAATAAAAACATTCAAGCCTATTTACTAAAGAGAGAATTCAAAGTGAACTGAAAGCATAACTTGACAATTTACTAAAGAGAGAATTCAAAGTGAACTGAAAGCATAAGTTGTCAGTTTGGCTATTTTGACCATAAAGTCGAAATTCACTTTGATTTAAATTTGAATTCTCAATTTAGTAACGTTCCCAATTAAAAAAGGTACAGTAAGGAAACAAGTGGTAAGTTCCCATATCAGTGGGGGCAACTCCTTAGAACTTTAATTACACATTAGGGAACAGATTTTATAACCTTGGTACTACAGTAACCACACTCTGAGCCCTTAATAGAGAGAGAGAGAGAGAGAGAGAGAGAGAGGGGACTCTTTGAATGTGTATTACACATTTTCTAATCATACTAGATTTTGGATAACATGTTTCAAGAAGCATTTGATAAAAAATAAATAAGATAAAAAAGTAAATCTCGCTATGCAATATACATTTATAATTATCCATTTGTATATATGCATTTATCTCTAACTTAAATTAAGAGTGTGTTTGTGCAGTGACTTAATCAAAATATAAATTTTATTTATTTTTAGAATAATTTATAAATTACTAATATCCATGCTATATCCATTTGATAACTAAAAGTATTTGTGCTAATCAGTGCACAGTAATATGCCAAATCAGTTTTGTTTTCTGAAATGTTACTTAGAAAAATAAAACATTCTTTTGTTCTAGGTTTTGGCTATAGAGCGCAATACTTATTGTGAAGTCTTTGTGGTTTTGGTTGACAATGTCATAGTTTTTTACCAACTGAGTTTTATCATTTGCATATGCTTATTGTGATACATTTTCTTCTTTAATAGTATTGTTTAATAAGGTGATATTAACAATCCTATGCTTATATAATACTTTAAAATGGTAATCATTTAATTACTATATATTTATACTTATACAGGGCTTCATTTTCTAGTATCCAAAGCTGGGTTTTTTATGACCAGAGTGCAATAGGTCCATAGCATATAGCTATTGGTTCTGTGATTTTATAGGTGTAGAAAATCAATGCCTAGTGAGGCCAGCATGAATTACCTCCTTTCTTCCCCACCCCATGTGTACAGAGATAGAATGGAGGCCTAGCTAGTTACGGGCAAGTTGAATTTCTCTACCCACGTGTAGTTGGGGGTAAATAGTAACATAAACTTAGAGGGGCTAGGCAAATGTCCCATAGCCTTCATTCCCTCCTCTGAGACATGTGTCAGACTTAATAGGATAATGGGGGCCAGAGGTCCAAACCCAAATAATGGATGAACCATGGGATGGCCTGTTCTTTGGTGTCAAACTGAGTAGGGTCAGATGGAGGCCTTAAAATACCCCTAACTCAAACCTACTCTCCCAAAAATGATCCAATTATAAGATACAACATGCTGGCTAGGAATCTACCAACACTTAGCCACTGCCTCCATTGTACATACACTATCTAATCCCTTGTTCATCTAAGTAAATTATGGAGATGTGTATCCTAATAAAAAATATGAATAATACATATTGCCTATCAAGATCCTGCTTCCTCAAATAATACTTATGAGAATGAGTTGGTCCGAGGATGGAGGGAAGGGTAGGATTCATTTACTGGGTGCCTACTAGTTTACTATTTAATTCACTTCCTGGATGGAGTAAGAAGGAATATCAGTGCTACTCAAATTAATAGTGTTACTCCAATGATTCATATACTGAATTTATACTCTGCTGGTTGTAAAACGTTTAATTTCCTTCTGCCTATTAAATAAAGTGAATCTAATTCTAATCTGCAAGATTATTTTTCTATAGTTTGGAAGATTTTGCATAATGTTTAATAAAAAGTTTAAACAAGACATTATTTTATGGGATGCTGCACAGAGGACACATATTTCACATGCATGTTTTTAAAAAGATATATATTTATGTAGCTGTTCCTTGCTAAAATATTTAAATAGTCCCAGTGTGCTGGATATTCGTCTCAACATAATGCACGTCATCGTGAAACATTTAAGCATTACTAAGTGGTCGAGCTAAGTCTACTCTCTGATGATTTTGATGGAAGGCCTTCAAAAATGTTCAGCATTGTCTTCAAAGAGTAATTTTGCATGTCGTTAATTTTCTGTCTTTACACAAAGTAAACCTCAAGACATTTAGTGAATATAATAAAGATTCACTTGGCATACTAATAAAAAAAGTTGAAACTACTTAACTTCTGTTGTTATTTTCAGCATAGCTTTTTTTTTTGGATACATTGTTAACTCCACAGAGACCTTCTCGGAAGCTGAATATAAACGTAATATGCCAAATCAGTTTTGTTTTCTGAAATGTTACTTAGAAAAATAAAACATTATTTTGTTCTAGGTTTTGGCTATAGAAAAAAGGATCTATTTATATTTTTGAGTATCTAATATTAATAGAACCTGAAATACCATTCTCTATCAGTTTGCCTGACTGTAGAGGTTAAACTGCTACGCAAGTAAGAGAAGCATTGAGTTAGACCTGCCCCCACTTCATGTCTTTCTGCAGATGGTCATAAAGATTCAGACTCAGACACCATTAAAACCTGAGAAGAAAAACCCAGCAGGTGGCTATATTAATGGACAGTACTGGCTATGGAATAACGGGAATTACAACCGACAGCTCTTGTAAACCACAAAAAAAGATGATGTATTTCTATTGACAGTGTAGCCTTTGAGTCCAGAAGGCTGATCTGATGGTTCAGCCTTGGCACAAGTAAAACTAAAAGCCCTATGGGTATTTTTCTTGGCCACACCATTGTAATTTTTTGTCATCTGAACCTTCTATTATAATTCATTCTACAAATCTCATATTTGTTGGGGAAAATAAACCTTCATTTTGCCTAAAGGCAGTCATTTGTTCTTTTTTCTTGGTTTAAAGGACAAATAAAGGTTGACAGACAACAGCATTTCCAGCCACGTCTGTATTTTTAATGCTGACATGCTTGGCGCAAGTGCTTTTAGTGTTTCCAGCCATGCCCATCTGAGAGCGTGTTGAAAAGATACAGAACACAGATTGCCCTGGAGGAGTGATGCTTCATGTACCGCTATATATTTTACAGAAAAAAAGTAAATGTGTGAATATTTTCCTTCATTACAAAATAGAACTATGCAAATTAGACTTTTATTTCTGCCATTAAGATATTATTTTAATGTTTAAGAATTTTTTTTTAATTAATCCTGAAACATAATCATGCATTAAGTGGGGATTTTGTGTCAAAATTGGGCAGCATATTATCAGGTGCAATAAATGTCAGATAGAAAGAGGGGAGACAGACAGCTAATATATATGGAAACTATATATAAATATTTGCTGTGTAAGAATTCTAAAGAGAGTGTAAAGATAATATAGAATTTCAGAAAACAACTTTCCAAAAAAAACTGACAATTTTGCCCTGAAGGTAAGCCTTTCAAGGAGGCAGACGTACAGTAGTTTTGACTATCCTTTACCATTTTGGATTAAACTATATAGAGAATTTCTAGCAATATATGTTAACCACACTGACTACACTTTAGCAAAACAATTATAAATATATATATATATATATATATGTATTAAGGCAATTTGCCTGCATTTGTGGGAGGTGCTGGTTTTCTACCCCTAGCCTACTTAAGGCACTCCCCTTGCCTGGCTCCTTACCGTTCGAGGTCAGCGTTGAATGAGGATCCACTTCCGGGTTCTCTCAGACGCCATCTTGGTTTCAGTATCCAGGAGGTTTCACCACGTTAAGCTGTGTCCAGGAATCCTGTTCAGGCCTTTCCGCCCGTCCAGCTTCTTCTGACTCCGTTCTCCGTTGTAGATCGCGTCCCAGGGACTCCTAAACCGTAAGTCAGACCTTCCTGTCACGCCAGGACTGGTTCCCACGGCGTACGGTACAGCACGGGTCCTCGCTTTACGGCTTTTCCCTGGTTATGACACGAATGTTTCAAGCCATTCGCGGGCTTTTCATTCGTACGGTCATTCGGCTGAACATGTTTTAAATCGTTCAATAGTCATTTCGCATATCCTATTCATGTTATTTAAACGAATGTTCATTCGGTTGTTTTGCCGTTCGGCAAATTTTACATACGCTCATACACGCTTTGGTTCGCATAAATCATACGGTTAAACTATTCTAACTTCTGTGTTCCCCTCACATTTGCTTTCGGCTGTTCTGTGTGTTCACGTATAATCCTTTCATGAATTATATTCACCATTTCATGTGTATATAACATTCGGTTAAAGTATTGCTTGCTTAAATAGATTATTGTTGATTACTTTTAACAAATTGTCAGTATTGTATTACGTCCACAAATCAAGTCCACTTCTCTGTGTATACCATTTGACTCCCACGCTTTCAGGGGTCTGCATTACTTATCCATTTATACGAATGGACTCAGCCTATGTTACAAGCATCATTTCTGGGTTATTAATACAACATATACAAGGATAGGTTCATTTAAGCAATAATTCTCGGGTTGATACGTCTTTGCTATACATACATATCATAGATATACATCACTTTACATCATGTTAAATCATTTTGGGGTATCCCTGCCTTTGGTCTTTCTGCTACATATCATACATAACGCTGTGTTAATTAGGCCATGACCTCATCCATGTCCCTTTCTATAAAACCAGTTACATTTCGGTACAGATCATTGAACTCCCACGCCAGGAGTTTTATAACTATCCATTTCATTTCAATTTACTCAGCCTACATTACAGGCCTCATTTCTCTGTCATGACGATGACACATAAGGCTTAAATCCTTTTGCATGCATACTCGGGTTGAATCACACGTACTGATCCAACCAATCATACGTCCCCTACACAGTCATATACATATGTATATAACCTACGTTTCATGTTTTCCTTTACACACCATTATCACGTAACACATAGATTGTTTGTACATAGGCCACGGCCTCCCTCAGATGTCTTATTCAAGCATGCAAACATTTCTGAGCCACTCATAGCTATTCCCATGGTATCAACATAACATTGCTGCTACAGACTATAAGTCTGGTTCTTTTTACACCCCACACTCATCGTACTACTCTCTTTTACCCATTTTAGGCTGTCGAGCTTATATAATTTCTCCACACGGTTTATTCCTGTGATTTATCATACTACCAGGTACGTACACCTGCTCATATGGTATTCTACCATACATTTCATTTCATCCCCCTAGTTTAGAGTACTGGCAATAGGGTCACAGGATTCCCAATAGGTATTTACCCCATCTTGGCTGTCGCCATTAGTTAGTGGTCCCGCGAGGCCAACACCCCGCCTCAAACGTTTCGGAGGCAAACACCCATCGGGCCACACGTTAGCTAGCCGCCTCGCATGTTGCAAAGAGAGGGCCTCACCTGTCACTCCCTTCCCCTGTTTTCTGTCGTACAGTCACCGAGAGGCCTAAAACTCCTGCCACTACGTCAAGTGGCCTCAATAACCCCTCGCGCCAACGCATAGATAGAGCCTCTCAAGCCGCTTGGCAATTAGTAGGGCCTCACCTGTCACCAAACAAGCATAATACTTTCGCCATCCGGCCTAGCTAGCCTGCCAGTACAATTTGGTGGTTCTATATACTAATTATTGTTTTATTTATAGTATGTCTCAGGAAGGGGTAGAGGATTTCTCCCTGCCTAGCACCCCGGCTAGAGCTGTCACTCCCACACAAGGAGGAGAGCTAGCTAGTCCAGCATCAATTAGATCCTGGACAATCCCGCGCATAACCACGGAATTAAGGAGACGACAAATCCCCTACCCCGCTACAGCAAGGAAGGCAGAACTTTTCAAACTGCTACGCACATCAACCAATAACATGGAAGCCGGGGAAGGATCTAGCCAGTCCAACCCAGGGGACATACATGCCATGTTATCCTCACTCATGGCATCCATGGGCAAGGTCAACTCCAGGCTGGAGAAACTTGAGTCGGTCACCACGGCCCTCACTCTAGCAGGGCCACCCGCGGCTGCGGTACAAACACCAGCCTTGCCATTAGTCGCTCCAGCCAGCCCCCTGGATGACCAGGAAGTTAGCCCGGCCCACATGATACCTGAGCATATCAAAAGGGATATCCTGGAAGGTAAAGACGTCAACCTGGCTTCCCTGTTGATTGCCTCCCAGGACATTGTGGAACATAAGACGTATGCTTATGATGATGTTTCTGTTATTGTCAGATCTAGGGATGCCCGCCTGAACAGGAAACTGACTATCCCTGAATTTGTACTAGCGTTTGGTATTTACAGGGATGTCGTCTGTGCGGTTTATCCCAACAGAAGAGAGGAGTTTGATCTCTATATGCACAAGCTGGTAGACCTGGGCAACAAATATGGTGGTTCAGCATTCTATGACTACCATAGGTCTTTTTCTGCAAAAGTGGCTGGAGCCTTCTCCCAGTACGGTACACGATCCAACTGGGGAAGGATTGATACCGTCTTATTCTGCAGACACTTTGCAGGTCTAAGAACACCAGCTTGTGCATACTGCTCCTCCACAGC
This sequence comes from Pelobates cultripes, assembly GCA_933207985.1. Taxonomy (NCBI): domain Eukaryota; kingdom Metazoa; phylum Chordata; class Amphibia; order Anura; family Pelobatidae; genus Pelobates; species Pelobates cultripes. The sequence goes on along the minus strand of OW240916.1, from coordinate 140,725,895 downwards.
CCATACTACTAATTTTTGTCCCAACACGGCAGACGGACATGCCTCCACACAAGGAACTAGTTCCTCTGGGGATCCAGGGAAACTATCCAAAGACAAATTGGGACGCCCAATCAAGTTTCTGGGCAAGTCCCAGATATGTAATAATTTCAATGTTGGGTCTTGTAATTACAGTGGATGTAGACTATTGCATGTCTGTTCAAAATGTTTTAGGGCACATGCTAAGACCATGTGTCCAAATAAAATGTATTCTAAGCCTTACCTTACGTCCATTAATATGCCAGTATTCACAGCATTGATGTCTCAGCACCCATCTAGACACCTGGTAGATTTTCTTATTTCTGGTTTAACAGAAGGCTTCCACACAGGTATCCTACACATACCAGCTGGCACTCTGGAATGCCCAAACCTACAATCCGCCCAACACAACCCCACAGTGGTTGACACCCTCATAAACCAAGAAGTGGAGGAGGGCTTTGTATTGGGGCCTTTTAGAACTCCCCCATTCACAGAATGGCGCACCAACCCTATTGGTATTGTCACAGGGAAATCTTCCCAAAAACAGAGACTCATCATTGACTTATCGGCTCCCCACTCATCGGCCAACCCCAGTCTTAATTCCCTCATACCCTCTGAGGAATTCTCTCTGCAATACACCACCATAGATCACGCCATTACAGCCATCATACAAGCAGGGTGGGAGCCTGGCTCAGTAAGACCGACATTACTAACGCCTTCAAATTACTCCCTATCCACCCCACACTGTGGCACCTGCATGGCATCAAGTGGTCCGAGAACTACTATTTTTTCTCCCGGTTAACTTTTGGGTCCAAAAGTAGCCCAGCTATTTTCGACACATTTGCCGAAGCACTATGCTGGTTACTATTGAACATAGCCGGATGCCCTACAGTATTACATTACTTGGACGATTTCCTACTGGTCGAGGAGAATACTGCACCTCCCACTAGCCTCAAAGCTACCACTAAGCTGTTTGAGCAACTAGGTGTACCCATCTCCCCAAAGAAAACAGAAGGGCCAGACACGGTTATCACTTTTCTGGGTATCCAGTTAGACTCTGCCACAATGCAAGCAAGCCTACCTTACGAAAAGATAGACAATATTCTCACTTACATAAACAACTACCTACAGCTCGGCACTTGCAACCGCAAAGAACTACAGTCCCTGCTGGGGTCACTAAATTTTGCAATGCGCATCATACCTCAAGGCCGCTCCTTTATTTCACGACTATTGCATCTTTTCCCACTTTTTCTACATGACACGCACAGGTTGTCCTTAGATGCCCAAGCTACGGCAGATCTAAACATGTGGAAGAGGTTTTTAACCACTTGGAATGGTAAAAGTATGTTCCTCCCTCAATTGACTGAATCATCTCCTACCATTTGGTCAGATGCGGCATCTACCACTGGTTTTGCAGCAATTTTTGGGAACGAATGGCTTTGGGGCAGCTGGCCTTCAGCAGTTCTGGATTTGGAAGGTTTTTCCACTACCTCAGCTCTTTTTGAGATCTACCCCATAGTGGCGGCTGCCGTAGCGTGGGGTCATTTATGGGCTAATACGCCAGTGCGTTGTTACTCAGACAACCAGGCGACCTGTCACATCATCAACAAAGGTCGTTCCAAATCTCTTACGATTATGAGATTTCTGAGGAAACTCACTTGGTTGGCAGCTTGTCATAATTTCTTCCTATGTTGTTTCCATGTGCCAGGTGTATACAACACAGCTGCTGACAGTTTGTCTCGCTTTAAATTTCAGGAGTTTCATCAAGCACTCCCGTCAGCAGCACCCACAGCCACCATCACTCCAACATTTCAACAACTCATACTGGACTAGACGTCATCATGCAGCATAGCAGGACATTGTCTCAGTTGGCACTTTCACACAATACAAACAAAACATACAACAGGGCTTTCACACTATTCAAACGATTCCTTCTGGAACATAACATCATACAACCGTTTGTTATGACATCTTTTTTGGGGTTTGCTTCCTTTTGCCACCTTAAACTCAAATTGTCATATAACACCATCAAACTCTATCTCACTGGCATTCAACACCACATGCTCATCTTACACCCAAATAACAACAGTTTCATGGCCTCTCACCAAATTAAGACCATACTCAGAGGTATTCAAAAATCAGAACCCACACATTTGGCCCAGAGGCTACCCATAGATAACCATATCTTCAAAGCTTTATCTAACCTACTCGACCTGAAACCGTTTGACACTAATACGAATTCTATCATCAAAACAGCAATATACATCGCTTTCTATGGATTTCTACGACCCAGAGAATTCACTACGACCTCCACGACCCAAACCACTCCATTCCTCCTCTATTCCCACTTGACAAAACATATGGATCATTACATCCTGTCTTTACCTCACTCCAAAACCAGCCAGCACATACCTGTAAACATTCCGTACTACCCCACGCACAACAGATGGTGTCCCGTAAAAGTTCTTGATGCCTACATACAGCACCATCACTTACTGCCCTCGCAACCGTTATTACAACTATAAGGTGCAGTACTCACCACTACAACCTTCATGACCTACGTCAGGTCCTTGCTCACACAACTGGGCCTCAACGCAAACAATTACTCAGGACACTCCTTTCGTATAGGAGCCGCGTCCACAGCCTCCAGTTTCAACGTCCCAACTCATGTTATCAAAACACTGGGGCGCTGGAAGTCATCCGCTTACTCACGGTACATACCGAACCCAGTACAAGAGTTAAGAGATGCTTTCATAAACATGTCTGGTTGATAAATGTATATGTATTGGTTGTCTGTTAATAAATTGGATTACTTAATTTTTGCCCTCTTCTTTCTCAGGCCTACCTCATCGTCGGTTTCGGCACACCACAACCGACTTGCTCCTTTTATCATCCTACGCTTATTCATGGTATTTCACACTGTACTATCTTAAGCACCTAACACAAGTATTAAGGCAATTTGCCTGCATTTGTGGGAGGTGCTGGTTTTCTACCCCTAGCCTACTTAAGGCACTCCCCTTGCCTGGCTCCTTACCGTTCGAGGTCAGCGTTGAATGACCCTCCCACCACACCACTTTTAACATTTATTTTCCTTTCTATTTCTTTTCCTGGGTGGGCCCTCTTCTTTCTCAGGCCTACCTCATCGTCGGTTTCGGCACACCACAACCGACTTGCTCCTTTTATCATCCTACGCTTATTCATGGTATTTCACACTGTACTATCTTAAGCACCTAACACAAATATATATATATATATATATGTGTGTGTGTGTGTGTGTGTGTATATATATATACAAAAACATATATATATTACATGCAGTATACATTCACTTGTTGTAGAGATTATTTTAAGCAACAATCTGAATAAAATACTTTCCTTATTTTTTAGAATATTTTTATGTATGCTTACTAGTAAGTTAAGTAAACATTTAGGGTATCAAAGGAAAATCGAATCAGTCCTTTGAATATCGTAATTAATAAGTGTGGGTGCACCTAATGGAAAGAAGAAAATTTGTCTTGATCAAACACATAACACAAATGCTAGGTTTTGTTTTGTATCAGAAGGTGAACAATTGCCTTAGTCCTTAAAGGAACACTCCAAGTGCCAGGGCCGGTGTACGGATTCTTGCCGCCCTAGGCAACAATCCATTTTGCCGCCCCCTCATGAATGCAACTACATTCCCTCAGAGGTTTATTCACTAAACTCTGAATTGCAGTGAAGAGACATTTAGGGAAAGAGACGCACTGAGTAGTCATTAAAGGTAAACTATAGTGCCAGGAAAACAAGTACCCAAAACCTGGGTACAGCGCTGATGTCTTTCGGCACTGGCTCAGGTCCACCTTCACTTTTCAATGGCTGCGCTCGCTTTAAGATTTTACCATATGAGAGCATTACACAATGCTTTCCTATTGGGTTTTGCATGATGCTGTATGTCCCCATGAATAGCCACTAGAGGTGTAATTAAAAACTGCAATAATTACCTTTGCAGGGTAAGGGCCCTGGGACAGTGCATTCAGATTACGTCAATCAGCTGAAGTGGTCTGGGTGCATATGGTGTTCTTTTAAGTGAAAGCAGAAGCACAGTGAGAAAGAATGGAAACAGCCTGGGGAGACATTTAGGGAAAAAATAAAGAGACTGTTGAGATATTTAGGAAACAGAGATTGGGAAACATTCTAGGAGAGAGACATAGTGAGCACACATTTAGGGAAAGAAAAACTCACTAACACACACACTCACTGACATACACAATGTCACTTACACACTCTCACAAACATACACACACACACACACACACACTTTCACCAACATACACATTGTCAGTTACACACTCTCACTAACACACACGCACCCAGAGTCACTTACACAGTGTCACTTGCATACTCTCACTGACATAAACAGTGTCACTTACACACTCTGACTAACACACACTGTCACTTGCACACTCTCACCCAGAGTCATTTACACATTCTCACTAACAGTGTCACTTGCACACTCTCACTAACATACAGTTGCACTGACATATACACTGACACATACACACTTTGACTAACACACACACACTGTCACTTAAACACAAACCCACACCACTTTATTTACACACACAAACAGAGCAATTTAACACACACACACACACAGACGCGCCAGCCATCTTACAAGCTCCGAGACAGACAGAGGTGGTGGCAAAAGGAAGAACACACACAAGATCCAGATATTGGCAGACATCTTAGGAAGGGACTGAACTTTCCATCTGAAATCCAGATGCACTGCCATATTGGGGGTGGTGAAGTGTGTATCCGTTTCGGACTATATTTGGTGGCGGAAGTGTTCAGTTTCTGATTACATGCATGTAAGTAATTAATTAATTTGTTTGTAAAGAATAAAAATATGTTTTTGTACAGTTAAGAATATACCTGTACCTGAGAAAGACCCATCCTGTGTTGAGACGCATTGTGCTATTTTTTTTATTTGTTTTTATATAATATTCATTAATAAATACTTTTACTCACCTATAATCTTGAAGTTCCTGATTCCAGCAAGACTGAACTCTTGGGACTTCTACCCCTGGAAAAACTCACCCTGTGTCCTTAAGGAGACATATATGCCTTATAAGTTCAGAACCAACTTCTAATGGCTTCTGAAAAGTGTGAGTGTTCTGATTTCTAACACTTATTTAAATACTGTGTATACAGATTACACTGTGTTGTGTTATGTGCTTATTACATATAGGACATTATAATTATATCTCTTCTGAGAAAATATACTATTTCTGAAAGGTGAATAGAACTTCTGTGTGCACAAATCAACTTTTTTCATTTTTAAATAAAGACACAATGTTTGGATTAAAGAGATACTCCAAGCACCATGACCATTTATGATCTGTGCAAAGATTGTGATTCAAGAAGCTCTCTTGGAAACGTATGCATTCCCCTGCCCTTACATGTATATTTGCCTGTTAGGAGATGAGTAAGGAGTATTTATGTATTTATTATTGCCATATCAAATGTTAAGCTATCTAGAAACTTTGCATGTAAAACTAACTGAAGGGCAACCTGTCTAATATCCTATGAAGAGGTCACTACCTGAAGAGTGAACATTAAAGCAAGAGAGAACATTTTCTGAAAGCCTTTACTATATAAAATGCGGGATCAGGACCTTCATTTCAACCTTCTCACATATTATCTTTAGTAATTCAATCCAGGGTTTTGTTTTTTTTTTAAATTGAAAGGATCAAGCTTAGTAAAACTGACAATATCTTATAGAGCAGCAAAAAAAAGTAATGTTTCCTATATCTTTCAAACTTTTTTAATTTGTGATATATCACTTTTATCTCGTCTTCCTTTAGCACCAGATTTGGTTTAATTAAATTTATGTTGAATGAACACATGAAACGAATGGAAAATCAGAAAGTCTGTAGTTGCCTATTAGTGAGTCAGTGACTGCACAGTGAAAGGCTTTTGAAGTCTGGCTTACTGCCAGAACGAGCTTGCAATGATGCTCTGAGACACCCATGATGCTTTGAAGGAAAGGACTTAGCTGACCTAAACCTTCTCAATGGAATCAGTTCAAATCCTCATGGGCTGATGTAAAATCTATAATAAGTCCTCTGTCTTCAACCATTTACCTGTCAAGTGAAAAACCAGCGGGGGCAAAAAAATATAAATACTGTACATAATTAATTAGAACAGATTTTTTTTTTTTTTTTTAAAGAACTGAATAGATTGTTTTGGTTTTAAGTATAAAGAATACTTAATGCAATCTTCGGAGGTAATTATAAACAAACCTTTTTATGTAATACATTTGGGGCTCCATTATCATAACATTCAAAACAATATACTGTAGGTATATTGATTTATTTTAATAGTAAGAAAAATCCCCCTCTATAATTTTTATAGTAGAAGGAGAATTGAAAACAAATATATATTTAATGGCAGGTGGGATGATCAGGCATTGCAATACTTTAAAATAATTTTTAAATTATTAAGAGAGATAATGCAATATAAAGGTGTAACACTGCCCTTATTCTTTTATAGACTCTATAAACATATCTTTATCAAACTCATACTATGTGCCCAATATTATTATATTTATTATAATTAATGGTATTTATATAGCACAAACGTATTCTGCTGGGCTTTACTTTATTATGGAAGGAGGAAATAAATATGTGAGAGACAATTACAAAATTATACAGGAACAATAGGTAGATCAGGACCCTGCTCAGACAAGCTTGCAGTCTAGAGGAGTGGAGTATAAGGACACAATAGGGAAGACATCATGGGGGACAATAAACAATCAAGGTGGAAAAGTAACAAAACTGGAGGTGACAGTGGAGTGTGACTCTTTAGGAGAGAGCCAGAGACAAATTTGTGACATTGAAATTATGTGGCTCATTTATAGGGGTTCATGCCCCAATTTCTTTACTTTAGATTGGTGTATTAAAGGTATTAAAAAAATCCTTTCCTTGGTACTATTAACACGAAGAACATGCTTGTATTATTAATGAGGAAATATGTGTTAATCCTTATAATTAAAGTATGCATTTATAAATGTCAAGTAATGTTCAGAGCTGGGGTGACAAGGTGTATCATGATACAGCATGGCTAACTGAACTCAAATTATATTAGTTAAGTAGTTTCTTTAAAACATTATAATGGGCCTAAAATAAGGGATGACATAACGGAGCCCTTGTTATTCTCCAAAGTATGGCAAACCTGATGAAATTACCCTACAATAGAGATAGCAACTGCAAATGACCCTAAAACACCCACTGCTTGTAATCTTCCCATTGTGGTTAAGGTGAACCTTTAATCAATAATTATAGTTGTGTTAGGGGCAAAAAAACATATATGGAGTAAGAGACAAGTATAGGAGTAAATTAGTATAAGAGAGCATGTCGGTTGTGGTGTGCCGGAACCAACGATGCGGTAAGCCTGTAAATAAAAGAGGGCCCACCCAGGAGTAAAGAAAGTAAAAAGAGAAGGAAAGAAAAAAAATGGATATGTTAAAAGGAGGGTGAGGGTCATGCAAATCGCTAGACCTCGGACGGTATGGAGTAAAGTACCTTACTCCGTACTGTCCGAGGTCTAGCAATTTGCATGACCCTCCCACTACTCAACATATCTATTTAATAAATTTGACCCTTGGTACATGAATGCAAGCCAAGAAAAATTGGTGACAAGCCGCTAGCCAGGTTAATTTCCTGAAAAATTTCATGATCGTTAAAGATGATGAATGGCCTTTGTTAATAATGTGGCATGTGGCTTGGTTATCTGCGTAACAACGAACCGAATAACCTGACCACAAATGACCCCAAGTCACAGCAGCCCCGCTACGATGGGGTAAATCTTGAATAGGGCTGAGGTAGTGGAAAAACCTTCCAAATTCTGGACTTCTGCAGGCCAGCTACCCCAAAGCCATTCATGCCCATGGTAGACACTGCATCTGACCAAATGGTTGGTGAATTCTCTGACAGTTCTGGGAGGAACATGTTCCTTCCATTCTATGTTATTAAGAAACACTGCCACATAAGCAGGTCTGCTGTGGCATGGGCATCTAGGGTAAGTCGGCTATCATCATTGGAAAAATGTGGGAAAAGACAAAGCAATCTTGATATGAATGAGCACCCTTGGGGAATAATTCTCAGTACAAAGTTTAAGGAACCTAATAGTGATTGCAATTCTTAACAATTGCAGGAACCTAAATGAAGATATTGATTGATGCATGTGAGTATGTTCCCCATTTTGTCCTGTGGCAAGCTTGCCTGCCTGGAAATGGAATCTAATTGAATTCCCAGGAAATTAATGATAGTGTCCGGGCCTTCAGTTTTCTTTGGTTATACTGGAATACCTAACTGGTCAAAGAGGCTGCCCTGAGGCGACCTGGTGGAAGGGTGTTCTCTTTGACCATCAGGAAGTCATCTAAGTAAATAGGACATCTGTAAAATAAATAAAGGAAAAGAGACAGCGCCAGACAACCAGTAAGGCAGCAACCCAACAAGGGAATCCCCCCAAAACCCTAAAATACAGGATAAAAGCAAAATATAAAAGGAGGGCTGCGCCAGAATAAACAGTGTCCAGTATCAATAGTTATTGAAGATAAAATGTAATTTCTAACACCATGGGACTTGTCTCCCCACAAGTAACCCTATCCTTTGGTTTTTTTTTGTTGTTTTTTTTTTTGTTTTTTTTTGTTTTTTTAGTTCTCTTTTTCTAGCTTCCGTTTTTAGATCTCCTTATGGGGAACTACAATACCCATAAGGCCGTGCGACTATACTGCCAAAACCGAAGTGATGATTATCACATGATGTCAGTGTTTTTAATTAATAATCACTTCTCATCTTCTTTTTTGTCAGGAACTTGTAGAGATAGTATAAAAATCAATAGAGTGTATATAAAATATAACAATGAACTAAAACGATAAATAGCCAGGGTACATGTATAAATAAAAGTAGTTGGGACTATCAGTTAACCAAAAACTTTAATATTTATTATACAAAATTAAATTTCCATAACGCGTTTCGTCTAACAGACTTTATCAAAATATTCCATTTGATAAAGTCTGTTAGACGAAACGCGTTATGGAAATTTAATTTTGTATAATAAATATTAAAGTTTTTGGTTAACTGATAGTCCCAACTACTTTTATTTATACATGTACCCTGGCTATTTATCGTTTTAGTTCATTGTTATATTTTATATACACTCTATTCCGATTTTAATACTATCTCTACAAGTTCCTGACAACCAAAGAAATCCATAGGTGGGGATTATTCCACCAGCGCTGACATCAAAGAGCAGTTGGTCTGCTCTGTACTTGTAAGTACGTTTTTTTTATTCTCTTTTATAATATACACTTATACAGAGAGCACTATTTGGCTGTTTCTGTTTCCTTTGAGTTTTGGATACCCTGACGAACCCATCATAAATCCCATAAGCGGGGATTATACCGCTGTGTGCGCTTTACCCTAGAGCTGGACAGAAGCTCTGGAAATTGTGAGTTCGTTATCATTAATCAATTTTTACTTCATTTGAACCGTACATTCTGCACCATCGTTTGTTCTCTCCTTTTATCTTTTATATATTACCTGAAGATCGCGTTCCTGTACCTAAAGACGACAGAGAGGATACCTTTTTAGGTCGGACTTTTTATCTTCAATAACTATTGATACTGGACACTGTTTATTCTGGCGCAGCCCTCCTTTTATATTTTGCTTTTAAATAGGACATCTGTTTATGTTCAGGAGTAACCAACATAATGTCTCTGCAAAAATGTCAAAGATTTTGGGCCTACTCTTTGATCCAAAAGTTAGTGGTGAGAAAAAATAGTACCAGCTTTTCCATTTAATTCCATGTAGGTGCCAGAGTGTAGGATGTATAGGTAGTAGTCTGAAAGCGTTGACTATATCTGTCTTGCTTAGCCATGGTCATACCCCTGCTTTAATGATAGCTGCAATGGCATTGTCAATGGTGGCATACTGTAGGGCAAACTCCTCTGAAGGGATCAGAGAGTTCAGACTTGGAATTGCTGAGGTGTGGGGTGCAGACAGGTCAATGATTAATCTTTGTTTTAAGGAGTTTTCCCCCGTGACAAAACCGATAGGGTTTGTCTTCCATGCAGTAAATGGTGGGGATTGGAAAGGCCCTAGCAGGAAGCCCTCAACAAGTTCTTGTGCTATGAGTTTATCTACGGTTGTGGGATTCATCTGTGATGACTGCAAGTTATGGCATTCTAGGTTACCTGAAGGCATGTGTATGATACCTGTATGGAAACCTTCTGAAAAACCTGATTCTAGGAAATCCACCAAATATCTCGAAGGATGTGTAGACAGTAAAGCGGATAATATAGTAACATTGACAGACGTTAAATGAGGTTTAGGGTACAGTTTATTGGGACACATGGTTTTTGCATATGCCCGGAAACATTTTGAACAGATATGCAACAGCCTGCATGCACTGAAGCTACACGTACCGGCATTGAAATTATTGCATATTTGGGATTTCCCAATGAAGATAATGGGTTGACCTAACTTGTCCTTTGCAATTTTCTCTGTTCTACCAGAGGTGCTAGGAACAGGAGCACGGGGACAAAAAATTGGTTTTATGGGCAGAAGATGACCAGGATGCACAAGCTGGTGTCTTTAGACCTGCAAAGTGTCTGCAGGAAATTTCCGGATCTAATTTGCTCTAGTTGGTCCTACTTCCAAATTGAGAGAGAGCTGCAGACACTTTAGCTGCAAATGACCTATGATAGTCATAGAAAGCCGGACCTCCATATTTGTTAGTTTGATTTGCACCTGAAATTAAGTGCAGTGGGTCCAGGAGTCAATTCACTCAGAAAGGCTTTTTGTATATTCTGATGGTTCAGGAGAAATGCAGCACTTACATATATGGGGTGTATGGCTTTAAATCTGCTAGAGGCAGAGTCAAACTTACTACACACCAAATAATATGCTTTTAGCTCAAAAATTCAAACTGTAAGGGTGATATAGGAAAACGGTATGAGGAACTGTTTCCTATTTGTGATATAAATTGTCACAATTATATACGGTGTATACATCTTTAAATCTGTTAGAAACAGAATAAGGCAAAGTATATACCAAATGATGTACTTTATGACAAAGACGTAAACTTCATGTAATAGACATACAGTATGTATGACTGTATTCTGTAAGTCAATAAATAACCGTATCACTTTAAAATGAAAATAAAAATGTTTGGATAGATGAGTAGATAAAATTAATACAACGTTTATTAGGCATAATGGTTAAATTAAATAAAAACACTAAAAATATATTCAGATAATACTAATATTTGAAAAATATGAGCCAGGAACGTATTGCAAGAGTATTACCAGCAATTTGGCAGTTCTTGAATCAGGTAAACCGCAGGGACCGTCCAGGATGGATATGGATACAGTGTTGCAGATACTGTGATCTCTGGCTGTCGGCTGTGAGGTTGGCGTGCGTCCCAGACCTCACTCTGAGTGATGCACGCTGTTGGCCGATAGGTCCCCAGATCTTGGGAAGTTACACTCTCGGTGGAAAGGAGAAGAAATCCCTTGCTGCTGGTTTCAAAATTCTGCTTCCGTATCCTGCTCAGTCCATATTTGTTGCCTAGATCTACCAGCTTGTGCATGTACAAATCAAACTCTTCTCTTCTATTTGGGTAGACCGAGCATACAACATCCCTATATATACCAAAAGCTAAGACAAACTCAGGGATTGACAGTTTCCTGTTTAACCTGGAGTCCTCAGCTTTAATCACCACTGATAAATCCCCATATGCATAGGTTTTGTTCTCTACAATATCCTGGGAGGCAATTAGGAGTGATGCCAGGTTAACATCTTTACCTTCCAGGATATCTTTTTTAGGATGAGCTGGGATCATGTGAGCAAGATTAACGTCCTCTAAATCTGAAGTAGTCACTGAACTACCAAGGTGAGTTTCAGTAGTGACTGGTTGAACTGCAGTGGAAGGCCCGAATGTTGTCAGAGCTTGAGTGACCGATTCCAGTTTCTCCAATCTGTCATTGACCTTCCCCATGGAGGCCATGAGTGATGACAGCATGAAGTGAATATCCGCTGAATTAGAACCGCTTGGGCCTTCCTCTGCCTTCACATTATCTGTGGATGTGTGTAGTAGACTGAACAGTTCCGCTTTCCTAGCGGTAGCTGGGTACGGAATCTGATATTTTCTGAGCTCAGTAGTAATGCGGGGGATAGTCCAGGATCTGATAGATGATGGGCTGGCCATGTCTCCTCTATGTGAAGGTATACCGGATCTAGCCGGAGTGCTGGGTAGAGATAGCTCTTCACCACCTTCTTGAGACATACTAAATAACATAAAGATTACCATTACTACCTGTACATCTTATAGTAGTACTGGTTTGCTAGCTAATGTGGCGAAGCAATTATACTAAGTTGGTGACTTGTGAGGCCCTGCCAGATGCCCAGCGGCTTTAAAGGCTCTATCTATTCGTTGGTGTGAGGGGATTCCATGGCCACCGAATGTTGTGGTGGGGTGTTGGCCTCTCACTGACTTATAACAGCTTAAGATAGAATGGGAGTGACAGGTGAGGCCCTCTCTATGACACTATGTGAGGTGGCTAACTATGATTTGGCCCGATGGGCGTATACCTCCAGGGGTGAGGATGGGTGTTGGCCTCGCGGGACCACTAACCTAAGGCATGGAGGCCGTAGAATTGAATTACCTATTGGACTCCTAGAACCCTGTTGCCAGTATGTTCTTAACTAGATAAATGAGGGGGAGGAATTATACGATATGTAATGAGCAGGTGAACATACCTTGGTAATTTAGGTTTTTGCTGACAAGCCAGCTAGTAGATTTAGTTGTACCTGAAATCTAATGGTAAAACAGAGTGTTGGAGTATGAAAACATAAATTGAAATGATCCTTATGATCCCTGCAAAACCAAGCTCCTTGTATCGTACTAACTCTCTTCCCAACGTGGTGACTGAAAGCGGAATTGCTTTTTTTTATAAATAGCTGGTGACCCAAAGCCTTTGCTAGCAATCATGCTATGTGATCTTGGAAAGCTGAGATTTATGTGAATGGTTGCACGGAAGAAAACACAGGAAGAAAGTAAAGAAAACCTATGTCCTTAATTATCTACTTAGGTAGTAGCTTGGGAGCTGAAGCACACGATTTTAAACATGTAAGACAGGTTATGTGAATACGATTCTTAAATGCGGTATAAGAAAGATTAATTAAATTAAACATGTAGAAATCCTGTTGCTTTAACAAAATGCTTGTACCGAGAGAGACCGCTAGGGGTAAGTATTGTAGCCTGACTTATACTGCAATCTTATGTTCCTGTGCACGAAAGTCCTCCTGTCACAGGCTTTCGTGTAGTTTTTCAAGGAGAAACTAACAAATGAACCTGATTGGCTCCCGTTCAGGAGTTTTATTCGAAAAACTGTACCATAATATGAAAAGTGAGATAGGCTTAACATGAACCTCATTCGGCAGATTGTAAAAAAAAAAAAAAAAACAAGCCAGTGTTTCGTAAGAGCTATGTGACCTGAAAGTGTGAAGATAGACCCGACTCGTGATGACGCCATAAGACGGCGACTGGCGCGACGTGCAGGTCGATGGCTTACAGTTTTGGTGAGTTCCTGGCTCTATCCTTGGAGATGTCTGCTCGGAAGGAGCTGTTTGGATGCCGAAATCTGTGGGCATTGGCAGGAACAGCAGGAACAAGTGAACCATGTTAAAACAGGTACATTTTTTCAAGATGGTGACCAGCGCGACCCGGAAGTAGTCTCATTCAAATTGCTAGACCTAGGGTTCCCTTAAGTAGGGAAGCACACATGCCTTAACATTTGTCTATGATGAAATGGAAAATATTACATTTAAAATGATCCTTGGACATTTAAAGAAGGATCTTTAATTTTTCTTTTTACTTTAGAGCAGGGGTTCTCAACTCAGCCCTCAATGACCCCTGAACTGTCCAGGATTTAGGGATTACCCTGCTGTGTCTAATGTGTTTTTAGGGGGGGGAACAAACACTTTAGACCCAACAGTGTAATCCCTGAATCCTGGACTGGTAGGGGGTCTGGGTTGAGAACCCATGCTTTAGAGTAAAGGGAGTATAGATAAAGATAGTCCTACGTATTACAGATATAGTCGAGTTTTGGCCAATGTTCAATATTTTCTAACTCTATAAAAACTAAACTAAATAAGGAGATTAGATGGCAGACTGAGTTTATACCGACAGTATATTAACTAGCTTTCTTATTCTGTACAATATGTCCTTGGACAGATGTCCTGATGCCTAGTACAATCAATGGAGAGCACAGAGCACTAAACCTACTCTCCTCTCTGACTCTCTACAGGTGATACTTGAAAAATTTGAATATCGTACAAAAGTTCATTTATTTCAGTAATGCAACGTAAAAGGGGAAACTAATATATGAGATAGACACATTACATGCAAAGCAAGATAGTTCAAGCCGTGATTTGTCATAAGTGTGATGATTATAGCTTACAGCTCATGAAAATCCCAAATCCACAATCTCAGTAAATTAGAATATTGTGAAAAGGTGCAATATTCTTGGCTCACAGTGTTCCACTCTAATCAGCTAAGTAAGCCATAACACATGCAAGGGGTTTCTGAGCCTTTAAATGGTCTCTCAGTCTTGTTCAGTAGGAATCCCAATTATGAGAAAGACTGCTGACCTGACAGTTGTGCAGAAAACCATAATTGACACCCTCCATAAGTAGGGAAAGCCTCAAAAGGTAATTGCGAAGGAAGTTGGATGTTCCCAAAGTGCTGTATCAAAGCACATTAATAGAAAGTTATGTGCAAGGGAAAGGTGTGGAAGAAAAAGGTGCACAAGGAGAGGATTGTTAGGAAAAGGCCATTCAAAAGTGTTGGGGACTTTCACAAGGAGTGGGCTGAGGCTGGAGTCAGTGCATCAAGAGCCACCACACACAGACGGATCCTGGACATGGGCTTCAGATGTTGTATTCCTCTTGTCAAGCCGCTTCTGAACAACAAACAACATCAGAAGCGTCTTACCTGGGCTAAAGAAAAACAGACCTGGTCTGTTGCTCAAAGTCCTCTTTTCTGATGAGAGCAACTTTTGCATCTCATTTGGAAACCAAGGACCCAAAGTCTGGAGGAAGAATGGAGAGGCACACACTGCAAGATGCTTGAAGTCCAGTGTGACGTTTCCACAGTATGTGTTGATTTGGGGGCCATGTCATCTGCTGGTGTTGGTCCACTGTGCTTCATTATGTCAAGGGTCAATGCAGCCATCTACCAGGAGAATTTGGAGCACTTCATTCTTCCTTCCGCAGATGAGCTTTATGGGGATGTTGACTTCATTATCCAGCAGGACTTGGCACCTGCCCACACTGCCAAAAGCACCAAAGCCTGGTTCAATGACCGTGGGATTACTGTGCTTGATTGGCCAGCAAACTCGCCTGACCTGAACCCCATAGAGAATCTATGGGGCTTTGCCAAGGGAAGGATGAGAGACATGAGACCGAACAATGCAGAAGAGCTGAAGGCCGCTATTGAAGCATCCTGGTCTTCCATAACATCTCAGCAGTGCCACAGGCTGATAGCTTCCATGCCACGCCGCTTTGAGACAGTAATTGCTGCAAAAGGGGCCTAAGCCAAGTACTGAGTCCATATGCATGCTTATACTTTTCAGAGGTCCGATATTGTTCTATTTACACTCCTTGTTTAATCGATTTTATATAATACTCCAATTTACTGAGATTGTGGATTTGGGGCTTTAATGAGCTGTAAGCCATAATCATCGCACTTATGACAAATCACAGCTTGAACTATCTTGGTTTGCATATAATGCATCTATCTCATATATTAGTTTCCCCTTTTACATTGCATTAGTGAAATAAATGAACTTTTGCACGATATTCTATTTTTTCTAGTATCACCTGTAGCTAATGGGTATGATAGTCATTGTATGCAAATATTTTCTAAAACAGGAGGATATGTGCAAAGTTCATTGTATGTTCAACTAATAAAGGGCTCTTACATACCATTACCACATATTAGACCACATATTGAATATGCTGTGCAACTTTGGGCACACATTCTAAAGAAGGATATTATGGCACTAGAAAATGTGAAGAGGTGGGCTACAAATTAATAAAAGGAATGTAACATATCAGCTATGAAGAAAGGTTAACAAATTTAAACGCTTAGAAAAACATTGCCTGAGAGGGGATATGATAACATTATACAAATATATTCAGGGACAATACAAACCATTGTGTGGAAATCTATTCACAAACTGGATTTTACATAGGACACAAGGTCATGCGTTTAGACTGGAAGAAATAAGATTTTTTCTAAGGCAAAGAAAAGGCTTTTTTACTGTAAGAACAATAAGGATGTGGAATTCTAAGCCTGAAGAAGTGGTTTTATCAGAGTCTAGGGGGGTAGCATAAATTCTTGCCCCAGGGCTCTCTCTACTTTAGTTTTTCCACTGGACAGAGGTCAGGGAGGATGGACCGAGGAGAGCACACTTTGAAAATAAGCTTATAAAGAATGAAAATTAATATTTTGCTTTGCCTGTTTTTTATAACAATTGTGTTTTTTTTTCTATAAACTGTTTTAAATACTACTATATTTCTGTATATGCTATTTTTTATGTAATCTCAAGATTTGGATTATATTTGTAGATGAGATACAACATATTTTCAGGATTGAATATTGTTTTTCTTTGACTTGTCAAGCAAACAGTGTGCTTTCTAGGATAATTGTTTAATTTATTTTTAAATTGATCATTTACTAAAGTTAATTTCAAATTATATGCCAGAGGAGTCAAATTCCAAAACTTCTCAAAGTCAATGTTGTTTTCAGTTTGGCTATTTTGGTTTTAATTTTGAAATTCACTTTGAATTCATGGCAATTCTCACTTTGATAAATAACTCTGTATGCCAAAGAACCATTCTTTAGTCTTCAGTCGTCATAGACTCTGCACAAAAGGATTACAAAGATTTGAGATAATATATTTGTCAAAGCTATACATCATTAAATAACAGGTGTTACTTATTTTACTTGAAAGACTACATTAAGCATTAGTATTATCAACTGGTTATCAAACCCTGTTTTTATGTGCTTGTTGACTAAGATGTATCCTGAATTATGTGAATTTATGTGCTGTTTTTGGTCATTTTGCTATGTGTTTGTGTTACCACAATTTCATATGTTTTTCATTTACCATCCCCACACATATTATACATGGTTTTTATAGGTCTGGTTTTTCATGCTAACCTATATGCGTATATAGCAGAAAAATAAGATGAAGGATAAAATAAAAAAAGAAAAGAAAACTAGAAGAAAAAGTAAAGATTTTATTAATAATATAGAACTATATAGAAGTGCGGGGGTTAAAAGGTGGTGATGGGGATTGACCTTGGATGTAGCCTCGAGGGAAGGGTTATAGCATGTTTCTTTGCACTAAAGCATCAGGTGTGTGTTCTAAGTGACCTTGTTGTTTTTTAATAACTGCTTATCTTTTGGGTTTTGACAAACAGTCTCTAGAGTTTACAGATAATGATGCAAAAAAAAACATCCAATGACATTTATAACAAATAACTGAAACAAACATGTATTACAACAGTGTTATGCAAAAGAGAATCTCAGAGCTTTGCATTGCATAGGCTATAGCATTAAAAGACCAAGTACATCATAATAAAGACTTGCCAGTAAAGAACAGAAGACCAAGACTACTTTGGGCACAGGCACACCAAAACTGTACTAAAGAAGATTGGAAATATGTTGCCTGACCAGTCATGATTTCTACATCAATATAAAGATGATAAGGTTAGAATTTGGTGCAAACAACATGAATCAATTGATCCATCCTGCTATCTGTCAATGATACAAGTTGTTATTGGTAGTGGTGTACTGTACTTCGCCTTGTAAAATTACTTGAACTTTGCTTGTATGCTACAACCTACCGTAGCATTGATGTTGATCATGCCTTAATTGCCACTCTGTCCACTCTATGTTAATCTTATAACAGAATAACACAAAGTATATATGTGGCGTGTATGTGTGTGTTAATACAGATGTATATTTGCATGGAGTGTCTGTGTGAGAATGCAGGAATGTATATTTACCCCATCTTTGTTCACATGACATCTATTCAACAATGTCCTTTGTAGCGGAATGGATCCGCACCAATAACTTTTATTCCCTTCCTCAGCTGTCCGTACACCCCTCTGTTACAGTACTGTGTTTTATCCTATCTATTTCATGTGATTACACTTTATCTGTTCAGGAGAGTTCATGCAAATGGAATCCGTTCACCTCCTGAATGAGGACTACCCCTGTATCCCATTAGAACATTGTCACCCACCACTTAAGTGTGAAACTGCAAGAGAAACATTTAATGAATGCTTCCCCCTGTGTGGCCGCAATTCGTATAACCGAACATGTGGCAGAGAGTATGACGGACATCTTGTCTCCCGAACAAGGGCAGCGGTACTTGGTCATCGAGTGCCTTAAACCCTTTTCGGCTAGGCACTCATACGAACACCGGTAAACTTTTGATCGCTGCACGTGGAGATATGAAGTACCGAACAGGGGGAGCATTCGTATTGTGAAAGCAAGAGATTCCCTTGTATGGTTTTCGCACAGGAACATCACGAACAGAGACTGGCCAGGGCACCTATTGTCCTGGAACTATTTTGGGCCACCACCTCGTGTCTAGCCGGTCAAATCTGATCTACCGAACCGATCTGAGTGATTCTTGGATATGTTGCTCACTCAGATTGGGGATATCAGGGAATGTACTTTATTTGGGGTTCCTACGTATGGTTGGGGGACTTTTGAGGTGCAGGATATTTTTGGGATTTGTTGTGCCTGAGAGATAATTAAATAGGAGGAGATTACCCAGGCAATTATCTCTCAGGCACAAGGGATCCTGGGTTTGAAACCCTTGCATTTTCTGCCTGTGAGACCCCTTGCATGGGAGATGGCATAAAAACCATGTATGTGTGAATAAAATTCAGTTATACCCCCAGAGCTGAGTGTCGTCCACTTGCTGGGGATGAGGTAGGAGATTCTTCGATTACTTTGCTCTGCCTGACTGTTCCATTGGATTATTTTACTTGTTCCTGACTGTAATTTGGTGAAACCAGTGGAGGAGAGTCCGTGCTAGGACTAAGGCTCCTCTACAACCATCTCCAGTGTCTCTCCCACCCACCCCCCATACCTGCCTCTACCTGCCTCCACCTTTTTACTTTTTGATGCAGGGTGTTTCATTTCCACCTATTTGTATGTGTATATCAGTTGTACACTGGCTTGTGGTGCACATAATGGAGGTATCATCTTATTAGGTGGGCTACTAGTTGCTGCCATTTTTGTTATATTTTTTCCTCTATTTTTTTTTTTTTTTTAAAGTGTGCACCTGTGGCATTATTTTGGAGCTACTACCATGTGCGAATTTCAATGGAAATATTGGTGTACTACATATGTTTTGTTTAGGATCAGTCCAGAACCAGGATGAATGTACCAAGATTTGTATCTGACAAGCAACATTATATTAAGTAAGCATTTTCTGCTGTGTCTACCCCCTTGATATTTTGGACTGGCAGTATTTTTCTTTTATATGGGTTTATTCTCTGTTCTAAATGATATTTACGTAGCTCTTTGGTGATATCACTTCAGCAACTGATACCACTTGTGATAGAGCTGTGCAATCTCCCTTATAATAAAGGGTCCCTCTCATGCTGCTACACCATGCAGTCCAGTTCAGGGAGATATATCTATCTCCCCAACCAGAGCAATGAGCACAATACCCCATGTGGGTCCTTGAGCTGAACGGGGCCCTTACAAGAGTTTGTTCTGTACCCCTTTAATGGTGGCCCTGATCATTATAAAATAGAATTAAAGAAATGTAACTGAAAGGAAGATCACTTATTTAGTTTTAAAAAGTGTAGGTCTGTGTGATAAACCCTAGCATAGGAAAGAGACCTTTGGGTCACCTCAGTATATACCAGAGTATTAGAAAACAACTTATGTTAAATAATGCCAACAGAAATTAAAGAAGAGCAAAATATCAGGCAACATATTTACCCAATACTGTCTACTTAGTTTAACACATGCAATATATTTAGTATTTAACCAATCCACATTAGGACAGGTTTTTAGAAGATCTAATGACGATTTTCATGAGCTGGCTCTGAATCATATTTAATCCTTATGTATTCATAAGGATTATCATCATCTTTGTTACACCTATACCTGCCGCATAAACATTTTTTTATCTATTGTTGGTATACATTTTGTTGTTTTTTTTTTAGGGTCACATTAGCACTTCCTATAACTAGCCTTGAAAATATCTGAATATGACATACCTACACCATGGTAAATAGAGATGCACAAACCTTTTTAAACAGAAGTTGCATGATGAGACCTGGGCTGAACTCGACAGCTGTTTTGCTTAGTAGTGTCTGCTACCTCAAGGGATTCAAGTGTTTTGGGATTAATTTTGTGATTTATACGCTGTGATCTTGTTTACGTCATTCCCTATTTAGACAAACATCTATCTTTTTCAAATTATATGTAGTAGTTTACACACAACAACAAACGCAAATGAACCTTAAACAATTGCTTAAAAACTGTTTCCAGCAAACAACATCTAAGTACAAACACAAAGTACTGATTATGATTTATATGCACTTTGCTTATTTGATCACACATGAACATTATTGAGTTGTTATAAAACTGTCTCCTGAAACAAATGTATACAATTTGTGTCTATAATCCAATGTTCAAGTTTCTCTTGTTTAATACCAATAAAGAACATTATGAAAATAATATAAATTTTTGTACTTTTTCCAGTTTTGAAAACAAAGTAAGATTCCAACCTAATGTGACAAAGAAGTAATGTATTTTGTGTTAATACAATTTCATAAGAGAATAATATGT
The DNA here is from genome assembly GCA_933207985.1 of Pelobates cultripes. NCBI lineage: Eukaryota > Metazoa > Chordata > Amphibia > Anura > Pelobatidae > Pelobates > Pelobates cultripes. Next base: position 140,704,943 of record OW240916.1, on the reverse strand, counting down.
TAATAGATAAATAGTGTTTATGCAGTATATTCCAGAACTAACCTTGAATTAGGTTTTGAAAGATAAACTTAAATACAACATGGCTTATTCAGACAGAACATGCAGGTGTAAAACATCACTAATCAATTAATAATTGAATTCCAAGGAAGCAACATCTTTTTAAAGTGCCCCTGCCATGCAAGATGACTCTGTGAAACACTCAGGGCCAGACTGGGAATTCAAAACAGCCCTGGAAAAAAATGTATGCCTGCCCCATAAGTCCTTGCGCCACGTAATGTGTATATGTGTATATATATGTTCAATCAGAAAATTCCCGGTATCCCAGTGAGCCAGTCCGGCCCTGGAAACACTGTAGACAGTAAAATGCTATCTATGAGTTGTGGAAGATTTATCAGAGTGTCATAGTCTGAAAAGTGGTGCAAAGATCTAAACATGGGCAAGTTACCATGAAACCAATGGAATCAGCAGGAACATTCCATTTTTCATTACTCCACCTTTACAACTTAAAACCTTTCAGAGAAAAAATTAATCTCTTCCAAATTGTAATACATTTATACACTTTTGTAATACATTTATACACTGTAAACACTTTTAATTAATCTACTTAGTGACCAAGGCTTTCTTAACAGTCTGTGTTTGTAACTGAGACATTTCTTTTGGCACTTTTGCTATGTTTTAGGTTTTTTTTCGATATCCAGCATGTATGCATAATATTACATATGCATAAAAAAAAGATAGATATATATTTTATAGTTATGCTTATAATAATTTCTGCACAATTAGTGCAATCACGTTAAAATAGATATGCATATTAGTAATGATTGGTAAATGTCTCATGTGTCCAAGACTGTGATTATGCTTCTTTGTTATGGGATAAACCTTACAGTAACTTAACTTAAAGTTACAGTTTGAACTAAAAGATTTACTAGACCTTTGCCACGCGTTTGGGACAAAATAACACTCCCCAACTGTACTAACTTGACCATTTTATTCTCAATTCACACTAGCTTTCTGACACTTTAAGCAGACTCCATACAGCACAGCGTACAACACATTCACAAAGTGCAAAGTACCGTGTATGGTGGCCATCGTGAAGAGGTTAAAATGAACTGACAGCAAATACTTTATGTACATAGATAAATAGTGCATCAATATATGTGTATTTAACTAAAGCATACTTCCTGGTCTGTAATATATTGAGTATCCGGCAAGCAATGAGTAAAATGTGATCTACATAAGTTTAATAGTCATAACAGAAAATTACTATAAACGCCAAAAGTTAACTATTACCCTCACTTATTTTATCACCTTATACATAACCAGAATAGATACCCAGATAAAATATATCTCCGATCAAAAGAAACAAAACACTGAAAATGTATCTGGTTAAAGGAGATTTATTTGCAGTCCAAGTGTTTATATATATATCTATATATATATATCTATATATATATATATATATATATATATATATATATATATATATATATATATATATATATATATATATATATACACACACACACATATATATATATATATATATATATATATATATATATACTTTTATATATATATATACATATATATATATATTTGTTTCTTATTTAATAAAGATGCAATTATTTGAAAACTTAGGCAGTTTCAGGCAATAGAGGTTTTTTTGCACATATACTTCCTTTCAAACTGAAGAACTAAGTGCTTATGCTAGTATGAAGCAGACTTGCAAGTATAAGAACAGTTGTTTGTAAATAATTAATAGTTTGTGCCGAGCTGCTTTATATATCATTTAGTATGATCAAAAGTCACAAGGCTTATGAAATATAACACAGTAAGATTTTATAAACTATGAAAAAAAAAAATGTCTTATTCATTAGTTCCAAAAATTTCCATAGAAACTTGAAAGAGGATTTCATTCAATGAACAGAAAATGCAGATGGTGAGTAAACTCAGAGTTTTTATTAAATTATAATTATGTTTTAGAAAACAATTGAACCTTATTGTCTGTAGAACTATTTCATTGCCACTGCTAAAAGACTTTTTTTTCACATTGGAATTTTTTTTACTAGTCTATTGCCTATGAAAAGGAATTCCACTGAAAAAATAGATACTCGGTTGTAGAGGGCAGTTTGGGATTTCAGGTGGGTGGTGGTGGGTTTTACAGAAAACACCCAGTGGGCCTCAATGGCTGGGGACCAAGGACAGCAGGGGAGATCCTTTCATCTCCCCTGCTGACCCATGCAGAGCTAGACTTGGCTGATGAGGAGATCAAAGATCGTACTCACCAGCACATTGGCACTTCGTTCAAGTAGAGGAAGGGAAAGGCCTGCGAGGCTCTGTGTTCCTCCCTCAAGCTCAGAGTCAGTGCTGTGCTCGCAGGAGGACAGGAGAAGCAGCCTGCAGCCAGAGGAGCTACAGACTAAAGTAAACATGCCACCACCGGACTACCAGGGCTTGAGGCATTATGTCCCCCCTCCCTGGTAAAAGGTAAGAAGAAGGGAGGGGGAGATATTAGGATAGAGACCCTTTGCACCCTTCACACACAAAAACACACACTACACCCCTCACACAACACCCCTCACACACACTGACTGCCCCCTCACACATATAGACTGACCTCCTCATACGCACTCCACCCCTCACATGCACTGCCTCCCTCACACATGCATATTAGCCTTCACACACGCACAGCAGCCTTCATACACACACACAGCAACTCTCACTGCACCTCTCTCACACACACACACTGCACCCCTCACACACTGCACCCTTCACAAACATACTTCACCCTTCACAAACATACTGCACCCTTCACACACACTGCACCCCTCACACCCACACACCGCACCCCTTACACACACACACACTCACTGACACACATAGAAAAAAAAGTAGAATAGAAAATAGAAAAAATTATAATAGATTCATTTAAGTAAATATAAAAAAAATGTTTTTAAAAAATAAACTAATTTCTAAAAAAAATCATCTAAAAAAATCGCCCTTGCTCTATAAAGTTAGTTATCAACACTGGTGGCCGGAAAGAAAATTTTACCATCAACTAAGATACAAAGATACAGGAAGTGCCTCTTGTGGCTATTTTACAGACAGTCTTTACACTCTTTCTCTAAAATTTTAATGTTAAAGGAACAGGGACACAGCACCCAGACCACTTTATTGAGATATATAGTGTTTCTTTAGTATTAGCCATTTCATATCCTGCATCACATCAGGTGGTACACACTTCACATTATGCTGCTAATTCCATAGCTGAAGAGTTTGAAACTTCCAATGTCATTAACATCAGCACAAAAACTGTGTGGTGGAAGCTTCATAGAACCCAAGTTAAATGATTAGATGTGATTTTTCAGCTTATACTTGGATTATGCTTAGTGTTTAAAATATTTCTCTAGGGATAATTGTCTTTTGTACTAGCATTTATTAATTAATATTATTATAAGTACTTACTGGTATATGTTTTGTTTGTTTTGTTGTATACTGTATACATGTCTTTGTATGGGTTTTAAAATATGGTAGAAAATATAAAGACCAATATATATATATATATATATTTAAAAAGAACGGGCTTCCATGGCTGAGCAGATGCATGCAAGCCTCACATTACTAAGTGCAATGCCAAGCATCGGATTGAGTGGTGTAAAGCACGCTACCACTGGACTCTGGAGCAGTGGAAACATGTTCTGTGGAGTGACAAATCACACTTCTCAGTTTATCAGTCTGATAGACAAGTCTGGGTTTGGTGGATACCAGGGGAACGTTATCTGCATGACTGCATTGTGCCAACTGTAAAGTTTGGTGGAGGAGGGATAATGATAATGGCAGTTTTTCAGGATTTGTGCTAGGCCCCTTACTTCCAGTGAAGGGAAATTATATTATTTCAGCATATCAATACATTTTTGATAATGCTATCCTTCCAACTTTGCAGGAACAGTGTATATTCCAGCATAACTGTGCTCAGTGCACAAAGCATGGTCCATAAAGACATGAGTTTGGTGTGGAAGAGTTTGACTGTCATGCACAGAGCGCTGACCTCAACCCCATCGAACACCTCTGAGATGATCTGGAATGGATATTGCGAGCCAGCCTTTCTTGTCCAACATCTGTGCCTGACCTCACAAATGCTCTTCAAAATGAATGGGCAAAAACTCCCACAGAAACACTCCAATATATTTTGTTAAGCCTTTCCAGAAAAGTGGAAGTTGTTATAGCATGCAAAGGTGGGACCAACACATATTGATGTCTATGTATTTAGAATGCAATATCATAAAAATGCCTGTTGTTGTAACAGTCAGGTGTCCTAATACTTTTATCCAACACATACACACATATACACATACACAAAAGGGATGCACTCACCTAAACTTGCATACATTTTAAGGCCTAAAAGCTATTTCAAAATATACATCCGTACAAGTTTTCACAGATACAATCAAAACACACATGTTAATGTTAAATTCTAACAAAAAATAGACTGGGGTGAAGGAAAGAAAAGGATGTATGTTGAAATATATATATATATGTATATAGAAAAATAAATAAGCAAGGCACTCCTCCTAAAGCTTACTTAAGCAGTTTCAAAAATTGCCTAGGTGCAATCCCGCGTAAACTGTATAATAAAGAGTAAAGGGAGCACACTAGGACTACTTCTGGGTGGAAAAAATAGTATTTACTGTATTATAAAATAATACATGTCCTGTGCAAAGTACAAAAAATCTACGTTTCGACCCTCCTGGGGTCTTTATCAAGATCTTGATAAAGACCCCAGGAGGGTCGAAACGTCGATTTTTTGTACTTTGCACAGGACATGTATTATTTTATAATACAGTAAATACTATTTTTTCCACCCAGAAGTAGTCCTAGTGTGCTCCCTTTACTCTTTATTATATATGTATATATATATATATATAGGTATCCAAAAAAACTGAATGCACTCCAGGGTCATTGTAAAGTAAAATTTAACCTTTAATTTATATACAAAATGAAAAAATAAACATCGTTTCAGCTCACATTTGGATATATCTGCCATCCTGAAGAAGGCTCCAGATGTGAGCCGAAACTTTGATGTTTATTTTTTTATTTTGTATATAAATTAAAAGTTACATTTTACTTTACAAAGACCCTGGAGTGCATTCAGTTTTTTGGGATACCTAGGATTTTTTGCTGGAATCGCACCGGCATCACAGTTATTATATACCTGGAGTGCAAGCACCTTGGATTTATCTATATTTATATAAATATATATATATATATATATTTATTTTATTTATTATTTTTTTTTCCTTTTACGTATTATTGTTCATGTTAAAGGTAGAAGAAATATGTTCCTTTAAACAACTCTTAAATGGTCTTTCAGTTTTGCCAACATGCTGGATATTACCCACCTTACAGGTCATTAACAAAATCAACTGGGCTGTGTTGCATTTTGCATAATCCATGATCTAAATGATACTGAAGCAAATTGTGTGTATAACAGCATCCCAATCAGAAATGATAGCCATATTTCTAATTTTAAAAAAAACAAAAAAAATTTATATTTAGCTGCCTTAGAATTAAACAATATTTTTCAAAGAAAACTAGGTAAAATTAGTGCGCACTATGTGGAAACATTATCTGTCTTAGCATTAGGTTTTTAAGTGTGAGATAAAATGTAAAAAAATTGTGAGGCAGAAAATTCTAATATTACATATTTGGTTAAACTTCTAGTTATTATAGGTGCATCCCACAAACTTGGACAAAACAAGCACAGACTGATTGGAACTAAGTTTCAGCTGCTTGATTGGAAACTCTGGTGGGCTGTCCTATAGCAGCAGCAATTTTTACAAATAACATTATTAACCACTCTCAGAGTTGGTGAAGATTTCTCCACCTGCAGTTTTTGATGCAATAAAAAAAAATCAAATCCATTGCTGTGGTAAGTACTAATGATAAGTGTGTTTTAAAAAAAATATATATTGTGTCTGTGAACTGTGATCTGTGATTCAGTCCCTCCTTTCTATTGACAGCTCGAAATGCTGCTGAGTTACTAAGTGTGATGGACCACCTGGCACCCCGACCTGGTACCTCCATCAATCGCTGCTTCCAACATTCCTGGAGTACCATAATGACTGCACCGGACACCATTCCCACCGTAAACACCACAAACCGCTGCAGCTTGGTCCTCCAACCTCCCTGGACCCAAGACCAGGATCCTGCTTCAAGTGGGTAGACCTCTCCTACTCCAGAGATCAAAGCAGGCTGCTCTTACAAGAGCAATTGTTGTAAGCGAAGGGAGTATAGCAATTATAGTAATCCCCAGAGTGAATATAGCTCTCCAATCCCCCAAACATGAGCCTAGACTTCATGTTGGGTAAAACGAATCTGTTTAATGCCAACAACAACTGGCCTTATATGCAGGTCCCCATGTAAGGGGTTTCTGGTTACATAGAAACATAGAAACATAGAATGTGACGGCACATAAGAACCATTTGGCCTATCCAGCCTGCCCAATATTTCGAAATACCTTTAATTAGTCCCTGGCCTTATCTTAAGTCTAGGATAGCCTTATGCCTATACCACGCATGCTTAAACTCCCTCACTGTGTTAACCTCTACCACTTTAGATGGAAGGCTATTCCATGCATCCACTACCCTTTCAGTCAAGTAATACTTCCTGATGTTATTTTTAAACCTTTGCCCCTCTACTTTAAGATGATGTCCTCTTGTTGTGGTAGTTTTTCTTCTTTTAAATATAGTCTCCTCCTTTACTGTGTTGATTCCCTTTATGCATTTAAATGTTCTTATCATATCCCCCCTGTCTCGTTTTTCCTCCAAGCTATACATGTTAAGATCCTTTAACCTTTCCTGGTAAGTTTTATCCTGCAATCCAATTTCTACAGTATCAATATCCTTCTGAAGATATGGTCTCCAGTACTGCTTACAATACTCAAAGAGAGGTCTCACCAGTGTTCTGTACAATGGCATGAGCACTTCTCTCTTTCTACTGCTAATACATCTCCCTATACAACCAAGCATTCTAGCATTTCCTGTTGCTCAATTACATTGCCTTTCTACCTTTAAGTCATCTGAAATAATTACTCCTAAATCCCTTTCCTCATATGTTGAGGTTAGTAGGGTATCAAATATCCTATACTCTGCCTTTGGTTTTTTTTTACGTCCAAGGTGCAATATCTTGCAATTATTAACATTAAATGTCAAACCCAATCCTGCCTCTAATGCCACCCCTTAATCTCAGATGGATTACCTCTGTTAATTGAGCGCTGACATTAACAGTGGGATTTCCAGAAAACACATTATAGAGCACTCTTTGAGGGCTCTGTACTGTGTGACTGCAGAATAAGTTAGAAATCTTCCTCTTGTGCTGCAGATCCTGAAACTGGGATCAGTAGTACTGGGCAGCTAAGAAAGTCCAGCACCGATCACTGAGCAGAATAACATGCAGGGAGAACTCACCAGGGTCTATTAAGGGGGCACACTCAAATTCACTGTTTAGCTGCTGTTTATAAATTAATTTAAAGGGCCAAGAGCAGTGCTAACTTTGAGTGCTGCACATAGCTCATCTGTCAGTCTGAGGCCAGTAATTGTGCCCCAGCTAACAGAAAAGGCCGTCACGTATCCAATGATACCTGTGACTCCTTGGTACCAGGAGTGATTTAAACCTGCTGGTACTTTCAATGCATGCTGGACCATCATTAAGTCATTAAGAGGTTAAGGGGTCATTAAGGGGTTACCGATATTGATTGGAGAACAATGTTTAGACACCGCTTTTCCACCACTAACTAAATATAAACTGCTATCAAAAATATATACATCCCTGAACGGGGTAGTATATAATGGGGTAGGGGATTGTGTGACACACCCAAATAGGAACAATACAATTTTTGTGTCAAAAAATTATGGTTTGGGTATAGATCTACAAATAAAAAGAACTAAATATGGTACATAGAAATAAGATAAAAACTCCACGAGGTAGAGAATCTTAAAAATGTAAGGAATAATGCGCCTGTCTCCCCTCAAGGGTGTTTGAGATGGTGAGGATCTTTCCAATGGAGCCAAAAACCTCAAAAGAACAGATGGCACAAAATAGTGCAACATTTTTTAAAATATAACAAATTTAATGATAAGTTGCACTTACATACGTATAAAAATACAGGCTTGTCTCCACTGACAAGTGGACCGAGTATGCAGACATTCAATCACAGAAACATAGAATGTGACGGCAGATAAGAACCATTCAGCCCATCTAGTCTGCCCAATTTTCTAAATACTTTCATTAGTCCCTAGCCTTATCTTATAGTTAGGATAGCCTTATGCCTATCCCACGCATGCTTAAACTCCTTTACTGTGTTAACCTCTACCACTTCAGCTGGAAGGCTATTCCATGCATCCACTACCCTCTCAGTAAAGTAATACTTCCTGATATTATTTTTAAACCTTTGTCCCTCTAATTTAAGACTATGTCCTCTTGCTGTGGTAGTTTTTCTTCTTTTAAATATAGTCTCCTCATTTACTGTGTTGATTCCCTTTATATATTTAAATGTTTCTATCATATCCCCCCTGTGTCATCTTTCCTCCAAGCTATACATGTTAAGATCCTTTAAACCTTCCTGGTAAGTTTTATCCCGCAATCCATGAACCAGTTTAGTAGCCCTTCTCTGAACCCTCTCTAAGGTATCAATATCCTTCTGAAGACACGGTCTCCAGTGCTGTGTACAATACTCCAAGTGAGGTCTCACCAGTGTTCTGTACAATGCCATGAGCACTTCCCTCTTTCTACTGCTAATACCTCTCCCTATACAACCAAGCATTTTGCTAGCATTTCCTGCTGCTCTATTACATTGTCTGCCTACCTTTAAGTCATCAGAAATAATCACCCCTAAATCCCTTTCCTCATATGTTGAGGTTAGAACTCTATCAAATATTCTGTACTCTGCCCTTGGGTTTTTACGTCCAAGATGCATTATCTTGCACTTATCCACATTAAATGCCAGTTGCCACAATTCTGACCATTTTTCTAGTTTACCTAAATCATTTGGCATTTGGCTTATCCCTCCTGGAACATCAACCCTGTTACATATCTTAGTATCATCAGCAAAAGGACATACCTTACCATCAAGACCTTCTGCAATATCACTAATAAAAATAATAAAGAGAATGGGTCCAAGTACAGATCCCTGAGGTACCCCACTGGTGACAAGCCCATGCTTCGAATATACTTCCATTGACTACAACCCTCTGTTGCCTGTCACTCAGCCACTGCCTTACCCATTCAACAATATTGGAATCCAAACTTAAAGATTGCAGTTTATTGATAAGCCTTCTATGTGCAACAGTGTCAAAAGCCTTACTGAAATCTAAGTAAGCAATGTCTACTGCACCACCCTGATCTATTATTTTAGTTACCCAATCAAAAAAATCAATAAGATTAGTTTGGCATGATCTCCCTGAAGTAAACCCATGTTGTCTCTGATCTTGAAATCCATGTGTTTTTAGATGTTCATCAATCCTATCCTTTAACATGGTTTCCATCTCTTTCCCCACTACTGAAGTAAGGCTTACTGGCCTATAGTTGCCCGACTCCTCCCTATTACCTTTCTTGTAAATGGGCACAACATTCGCTAACTTCCAATCTTCTGGGACTACTCCTGTTAACAATGATTGGTTAAATAAATCTGTTAATGGTTTTGCTAGTACACCACTAAGCTCTTTCAATAGCTTTGGGTGTATTCCATCAGGTCCCATTGACTTATTTGTCTTTACTGTTGACAGTTGAAATAGAACCTCTTCCTTTGTAAACTCACGTGTAATAAATGACTCATTTATCCTTTTTCTTAACTGAGGTCCCTTTCCTTCATTTTCACCTGTAAATACAGAACACAAATATTCATTGAGGCAGTCAGCTAGACCTTTATCCTCTTCTACATACCTTCCTTCTTTTGTTTTTAATCTAACTAATCCTTGTTTTACTTTTCTTTTCTCATTTATGTATCTAAAAAATGTTTTAACCCCTTTTTTACTGACTGTGCTATTTTCTCTTCTGTGTGTGATTTGGAAGCTCTTATAACTTGCTTAGCCTCTTTCTGCCTAATCTTATAGATCATTTTGTCTTCCTCACTCTCGGATTTTTTTATAATTCCTAAATGCTAACTTTTTGTTTTTAACTATTTTGGCCACATCTGTGGAGTACCCATGGTTTCTTGATTTTTTTGCTTTTACTGACAAGCCTAATGCAATTTTCTGTTGCCTTCAATAGTGCAACTTTTAAATAATCCCATTTCTCTTGGACTCCATTTAAATTGCTCCAGTCTGATAATGACTCAGTCACTGTTCTTATATTAAACCACACTGACTGATGATCACTGGATCCTAAACTTTCACCTACAGTAATATCTGATACCAAATTTCCATTTGTTAACATTAAATCTAGTATGGCCTCTTTACGAGTTGGCTCCTCAACAACTTGTTTTAGAGACAATCCCAGTAGGGAGTTTAGAATATGTGTGCTCCTGGCACAAGTAGCTAATTTTGTTTTCCAATTTACATCAGGAAGATTAAAGTCACCCATGATGATAACTTCCCCCTTCATTGTCATTTTAGCTATTTCCTCAACTAGTAGATTATCTAACTCTTCAATTTGTCCTGGGGGCCTATAAATCCCACCTACATGAGTTACTGTGTGAGTAACCCAAACAGACTCTATGTTTGCCTCACTAACTTTTATTAGGCTAGCTTTTATGCTATTCTTTACATACAAGGCCACCCCTCCCCCTTTCTTGCCTTCCCTATCTTTCCTATATAAAGAGTACCCTGGTATTGCTATGTCCCAGTCATTTTTCTCATTATACCATGTCTCAGTAACAGCGACTAAATCTACACTATCAGTTGTCATTATTGCCACAAGTTCATGGATCTTATTCCCTAAACTGCAAGCATTTGTAGACATGACTCTAAGCTTATTTTTTAACAAACTTGCTACAGGCACCTTGTGTCCTTGTTTTGGGGGACAATTGGATTGATGTTTTATCACCCTTTTGCCCCCCCTCCTAGTTTAAATACATTCTAGCAAAACCTCTGAACTGCTCACCGAGAACATTTGTTCCCTTTTGAGAAAGATGCAAACCATCTTTTTTGTACAGCTTATCTCCATTCCAAACAGAGCTACCATGAGAAATAAAGCCAAATCCTTGCTCCCGACACCATTCACCAAGCCACAAATTAGAGTCCCTAATACGCATCCGCCTGTCGTTCTGAGTGTTATGCACAGGCAGAACTTCAGAGAATGACAGTGTGGAAGCAACCTGCCGTATATCATTGGCAAAAACACTAAAAACTTCCTTAACCTCTGAAACCTCATTGCAAGCCAAGTCATTTGTCCCTAGATGGACAAGTACATCCAATTCCCCTTCCTGCTTTGCTTGCTTAACAATATTACAGATACATCTCATGTCTCTGTGAGCAGTAACTCCAGGAAGACACCTCACAAGACCACCATTGTCCATCTCCACACCTCTTATAATGGAATCCCCCAACAACAACTGCTTTCTATTAGGCCTCACCATAGTCTCCAAGCCGGTCTCCACAACACCACTAGCCTCAGTGCCTCTCTCCACAACACCACTAGCCTCAGTGCCTCTCTCCGCAACACCACTAGCCTCAGTGCCTCTCTCCGCAACACCACTAGCCTCAGTGCCTCTCTCCACAATACCACTAGCCTCAGTGCCCCTCTCCACAAAACCACTAGCCTCAGTGCCTCTCTCCACAACACCACTAGCCTCAGTGCCTCTCTCCACAACACCATTACACTCTGAAAGTGCAGAAAATGAATTAAGTAGAGCAACAGACTGTGCAATATGCCTTTTATCCACAACTTTAAGTCTACCAGAACCTACAGTAATCCATCTGCCATTCCTAGTATGTCTCTGCGGCAGGGGCTTTGCAGCAGTTCCAATTTGAGTTTGTTCACCAGATAATTTACAAATCTCAGACTTCAAAAATACAATCTCCTGCTGCAAGATAGAGAACTGTCTACAGATTAGACAACAACCAAACCTCCAAAACGTGGAACGTGAAACAACTATTACACTGAACTAAGTCTGCCATTCCAATGAGGAGAATAATTTAAATCAAACAAATCTTATCTTTGCATTTATCCTCCTGAAAACCTCAGATTACCTCCAGTTTATCTCCAGAATATCTCCAACTACACACTTAGAAACAGCACTTAGAAGTAGCAACCAAGCTATAATAGCCAAGCTAATGACAACAGCCCTTATATAACTCCTAATATCACCACCCACTAGGAATGTTTAACACCTGGGTAGGCCTCTGCTTATTTGCAAACAATAGCTAATTTAAACAGCAATCAATAGCAAGCAATCTAATCAAATGCCTTATAATTACCAACAGAAATTCAAACCTTGTGCAATCAGTAATTTTTTCCTACAGATGAATCTTACCTGTAACAGTAGAAAAGAAAGCTCTTAGCACAACTCTTAGACAGTTGAAGCTTCTGTAAAACTTTCCAGAATATCTCCAACTACACACTTAAAAACAGCACTTAGAAGTAGCAACCAAGCTATCCAGGACATGGGATGGAGATACTGGACAGTTTAACACATAAAAAATAAAAACAAGAATATAATCCTGAGGAAGTCACCTTGTTGACGAAACGTGTTGGATACTCGTTGTTCTTCTGGATTTTTATATATATTTCTTGTTTTTACATTTTGTAAGTTCTCTTCCTCGTGGAGTTTTTATCTTATTTTAAATAGATAAGTAATTATCATGTATAGCTTGGAGGAAAGACGAGACAGGGGAGATATGATAGAAACATTTAAATACATAAAGGGAATCAACACAGTAAAGGAGGAGACTATATTTAAAAGAATAAAAACTACCACAACAAGAAAACGTAGTCTTAAATTAGAGGGGCAAAGCTTTAAAAATAATTTCAGGAAATATTACTTTACAAAGGGGGTTAACACAGTGAGGTAGTTTAAGCATGAGTTGGATAGGCATGAGGCTATCCTAGACTTTAGATAAGGCCAGGGACTAATAAAAGTTTTTACAAAATTGGGCAGACTAGATGGGCCGAATGGTTCTTATTTGCCATCACATTTTATTTTTCTATGTACTTAAATAAGCTGTTTAAAAGTTCAATATTATGTTTTTTTTTCTCAAGTGAGAAAAGTAACCAATAGAGGGTAAAGGTTAAGGATCGATAAAAAAAAAAAAAAAAACATATCTGTACATTGTATATTTGTGATAGATAGATAGAACATGAACCCTGCACTTGCAGTGTTAACTCCACCTCCGTGTCTACAGCACATTCCGTGTGCTATAGCATCGCTGGATGTCCTCACGCTATGGGAGTACCTCCAGCGTCGCTCAATTCCCCATAGGAAAGCATTGAAAGCATTTTCAATGCTTTCCTACGGAGAGCTCTAATGCACATGCGCAGCATTGCTGCGCATGCGCATTAGGTTTCCTCAGCTGGCGGACGAGAACAGTCTCGTCCACGGGCTGACGTAATCACTGGGAGGAGCGGCGGCAAGCAGAAACCACCGCCAAGGGACATCGGCGGGGTCTCAGGTAAGTGACAGAAGGGGTTTTCACCCCTTCAGCTACCGGGGGATGGGTGGTGGGAGGGAGAGTGGATCTGCAGTGCCAGGAAAACGGATTGTTTTCCTGGCACTGGAGAATCCCTTTAAGGGGGCAAGTTTATTTTCATTAGAAAAGGCAGAATCTGCCCTTTAAAAGGATGGGTCTCATGTCCTATTAAGACTTAAGCAGTCACCATTACAAATAAGATTTCCTACCTTACTTTCCAACATGGCAGTGTTTTATGAAGGGGATTGAGGACTCTTAAAAAGTCCATATCTACTCCACTGTTTAACTTAAAGGAACATTAGGCCCTGTATTGAAAGAGAGGACTTATCTTTATATGATCTTCATATTATCTTCTTATCTTCACTTTTTGTCATATTATAGTGAAAGATATGTTATTGCATTAGCATTTTTCGTATAAACTGCAAATAAAAACAAAATAATACATCTTGTAATTTCCAGTTGCTTTTTTTTTTTTTTTTTTACATATTTACATTTTTATTGAAATAAACAGGTAATGACATACAGTTATTAAGGTATAGAGATGTCGCGAACTGTCCGCCGAACTGTTCGCGAACTGTCCGCCGGCGAACAATAGCGTGTTCGCGTTGGGCGAACATATCCGATTTCCGGTCCGCCCCCTATACGTCATCATTGAGTAAACTTTGACCCGGAACCTCACAGTCAGCAGACACTTCCTGGGAGGGAGGGTCTGCTGCTGATTGGGTGGAATGTGTCTGCTGGCTGTGAGGTTCTGGGTCAAAGTTTACTCAATGATGACGTATAGGGGCGGACCGAAAATCGGATATGTTCGCCCAACGCGAACACGCTATTGTTCACCGGTGGACAGTTCGCGAACAGTTCGGCAGACAGTTCGCGACATCTCTATTAAGGTATATGTTTAAATAGTACTGTGTGCATATACTTTCTACACTATTAGCACAATCATATACAGTACACTGCAGATTGTTCCCTTGACAAAAAGGTATCTTCCTTCTGTGTCTCAGGCAATGTCCCGGAGAACGAAGTGTACTTATGTGCAAACAATATCGGTGTACCTCTTTTTTTTCTGTGCTAGAATTGCTATAGCTACATGTTGGGAATCTTGCATTTCATAATAGGGCTGCCTTGCATTCCTGAACGTGTGTTTCTTGTAGTATAACTATTTAAGCCCTGCCTATGCAAAATATCTCTTGGGGTATGCCTTTTTTCTGGGATGTTTAGTTCCTTCGCATTAATTGAGAAATGCAAATACACAAAAAAAGCAGGTGGGCTTACACCTATATATTTTATACTATTAATCTAATTTCTTAGATTAACTACTTATGATGTAGAGTACATTTGTCAGATTTACTGTTTTATATGTCTAGCAATTTAATGCTGTTGTGATCTATCATTATTAAACATCATAGACTGATTACAAATAAACAAATATATATATGTAAAAAAGGAGAAGTACCAGCACTAATATTCAAATAATGTAAAACTTAACAGTATTGTAGCTGCTATATCACCATAGTCTTATCTTGTAACATAAGTATAACCGGTGTAAAGGTGAAGGACTATATATCTTTATGGGTAAAACCAAATTAAAGTGTTCAGTGCAATGGAGAGCAGAGACATAGGTAAAAATACCTTGACTTTTCTTATATCAAATGACAATGGTTCATATGCAGTTCCTTAAAAACATAAGTACAAAAAACCCAAACATAATGTAAACTGTAACAAAAAGATAAATGAATAGAAAGGAAGAAGTGAATTTCCCACTCACACTTTTAGGAGCTAAACAAAAATAGCTCAAAAGAAGCGCTTTTGGGGTCCGTAAAGGCGACCCTCTCCCTTCTTTTAGTATGTGTTCTTTTCTCTATTGTATTCTATAATAGATTAAGAAAGAGCACATATGGTGCAATAACGTAGGTCTTGTGTCTTGTGATAAATAAGGTACTTACAAAGTCTGTTCCTCACAGACCCTAAGACCGCTTCTATTGAGCTATTTTTGTTTAGCTCCTAAAAGTGTGAGTGGGAAATTCCATTGCACTGAACACTTTTATTTGGTTTTACCCATAAGTATATATATGTGACTATTACTAGAGCATTTAAGCTTATACTGAAAAGCCATTTACAATGAGAAGAAATAATTTTAAGGATCACTATAGGGTCAGGAACACAAACATGCATGTTAAAACCACCATCTAGCCCCCCTGGGCTCCTCATGCCTCCCGAAAAATAGCAAAATCTTACTGTATTCAAGCCTGAAGCTGTAACTCTGCATGCTGTTTGACTCATAAAAACAAGCAGTCTAATGACATCATCAGAAGTGGTAGCCTGATCCAATCACAGTGCTTCCCCATAAGATTGGCTGAGACTGACAAAGAGGCAGATCAGGGGCAAAGCCAGCATGATTCAAACACAGCCATTGCCAATCAGCATCTCCTCATAGAGATGAATTGAATCAATGAATCTCTATGAGGAAAGTTCAGTGTCTACATGCAGAGGGAGGAGATACTGAATGTTTGGATGCATTTTGGGCAGCCATGACCCAGGAAGGATCTCTATCAGCCATCTAAGGTGTGGCCAGTGAAGTTATCACTAGGCTGTGATGTAAACAATGCATTTTTTCTGAAAAGACAGTGTTTACAGCAAAAAGCCTGAAGGTAATGATTCTACTCACCAGAACAAATTCAATAGGCTGTAGTTGTTCTGATGACTATAGTGTCCCTTTAAGAATGCAATTCTGAAACTGGAATTGAAGGATGATATTTGTGAACTACAAATGGAATATGATGTATGCCATAAATAATTTTACTGGCTAAATTAAAAGTACATATAAATGCAGTTAACTAAAGGGATTATGCGTCATAATATTTTCTTTGGTCTAGGGGGATTAAAAAGACGATGGCAATGGATCTTCGTGACAGGATTTATACGTTCACTGCATCACACTGGGAAAGCACATTAATATACAGCGAAGAAATTATACAAATTTTAAAAATGAGTGATGTTAATCATGGATCTCCACATACAAATATATAATTCTTATTTGAAACACGGAAGACATGTGGCACATAAACAGAATAAACATACATTTCATGTATAGATTGCTGTTCTCGCATCATTAAAATACAATTATGTATATTTAAATAATAGTAATGGTTTTTTAATTTATTCAACATTTTTCAGAAATATTAGATGAATAGATTTAACGTGTACATTGTACATGCAATATTGTAGATATTCTGAAATAACAACCTAGGTTATTTTTTTTTAGAATGATGTACTTTTATTGAGTCTCACAGTAAATTTTATTTTATTTTTATCATAGAAACTAACACTCATTGAATATCTATAATACCTAAAATATACAATTTTTTTATGCAAAGCAGAATTAACTATAACCCAACTGTAGGAATTTTCCTAGGGACAGTGGTTAGACAAGGGCCCCAAAGTCATGAATTTGCTTGATCGCATTCACAATTCCTGTATGAGAATTGAAGATTATGCTAGCGTCAGTGTACTTATAATCTTAATTTTAATAATGACAGGAGGCGAGTATTTTGCATTTCTCTCTTTACTAAACTCCACAGCAGTAAAGAAAGTGAAACATTTAACCAATGAAAAATGCAATAGGGAGTAGGAAGTTCCCAACAATTAGGCTCCTCCCCCTCTTTCAGAATCGACATTGTAATAGTAAAATAAAGTTCAATACATAACATCCGAGCAAATACAACAGGTGAACATTCGTAGTGGAATGATCAAGACTGTAATCGGCACCAACGGGTGAACATCTGATCTTCATGGAGTAAGAAGAAGTCCGGGTAGTTTACCGAGGAAACTCCAGGGTGGCACAGAATTAAACTGAAATGAGAGTGTGAAATGGGTTAGAATGGGATCTTCGAACTGTTTGTTACAGTGACCCTGGGCCGTTAACAATATTTTTATGGTAAGGGCACATCCAACATTTATTAAACAAATAGCTGTACATACAGATATATACTAACCCCGTCTAAATGTGTTAGCATATGAACAAACCCCGCTATGACAGATGTAGTGATATAAATGAGATGAGATAGGTGATATCAGAATTCAAATGTTCCCATCTTCCCTAGGGTGGGAAAGGGTGGGAAAATACTCGCCTCCTGTCATTATTAAAATTAAGATTATAAGTACACTGACGCTAGCATAATCTTCAATTTTATCACATGACAGGAGGCTTCCTATTTTGCATTTTTTAACGCTGTAATAGTGATAAGGCCGCGTTGGAGTTCGGGCAGAAATAGAAAGTGCGAAACGTGGATTCTTTAGACCAGTCAGCGGGATGTAAGATGTCTGCCAGTGAGGCACCCGCTGTGAAAGCTGAGGAAGCCGCCGCTCCACGTACCGATTGAGCGCCGAAGGAAGCGTCTATGCCTGCTAAAGAAAGAATCCACCGAACCCATCTGGCTAGGGTGATAGTAGTGATGGGGACGTGTGGTCGAACGTATGACACGAGGAGTTGCCCCGAGGCTGGAGTCCGTATCGGAAGCGTAACCTCCACATATCGCCGTAGTGCGGCCACGACGCAGAGTTGTGGGTCGGAATTGAAGAAAGGGTAAAAACCGTCGCAGAGTCAGACTTCGTGCGACGCGATATCTGGAATGTGACTCCCTCCGGGGAGACCGAGAACACATCTATGTCAAACGCTAGGACGTCCGATACCCTGCGGAATGAAACTAGACAAAGTAGAACTGTTAGTTTCGCAAAGAGTTGCCGGAGGGAGAGATTGTCGTTGGTTGGCCATTCTCTCAGGAAGCGCAGGACTACCTCGACATCCCAGAGTCGTGAATATTTTGGTTCCGGGGGTCGTTGTAGTCGAATGCCCCTTAGAAGTCTGCATATCAGTGGGTCTTTTCCCACTGGGATTCCCAGTGTGGGAACATGGGCCGCTGAGATGGCTGAGCGGACTACGTTAATGGACCTGTATGATCGTCCTGAGGAGAATAGGTGTGTTAGAAAGTTTAGGATGGTAGGGATAGAGGCTGTAAATGGATCGTCGTTCCGTTCCAAGCACCAATTGGACCAGCCATTCCACGCGTGTAGGTAGGATCTTCTGGTTCCTGGAGCCCATGAGTCCCATAGGAGGTCCTTAGCAGCCTGCGATAGTTCGCCGACTTGCCAGGCACCCCGGAAAGAGTCCAAGCCACTAGGGTGAGTCGGTTGGCCAGGACGAGCGGATGAGGGCTCCCTTTCGCATCTGTGAGAGTATGTTGGTGTGAGGGTAGTAGGAGAGGGTCCTTGTAAGATAGGGCTAGGAGGTCCGGAAACCAAGGTTGTCCTGTCCATAGAGGTGTGATGAGTAGCAGGGATACCCCCTGCTGTCTCAGGTAGTGAATGGTCCGTGCTATCATGGCGAAGGGGGGAAAGGCATATGCTCCTGTTATCGGCCATGGTTGTAGGAATGCATCCGTTGCTTTGCTCTCCGGGTCTGGGAGCCAACTGAAATATGCTTGCGTTTGTCTGTTGTTGCGAGACGCAAACAGATCTAGGTGAAATGGACCCCGGTGTGCGCTAGACCCTGGAATATCTGTGGATCCAGTTTCCAGTCGCTGGCATCCCTCCAGTGGCGTGAAAACCAGTCCGCTGTGAGGTTCATTTCCCCCGGAAGGTATTCCGCTTTGAGGGAGATGTTGCGGGGTAGGCAGAAATCGAAGATCTCCTTCATTATTTCCGAGAGGATCCGGGATCGGGCACCGCCCAGGCGGTTGATGTAGCGGACTGCCGAGATGTTGTCCATCCTTAGAAGGATGCAGCAGTCCGTCTTTTCTTTTGCTAAGCTGCGGATGGCAAATGAACCTGCCAGGAGTTCTAGGCAGTTTATGTGTAAGTTGAGGTCCTGGGAGGTCCAGGTCCCGCCTGTTGATGTGCCTGCGCCTGTGGCGCCCCATCCCCAGAGGCTGGCATCCGATTCCAGGACTATGTCGGGCGTGCTCCCGAAGATGGCCCGACCGTTCCATGCTTCCATGCTGTCCAGCCACCATCTGAGTTCGTCCCTGACCTCCTCCATGACCGGGATTGGTTGGTCGTATGATGGGTTGTGTCTGAGGAAGGATGCTTTGAGGCGTTGCATTGCCCTGTAGTGGAGTGGGCCCGGAAAGATCGCCTGTATGGAAGCTGAGAGGAGTCCCACTATTCGAGCGAGGGAGCAGAGTGGAATGGTGTGGGCGCGAATGGTCTTGCGCAGTTCTTTGCGAATATTCAAGATCTTTGATGCAGGTAGCCGTAGGGTGCTCGTGGTGGAGTCTATCTCGAATCCTAGAAATTGCATCGTTTGGGATGGTGACATGGCTGACTTTTGAAAGTTCACCACAAAGCCCAGGGATGATAGCAGGTCCGTGGTATAGTTTGTGTGTTGCGTCAGTCTGGACTGGTCGGAACAGAACAGTAGGAGGTCGTCCAGGTATATAATGCAACAAATTCCTTGTGCGCGAAGATGAGCGACTACTGGCTTCAGTAATTTGGTGAAGCACCATGGAGCCGAGCTGAGGCCAAAGGGGAGGCATGTGAATTGCCAGGGGCGATTTTGCCAGTGGAATCGTAGGAATTTTCGGCAGGAAAGGTGGACGGGTACTGAGAATTATGCATCTGTTAGGTCCAGTCTCGTGAACCAATCTTTGTCCTGTAGTAGGTCTCTCAGGAGGTGTATGCCTTCCATCTTGAAGTGTCTGTACGTGACATATTCGTTGAGTCTTTTTAAGTTTATGACGGGTCGAAAATCCCCTGATTTTTTCTTTACCAGGAATATGTTGCTGAAAAAACCGTGAGGTCCGGAGGCTGGTTCTATTGCGCCTTTCGATCGAAGTTCCAGCAACTCGTTGTGTATGAGTTCGGTATCTTCTGTCGAACATTTGATCGGGTGCGGTGTGACTGTTTGTCGTGGGTGTGACGTGAAGTCGATGATGTACCCTTGAACCGTTTGTAGGATCCACGCGTCTGTGGAGATGGTCTGCCATTCCTGAAAGAACAAAGATATGCGACCTGCTGGACGGAGAGTAAGGTAATGAGTTAGGTGATTGCTTACCTGTGGAGAAACGTGCTCTGCCTCGGGTACGTGGTCCACGGCCTCTATCCGCTCCTCGGGTATATGAGGATTGTTGTCTGTATCCCACCTCTGGGTAGAAAGAGTGAGGTCTTGAGTTACGGGGGCCTGAAGGCCAGAATCGGCTGGCAGCACGGCCCCTTTGGCGGCCAGCCCGTCCAAAAACACCCCTGGTGGGGTTATGTCTAAATACTCTCCTCATGGAGGACTGAGCTTTGTTCAGGGAAGTAAAGATATTTACGTGTTTGTTCAAGTCCTTGAGGAAAGGATCACCAAATAGTTTGCCCTGTGCCAGAGGGCCTAATTCCTTGGTGCCCAATTCCACCAACTTTCCGGGATACGGAGTAGTGCTGCCTTGCGCCGCTCGGAGGAGAGGGCTGTATTCGTGTTACCCACAAAGCAAAAGCATCTTTGTGCCCACTCCCGAACATCATGAGCCCATTCGCGAACCATGGTCGCATCAAATTGGTCTGCCTTTGTGAGGGCATCGTCTGCCAGGTACATGATCCTGGAAAGCGGTCCTACTGAGTCTAGCAGTTTGTCTTGGACTGCTCTGAAACCCTTCTCCACACCTTTGCGTGGGTCCCGGCCACCTCGGGACATGAAGGTGGTGATCACCTGGTCAAATTCTGGTGTCTCTGCCACGTGATCGGGTAGAGAAGGTCTTGGACATTCGGACCGTAGTCGGTTGCGGACCGTCTTGTCCATGGATTTTCTCAGCCAAAGATGCATGAATTTTGCAAGGTGATCTGGGGGTGTCCAGTCCCCTGAACGAGGGTGTCTTAGGTTCCTCGGATCAAACAGCTTCTGACCTGATGGGTCAAAGATGGCGTCCTCATCTTCCTGCGGGTTATCCATGGTGTCCTGTAATTGGGAGTCTCCCAGTAGCGTATGTGTTACTAGTCCAGGTTGGGATTCGGACTCGGAGCCCCATGGGTCCTCGTAGGAGTCTGACCCCTCCGCCTGCCATTCATCTAGAATCGCCTTTTTGTGTGCATCCTCCTCATCCGAGGAGTAATCAGGTGGGGGGGGGCGGGGTAGTGTCCTTTAAGGGCTTAAGCCTTTTTGCAGGGGTCTTACCCTTGGTCGGGTTCTGTTGGCCCTTTTCCCCTTTCCAGTGGCGTTTGCCGGTGGAGGGTTCGTGGCTCGTATGCGGTTCCGAATCCTCGGAATCCGAATCATGTCGGGGTCGGTGGGTTTTTGATGGCTTCCTCTTATCGGCATTAGAGGCCATCATTATGGAGAGAGCTTTCTCCATGGAGGCTCCTACCGCCTCATTAATCATTGTTTGGAGGTCTGCTGTATTTTGAGCAGTTTCCATATTGAGGTTAATAATTTTCTGGCACAGGGAATATTAGAAAATTAGAGGTCAGTTCAGCTGTATATTTTTATATGAATAACACTATGCTGGCCCTAACAGGGTACCGTAGTGTGTAATATATATCTGTACTCCAAATATAGAGTAAACAACCCCAGCAGGGTGTGTGGTGGTGATGGTACAATGGACTCCAGCAGAGTCTGGTTATAAGGTGTAATAAAGATCCCAGCAGGATCTAAGCTGCCTAGTCAGGCAAAGGGTAACTGCACCAAAGCAGTAATATAAAATAATAAGGTAATAAAAATATGATAATAGAAATAATAATATTAATAATATTAATGACACCACACTATTGGGCTTTAGTATTTCTGGGCCTCACCCAGGATCACAGAGGTGGCCACAAAGCAACCTCCACAAGCAGCACAAAATAGGGCAGCACCCCTAACAGACACAGGGTTATGATCCCTTAAGTGCCTGGATACAGCAGTTTTAATTTTTTATTAGGACAGACTGACTTCTAGAGGTAACAGGACTGTCTCCGGTCGCAGGCTCGCGGCCGCAATCTCGCGAGACGCGAGATTGCAAATGGCCGCCGCGAGAATGCCGGCGGGAGTGGGAGCCGTGCTCTGCGGAGAGAGGCGCGGTGACAGAGCCAACTAAGCAGCTGAAAAGGCCGGGATAGGGGATAAGGTGTCCGACGGATGAGAAAACCCGTCATGCGGCTGAGTCCTCCCGCGGGCGGGAAAGAGGCTATGCGGCCGGGTCTTCCCGCGGGCGGGAAAAAAGGGGGCTAGGCGGGGAGCCGTGTAGAGAATGAGATTACCTCATAAAGAGGTAAAACAAGGGAAAAAACGAGCAGGGCAGTTGCCAAGGGGGGAGCCCCCCCCCCCAAACTACTAAATAAAGAAATACAAATAAGTGTCTCATAAGTAAATAACACCCTGAGGAAAAGGATAATAAACTCTTAGAATAAACTCTTAGAATAAAATTTACCAGAATTATGCAAATCATAAGTGTATGAACGTGTACAACATGTAGAGATGGCTACAAGTTATTAAAATAATCCCCCAAAATTTATAGTAATATACAATAAAATCAATAAAATCAATAGATTCAATATATATAGACATATAAAAGGGGAGCCAAAAACTCTGACCTGTCTGCGATGGAGCAGTAAAGAAAGAGGGGGAGGAGCCTAATTGTTGGGAACTTCCTACTCCCTATTGCATTTTTCATTGGTTAAATGTTTCACTTTCTTTACTGCTGTGGAGTTTAGTAAAGAGAGAAATGCAAAATAGGAAGCCTCCTGTCATGTGATAAAATTTAAGGTGGCATCAAACAGGTGCATAGGACCTATGTTTTTATGATTTTCTCTGCAAACCTTCTCTGTTTTTATGCAGAAAACATATTTTACTTCAAAAAGTGAATCATTAGTCTATAGCAAGATCATTAGTTTAAGTATAATTCTAATAAAAAATCCAATATTGCACATGGAAAACTAGACTTGTGCGAAGT
This sequence comes from Pelobates cultripes, assembly GCA_933207985.1. NCBI lineage: Eukaryota > Metazoa > Chordata > Amphibia > Anura > Pelobatidae > Pelobates > Pelobates cultripes. The sequence goes on along the minus strand of OW240916.1, from coordinate 140,681,419 downwards.
GGAATAAATTCTTCCAGAAAAAAAATAAATTCAACCAAATATAGTCTATGCAGCAAATTAGCTCTCCTGGATATCATCAATCAAAAGGCCAAGCCTAACCCCGTACAGCAAAAAAATATATGTAATATTTATATATATTTTGAATTACAGTAATAGTCTAATTTTTCAAAACTTTTTAAGAAAGCTAATTCTGGTGAGAATTTGTTTGACTGAATTCTAATCAAATAGAATGGTGTTTTTCCATTTGATATTTACAATATTGTGCATTTGGTTCTTTTGAGTGGTATTTTTTAAAAATATTTTTCTTATTTATCTATTCTTACAGTTTAGCACTCTATTAGGAAAGTTATATTCCAGAGTTATATTCCTGAGCAGCAGTTCCAATTGTTCCAACAGCTGAAATAAAAGTGGTGCATTCTAACAATATAAATTCAATTGTCACAATGAATAGATTGATAAAAAAAAGTACCCATTTAAAAAAAACAAAAAACAAAGCAATTAAACATAGTTGCCATTTCCATTCTTATTTTTGTCTGCAATCATAAATCATCTGGAAATGTTCTATTTGTAAACAATGGTGTACATTTCCCTTGGGTTACTGATTTCCAAGGATTTTAGAGATTTTAGTGTGCTCATTTTCTTTCTTAATGTAAAGCCTTCTAGAAGGCTCTGTATAACTATAACTATAAAACTCTAGCATAAATAGCCAAAACAGTATATTCTACAATCCTCATTATACTCATATACTATAAGTGCAATACACATGTACAGCCTATTGTATATGCAGCTTTTGTGCAAATGTTTGCTAGGGACAGAGCTACCATATGCCTCTACATTTCTTCAGTGTGTGATGTGATCGTCTTTGACTGTTACATGAAGGCTAAAGGACAAGGGGATATTGGGGTAGAAGATGCTGTGCTTTAAGAGAGTATATGTCAGTTGGCCTTCAGTCAGCTGGCGCTGATGGGATCTGACAAGTGTTGTAGCTTCTCATCGTAATGGATGTTTCTGCTTTAGCAGACGAGAAGTGAAAAAGATATAATCCCCAAAAGAAGAAAGCAACATGAACTATTATTTAATTAGTTTCTAATAAAAGATGCTGATATAACATTTGATTCTTCTATCCTTTCTACTTAATGTAAGCTATGGGCATTGAACTGCACCTTACACAAAACCCATTACTCCTGACCTTTCTTGATCGGTGGATAATGGAAATGAGTGCAAGCACTCTATTTTATCACACAAAAAACAATATTGTCTATAAGTATTTTTAACATCAACAAATCTGGTTCAATAAGTAAAACCAGAATGTCTCCATCAGGTGTTCGAGAATTTTAACTAGTGGATTCACAGTGAAATAGACACCACTCTGTAAGTAACTTAATTGTGTAGGACTGGTATACTGCATTCAACATTTGCATTTTTTTTAGCTTTTTATTTTTTTATTTTAATATATATTCTTTTGATTTAATGTTTTACATTGACATAGAAGACTCACTTAAAAAGTCAAAAGCATTCACACCAGTAATAATGCACATTTCTACTAAAGAGATTAGAAAAATCAATATTTTGTATTGTATGCATTATACAAATATCTATTACAGACAAAAATAAATTTGAAAATAGCAAAACAGGCGATCAGAGCTCACATATTTCATTATTAGATATCCTTATTTTGATTTTCAGTGAAAATAATAGTTGAAAATTTAGTTTTGGTTATATGCCTGGGGATGTGGGAACCATTGTTCTATATAAGGAGACCATCTTTCTAGCTTACTAATTTGATTTTTTTGCAAAAGGGGCAGTTATATAGATACATTTCTTCTCCATGTTCATTTGCAAGATAATTTGTTTTTCTATATCTTTCCATTAAAAAACTAAAGGGTCTTTCCATGAACGAGCAATCAACACTTTAATCGCAATAAAACAGTGGATAATTAGGCATTGGTCTAGTTGTTCCAGAATTGGCCAGTGTAAATGTAGCAAAGCTACAGTTAGAGATTTAAAAAGTTTGATACCCATATTTTCTAATAAAGCAAATATCCAATGACATATTCGTTTTATACCCATACATCCTCACCAAATATGTTCATATGTACCCACCTCTTGGTTAGATCTCCAACAGACCTCAGGATAAGCTTTTTCAACGTCTTAATTATGTGGGTTTTTTTGCAATTTGGGTTTCTGCAATAGAGAATTGGGATTTAAAACGTTGCATTAAACACATATTTTATGCGTTTCATCTTAATTAAAAAGGTATACAAAGCTTAGAGAATGATAAACAGACTAGGATTTCTAGGATAACTTTCTGCTACAAATTGATTTCTATGGAAATATAGAAGGACCAATTCTGATCTATCTATCTATCTATCTATCTATCTATCTAATCTATCACCTACCTTTGTATCTAGCATTATTTCCCACAAGTCTCTTAATCTAGTTGCCATTATATAAACTTGTTTAGTGTTAGGACGGCCGTAAGGGTAAGCCACTTTTATTATAATAAGAGGGGGAAGTGGTCAAGATTCTCAACCCATAAACGATCTGATAAAGCAACATTGCAATTTCTACATTATCAATGTGACAGTAAACTATTCTAAGTGAGGTGTTTTAGCTAACTGCATAATTAGTGCGTTTCTATATTCCACAACAGATAGACTGATAAAGTGATGTGATTCATTCAAAATGTATACTATATAAAGCCCCAGGGAGGAAGTTTTTCCACAAGTTAATGGATTAATCTCATAAGAGTAGGCATTAGGTTGCTAGGAGAGGACCTGTTTCTGTAGGAGTCTATAGCGTGTTTATAAGCTCCTGTTGGGCAGTTATGAGTAGCAAACTGAAAAATCAAGTATAATATAATTATTCAGCCCCAGGGTACACAATGAGGATACATTATTGCAATGGTAAACAAAGAGAAATCTGGACTAAACTGAAAATGATTGTAATAAAACTAGTGAAATGTATTAATTATTTCTATACTTGTATAGACACATCTCATTGCCCCCTGCCCCCTCCCCCAAAAAACTCTTAATAAAGTGAATAGATCAATAGTTGAATATGTCAGTGCATTGTCACTCCCTAAAGTAATAATATATATATATATATATATATATATATATACATAAAGGAAAAAAATATATAGATACACAAACACATACAAATCAGTGTAATACACCATGATTATAATAACTACTTTAATTCTCTTCTTTGCCCTGCTGTGGCCACCCCCCATACTAACCTTACTGCTGATAACTTTGCATGTTACTTTACTGACAAGATTGAACAGCTAAGGAAAGAATTCTCCCCTCCTTGCCATTCTGTTTCTCAACCACACAAAGATCATGCCTTTCCTACTCTTCAGACAGTCTCCCCGGCTACTGACCAAGAGGGGGCTGCTCTTCTTTGCTCCTGTCGCCCCACCACTTGCCCACTCGATCCTGTCCCATCTCACCTTATTAGATCTCTCTCCACTTGTCTCATGCCTTCTTTAACACACATCTTTAACTGCTCTCTCTTCTGGCATTGTCCCTGCTGACCTTAAACATGCCACTGTAATACCTATACTTAAAAAAACATCCCTCGACCCGTCCACCCCCTCTAACTATCGTCCCATATCCCAGCTCCCTTTTTCCTCAAAGCTTCTGGAGAGACTTGTCTTTACCCATGTGTCTCATTTCCTCAATTCCAACTCTCTCCTTGATCCCCTTCAATCTTTCTTCCACCCTCTCCACTCTACTGAGACTGTGCTTATCAAAGTTACTAATGACATAATGGCAGCTAAATCCAAAAGCCACTACTCCATACTAATTCTTCTTGACCTCTCAGCGGTCTTTGACACCGTTGATCATGCTCTCCTTCTTCAAACTCTTCAATCGATTGGTCTCTGTGTCCTTTAGTAGTTTTCCTCTTATCTCTCCCAACGCTCATTCAGTGTCTCTTTTTCTAATGATACCTCCTCCCTTCGTCCTGTCTCGGTTGGAGTCCCCAAGGCTCTGTCTTGGTCCCCTTCTATTTTCTCTTAATACTGCCTCTCTTGGCAAACTTATTACCTCTTTTGGATTCCACTACCACCTGTACGCTGATGACACTCAGTTATATCTCTCCTCCCCGGACCTCTCCCCTGCCGTCCTGCAACGTGTCACTGCTTGCCTTTTTTCCATCTCTGACTGGATGTCCTCCCGCTTTCTGAAACTAAACCTCTCCTTGTCTTTCCTTCTCCTAATACTGATCCTCCTCTTTCGCTCTCCCTTTAAGTTTGTGGTACCCACATCAGTCCATCCTTGCAAGTGCGCTGTCTTGGCGTCATACTTGTTTCTGGCCTCACCTTTGAGCCTTACATCCAGCATGTTGCCAAATCCTGTAGATTCCATCTTAAAAACATAGCCCGCATCCGCCCCTTTCTTGCACCAGATGCTACCAAGGAGCTTGTCCATGCTCTAGTAATTTCCCGCATGGATTATTGTAATCCTCTCCTGATTGGTCTTCCCAAAAGCCGTACTGCATCACTACAGTCCATAAAGAACGCTGCTGCCAGACTGATTTTCCTCTCTAGTCATTTCTCTCACACCTCACCCCTCTGCCAGTCCTTACATTGGCTTCCTGTATGCTATAGGAGTCAATTCAAGGTACTAATTCACACCTATAAAGCACTAAACAACTCTAGCCCCTCTTATATCTCCTCACAGATCCATAGGTATGTCCCTTTTCAGTCTCTCCGCTCTGCCCGTGACCACCTCCTGTCCATTGTCCGCATCCGTACGGCCAACTCACACTTGCAGGACATCTCGCGGGCGGCTCCCTTCCTATGGAATAGCCTGCCTACCGCCATCAGATTCTCCCCTAGTTTTGCATCTTTTAAGAAGTGCCTTAAAACCCATCTCTTTAGGAAAGCTTATGGCCTCCAAGACTAACCTCTACCTCACATACCTGTCTCTTGCGCTCTCCTAAAGGGCAGCCCACCTAATGTGACTGCAAATTCCTGTCCTAATGTGTTTTACACCCCACCTCCTATAGAATGTAAGCTCAATTGAGCAGGACCCTCTTCAACCTATTGTTCCCGTATGTTTATTTGTAATTGTCCTATTTATAGTTAAATGCCCTCTCATAATATTGTAAAGGGCTACGGAATCTGTTGGCGCTATATAAATAGCAATAATAATAATAATAATAATACTACTGTAACTAGAATTCCCAGCAACATTAGTATATTAATCATCAATTCAAAATAGCAAAGTCCTTAAGTCCAAATGATTCAAATTCATTAAGCATATGTTTTTCATTATGGTCCTTTGACCACACAGTATTTAAAGTTCCTATCCATTAGAGTTCCTTTTGTAACAAGAGTTTTTTTCTGATCTCCACCACGTTTCAAAGGTGGAAGGTGGTCAATGGTCATAAGTTTCATAGATGGTAGGAAATAGCCTAGTTCCTTGTGCTTTGCCATAGGTAAATTGCAATCCCTCTAATACTGGAACAGTATCCGTGTGGTCTGCGGTACGTGGGTAAAACCATAAATGCCTTAAAAGCACTCAGATGCTCCAGTCACACGACACTTTAAGGAAAATAGACACAATGCTTCCTAACTACGGTATCAGGTGCTTGAGAGGGTACCCACTCTGATTAGAGGAGGAGGGAATAGAGAGCATTTATAGTTACAGAAAGAAGCCTGCTGGGTGCACCTGCTGAATACAGTGTCCCTTCATGGTCTCAATGAGAAACTTGAGTGGCACTGGTTCCTGTAGGTGCTTTTGTCTGGTGCCCACCAGGGGACATATCCTGGATCTGGGTATGTACTATACCTTATATATCTACTATTCTATCTGCTACACTCTTTTTTCTACATATATTAATACACCATATGGGGCATGCTGTATACCCTCACATTGGATTAGGTTGTTTATTGTTCCTTCTGTATTTATTTATAAAATATTTCACCAGGAAAGATACATTGAGATTTCTCTTGTTTTCAAGTATGTCCTGGGTCCACAAAACATTGCATTGTTACATTATGGTACAATAAAATACAAATACAATACAAATACAAAATACAAAAACAATATTAACCCCTAAAGGACTGAGCCAAATGTACACGTTGTGAACAAAAAAAAATGTAAACAAAACCTGGCATTTGCGCTACATGTCTGTCCAACCGTAATTCACCTCTTTCATAGTAAATGCAGCCACCCTTATTATATATCATTTTATTCAGGGGAAACAGGGCTTACATTTAATATCAAATATTTAGCTATGAAACATAATTTAATATGAAAACAATGGGAGAAAATAAGATTTTTTTATTTTTTTAGTTCTACATGACATTTTAACTGTTAATGTCATAATACTGTTTGCTTTTACTGCAATAAAATACACATATTTGTATTCAGTTATACACGTTACATTTGAAATTCGCCAGATAGGTTATGTTGCCTTTGAGACTGTATAGTAGCCCAGGAATTAAATTTACACCCATAATGGCATACCATTTGCAATAGTAGACAACCCAAGGTATTGCAAATGGGGTATGTCCAGTCTTTTTTAGTAGCCATTTGGTCACAAACACTGGCCAAAGTTAGCGTTAGTATTTGTTTGTGTGAAAAATGCAAAAACGCCAATTTTGGCCAGTGTTTGTGACTAAGTGGCTACTAAAAAAGACTGGACATACCCCGTTTGCAATACCTTGGGTTGTCTACTATTGCAAATGGTATGCAATCATAGGGGTAATTTTCATTCTTGGGCTACCATAGGGTCTCAAAGGCAACGTAACCAATCTGGCGAATTTTAATGTGAAAAAAATGAAACACAAGGCTTATATTTGACGCTGTAACTTTTGAAAACACCATAAAACCTATACATGAGGGGTACTGTTGTACTCGGGAGACTTCGCTGAACACAAATATTTGTGTTTCAAAACAGTAAAAAGTATCGCAGCAATAATATCGTTCGTGTAAGTGCTGTTTGTGCGTGAAAAATGCAAAAAACGTCACTTTTACTGGCAAAATCATCATTGTAATACATTTTACTGTTTTGAAACACTAATATTTGTGTTCCGCGAAGTCTCCCGAGTAGAACAGTACCCCCCATGTACAGGTTTTATGGTGTCTTGGAAAGTTATAGGGTTAAATATAGTGCTAGCAAATTAAATTCCCTCTACTTTCGCCATGGGTTGTCCGGCAGGTCCCACTAATTGTAATTAATTAAGTTACCTAATTATGTAAAAATATTACATAAATATATATATGTATATATATGTATATATCTATATAATTTTTTAAAATATTTTTATTTATATATAGGTATATATATAGCGATATATATATATATATATATATATATATATATATTTATGTATATAGATATATATATATATATATATATATATATATTATTTCGTTCTATGTGTATTTTGATATAAATATATATATATTAATATCACAATACAGTTAGAATGAAATAACACACATCTATATGTTTTTAATTATTTATTTTTAATTATTTTTTTAATTAAATTTTTTAACGTATTTACATATTCATTTTTTTATATTATATATAAATATATATATATATATATAACAATAATTATATATATATTTAATCAGTATCAGTCTATGTGTAATTTGATATTAATATATTTATATATAATTATATATATATATATATATATATATATATATATATATATTAATAGTAAAATACACCTAGACAGTGTGTGTGTGTGTGTGTGTGTGTATGTATATGTGTATATATATATACTTAGATCATATATATATATATAGTATATATATATGATCTAAGTATATAATTATTTTTTTTTACACTTTTATCTTTAATTTATTTTATTTCCAGCCAAGGACCTCACTCTCACATGGCCGGAGGGGATTCAGGACGTCAGATGTGCCGCGGGGGGCTCCCTGGGAGTCCCCTCAACCGCGATCGCCGGCGTGGGATCGCCGGCGACTGGGTAAGTATAAAAAAAACGGAGGGCGTACTATTACGCCCGGCGGCGTTTAGAGCCGTTTAAAATAGGACGTAATAGTATGCCCTCCGGCGTTAAGGGGTTAAGAAAAGCAATATTTTTATTTACTGTAGCAAATATTCTCTCTTTAATAGATTCCCTTAAGCTAGCTATTTCTTCAACTAAATCGTTGTTGACCATAGTTTTATTTAGCCGTTCTTTAATTGCTAATTTAAACTTTAGCTGTTGTATATTGCATTCTTTTCTTCATTTTGATTCTGAGCCCAATTTTATCACTAAAAAAAAAAAAGTACACCACAGTGTTGCGGTGGAAACTTCATCATTATTGTTAATAATTAAGAAATTATCTAATTCGGATGACAAATTATCAATGTTGTACTCTGATTTTAAAAGAGTTTAATTAGGTCTCCACCTATTCCATGGTCTAAAGCTCTCTTTCAATTTAATATCAATAAATACTGGAGCATCATACAAAATTAATATAGACCCAATGTTCAATTTAATAATTGCTCCTAAGAATCCTGCTTTGACCAAAAACAAGTCTATACAAGAATAAGTCTGGTGAACGTGTGAAAAAAAAGTGTAATCTTTCTCAGTCGGATTCAAAGTTCTCCAGCAATCATATAAGGCGTTCCTACTTAAAACTTCTGAAAACTCCAAGACTTTGGACTTTTGAGGCTTCTGATCTCTAGTATGTTTATGACTTTTATCCACTCTAGAATCTACTACACAATTAAAGTCGCCACCAAAAACAACATTACCACAAGCTAATTCATCCACTTTCTCCATGATCCCATCCAGGAAACCCACCGGACTATAATTGGGTGCATATATATTAACAAATATATATAAAACATCATAAATTTTTTAACCCCTTAAGGACACATGACGAAAATATTCCGTCATGATTCCCTTTTATTTTAGAAGTTGTGTCCTTAAGGGGTTAAATAAGAATTCAAAATCTACCAGCTATGTCTTTAATTAAGTGAACAAGTTCAAATTTTACTTTGTTGGAGCTAATGATAACAGTCCCTCTTTTTTTCCATTTCCTTTCCAAATTCGCATTATATACTAACGGATATTTCTTGACTCTCCAAAGTCCCTCTCCAAAGAGACTCAACCCAGTGGGTTTCCTGGATGAAAGCGATATCTATATTATTTTCAATCGGAAATATTTTCATAATATTTTAGCATTTTTATAGTAAATTATATGATATGATGAAAATAATGTTATGTGTATATATTATACTAAAAGCCTATTTGTGTATCGGTTGCCATGACAACCCCCACGTTAGAATAGAATCTCAAACTGAGAGGAAAAACTGATTTTAGAGATAAATACAGAATAAGTAAATGTGGTTAATTTGATTAAAAATATCTAATTAAAAAGCAAACTATATAAAGAAATGGAGGATAATTTATATTATACAAAATGTATAAAAGAACATACAGGTAAAAGTGTCAAACATGATGTCATTACAAACCACATAAAAGGGTGAAAGGGCACAACTACATTTTAAAATGGCAATATGATTGTAACACATATATAATTGAGAGCAAATACAAATTAATATCAAAGTTGGGTCTTTCATAACAGCCCGAGAAAAAATGCTGTGATATTAGATAATCAAGTAAAAAGTAAAGTTAACATTATATTAATATAAAAGAAAGGAATAGTCTGAAGTCTCCAAAAAAGGACATCCATACTAAAATATAGAGGGAATAAGAAAAATTAAATTAGGGAGACATCTCTAATACTGTATAAAAGGATCGCCAATCCTTATATAAAATAAGTAAAAGCACAATCACTATAATATTATAATGAAAAATATCCAGGAGTTGGTAACAGACAGGGACAGACTTGATATTTCAAACAACCAAGAAATGGCATCAAAACAGCATAACTACATTTGCAATGGCATTATGATTATAGCACACATGTACAACTGAATGCAAATGAAAATTCCTATCAAGACTGGGTTTTACAACAAAAGAATAACTTAATTAAAAAAATAACCTTCTAAACAGCATAAGGGATAAAATGGAGAATTACATAACAAAACAGCACTAGAAAGTTGCTATCAAGAAGTGAAAAGCATACTTGTATTTTATACAACACACAAAGCATAATTTAATAAGAAATAGAAAGACAAATTGTATTAAAAACTGCATGGATTGCATGGTAGAGCACAATAATATTATTTTCTTTTTAAAACTGTAAAGACTTTTGAAAAAAGAATGAAAATGTAATGGGAGGTAGCAACCCTCCAACAATAACATCACCCCTAAGTTGTTGAAGTTATAACATAACCCGTAAGAGTTTGAGGTTATTAAAAGATCCAGCATTTTCATCTGAAGATGCTGAATTGAAGGAGATATGGTATTAAGTGATGGAAGATTGTTTGTGTGTTTGTTCATTTGTTTTTATTAATGATATCATTGAATATAGAAAAAAGCAATTATAGAACTTGGACAAAGACATCAATGAATTTCAGAATGTTATAGAACCAATTTTAGAGGATTTTAATTACCAAGACAGTATTTCCAGGGTTTCTGAATGTATTAATAGATTGGAATATGAAATAAAGAAAGACAAAAAGAAAGAAGTTCCTAAAAGACACTGATTACTATAAAAACAATAAGGTGAATAATCTCCACAGAAGGAGCAAGGAATCCAAAATGTAACCAACCCAGTCAACAAAGTCACCAAAATCATCCCTCAAGGAGTACTCAACAGCATCACATTCTGACTCCGGTGACAAACAATTGCGGCTTCTCACAGATGGAACAGAGGAATGTGCCTCCCCAGATTAGATTTCATCTAAAAAAAAGACCCACAAATACCTCAAGGGTCCACCGCTTAAAAGTATGTGAAAATAGTCTCACTCCCATCTACCACTGTCTAATCATCACCAGTTATAAGATTCCCCTGAATATAGAAAAGGAAAACCTACCTCATAGAACCCTGTCTAGTGGTTGCAGTGGAGATCCACAACTCACCTAGAGAGGAGGTTTATTTGGGTAAGAACTCCAGACAGATCATCACATGGTTTCACCCATTGACACCAAAAAAAATGAAATAACCCAAGTATAGAGGAAAAAGAAGAACAAAGCAGAAAATAAAGATCAAAAGGAAGAGCCAATAGGTATCTTTAACTTGACTTCTCCTCCAGCCACATTTCAGCATTAAATAGAGGACTTGAATTTGGTACTACCAACCATGTGAATAAATTTAATGCGACCAACAATATTAAGAGAGCTATCAGGATATTAAGATATTTGAAGAAACAATTTTTACAAAACCTTGTGTACCCAATGAAGGATGCACCAGTAGAGGCTTTCCAACACAGCAAGTAAACCAAAATTCTACATTCTCTACAATTAATTTGATATTGGCTGCATGAAAAAAAAAATTGAAGATTTGGGCCTTGGTGATGTTAGAACAATGAAGTTCAAAACGTGCCCTGGAAAATATCTTAAAAAGAGAGAAACTGAAGATCTAGAAGATCTAGCCAAGAACTTTGATATTAAGGTAAAGTAAGCAAAGTGGGTGGGATTGTAATTATGTCGAGGGGCATTGAACCTGGAAAAGCCAACAGGTTACTTAGCGATTGTGAGACATATGAACTACTCCAAAAGGATTTGGACAAGATGGCAAATGCACTGAAGACACTACTAACAAAGGCAAAAGAAATAGGGATTCTCAAGGAGAGAGAATTCAATTATTTGAAAATTCTACACCGCAAAACTCAGGTTTTCTATTTCCTGCCCAAAATACACAAGAGTCTGGAAAGACCACCATGGAAACCATTTATCTTGGGTCTATTTCATCTCTTCAAACCTGTCTCAGCATAAAGATCTATTCTTAAACCTTACAAGACCAGAGTTAAGTCACACTTGAAGGACACAACAAATATAATCTGAGAATTAGTCTCTGTTGAATGGCTAAATAACTAACTTCTGGTCCAAGCTAATGTGACCTCCCTCTATACTATCATTGATCATGGTCAGGGCTGTGATGCTGTAAGGAATGCACTTTAGAAGACAAGAGAGTTGGAAGGCATACAAATCCAGTTTATTATTGAAGGAATTCTTTTTTATCCTCAAGAACAACTATTTTTGGTTTGAAGGGAACAGCAATAGGGAAAGAAATGTGACCTGAACTTTGCCAATTTGTTCATGAGTGACTGGCAGGAGCTACCCATATTAAGCCAGCATGCATGAAGCAAGAACATCCACCTTTACAAATGTTATATAGAAAACATCTTTTTCATCTGGGAAGGTGAAAATGAACATTTGGACCATTCCCTTCATTTTCAGATTCAAAATACTTGGGGAGTGAACCTAAATATTATTTATAGCAATAATTCAGTTGGATTCTTTGACCTGAGAATATACATAGAATGTAAACCAGTTAAAACACAAACCTTTTTTCAAGGAAATAGAAGTGAATAACTTCCTCTTGAAGAATAGCTGCCATCACTCTGGCTCACTAATGCTCCATACAATGAATTTAGAAGAATACAATGGAACTGCGCTGATATCCAGGAATATCATTAAAAAAAACAAAACAAACAAAGACCATCAACAAAAAAATTCTAGAGAAACTATGAGTCTTTGGAAGTGTCCACTGCCCAACATAAGGTGGATACAATTGAAAGATCCACATTGCTGGAAGAAAGAATAAAAACTAGAAAGACTGAACAAGAAAATGCGTTTCCTCCCATTGTTTTGGATTACAGCAATACAAGTGCATACGTAAAGAAAATGATCAAAAAGTGCTGGGCCTACTTAAGAAAGACAAAACATTGGCCACTCTACTACCAGAGAGACCTAGGGTGATTTTCAGAGGTACAAAGAAGAAACTCATATGGAGCCACTTAAACTTCACGATGAAAAATCACAGAATAAAAGGACTTCTTCCCTTGCAACCAATGCATTGTTGGAAAAATCAGTAAGGGGATTCAAGAAATCATATTCAATTACTCTAAGAAACCTTTCAAAATAAATAATTTTTTAACATGCCATAGTTCAGATGTTGTTTATGTTCTGCAATGCCTGTGTGGCTTGAAATAAGTTGGTAGGACGAAAAGACAATTCTACATTAGAGTGAGGGAGCACATGCGAAACATCAATAGGAAGTATATGCAGCATTAAATATCAGCACACTTGAAACTTGCAGAGGGAATCACACAAAAGAATCAGAAAGAATATAAATTAAATGGATCTACCTATTAAACACTCTGCAACTGAATGGCTTAATGCAGGACTTCAACTTTGCCATTTTCTAACATCTAACCCCTTGCTTCTTGTTTCTTTCATTCCCTTTTTCCCTTCCTTCCTTTTTCAGTTTATATAGATGCCTTGCAGGTCCTTGTTTACAAGTTTTCCATGTTTATGCCAATCATAGCATGTTATTATTTTGTCTCTCTCCTCGTCTTGTCACCTCAAAATGCTGTTCTTAATACATTATGCTGTTTAACACTATACTGTTTTAAAAGGTAATAATAATACCTTTTATATTGGTTTTATGGGATTCATTTTAAAAATAATCAAGAAGATCCTTTTTATATGTATTTTTAAAAAGTTTTGGGTACCTTGAGATGCATCCAAAACTAATTTCAATATGATGTTTCATAAGTTTATATTGATTAATTTACCACAGGCAAATGCTGTTTTAAAGAAAAGATGCTTTTTACTCCTTATGTAGTTTAATATGGCATTATTTTTTCATTTTTGTGAGCAAACGTTTAGTGCAGTTTTAATGTAATTTGTCTTTAAATGTTTTATGAAATTATGCTTTTCGTGTTGTTTAATATGGAAGTCTGCTTTCTACTTTCAGGAATTATACCGGAGGATAGGAGGAAGGCAGATATAGTTCTTATATTCAAAAAGAGTTCAAAATCCTTGCCTGGAATCTATAGACCTGTGAGCTTAACTTCTGTGGCTGGGAAAGTATTTAAAAGGGATAATGTTCAGGAATTCATTGAGAAGGGTCATGTCAAACTAATTTAACCCCTTGAGGACTGAGCCAAATGTACACATCGTGATCAAACAAAACGTAAACAAAAACTTGAATTTGTGCTATATGTCTGTTCAGGCGTAATACACCTCTTTCATATTATGTGCACCCACACTTATTATATATCATTTTATTCAGGGGAAATGGGACTTTCATTTCATATCAAATATTGAGTTATGAAACATAATTTAATATGAATAAAATATTTAAAAATGGGAGAAAATAAGATTATTTTTTTTTTGTTCCATGTGACATTCTAACCATGAATGTCATAATAGTGTTTGCTTTTACTGCAATAAAATACACATATTTGTATTCAGTGATGTCTCAAGTGTAAAACAGTACCCCTATGTACAGGTTTTATGGTGTTTTAAGAAGCTACATGGTCAAATATAGCATGTTACATTTTTCAGTTTTTTTCACATTGAAATTCGCCAGATTGGTTACGTTGCCCTTGAGACCATATGGTAGCCTAGGAATGAGAATTACTCCCTTGATGGCATACCATTTGCAAAAGTAGACAACCCAAGGTATTGAAAATGGGGTATGGCCAGTCTTTTTTAGTAGCCACTTGGTCACAAACACTGGCCAAAGTTAATGTTAATATTTGTTTGTGGGTGAAAAATGCAAAAAACTAATTTGAATGCCAATTTTGGCAAGTGTTTGTGACTAAGTGGCTACTAAAAAAGACTGGACATACCCCATTTGCAATATACTGAGTTGTCTACTTTTGCAAATGGTATGCCATCATTGGAAACATTTTCATTCCTGGGCTACCATATGGTCTCAAAGGCAATGTAACCAATCTGGTGAATTTAATTGTGAAAAAAACTGAAGCACAAGCCTTATATCTGACTCTTATAATTATATAATTATGTATATAATTTTTTTAAATATTTTTTTATTTATATATAGGTATATATATATAGTAATATATACGTATATACTTATGTATATAGATATATATATATTATTTCATTCTACATGTATTTTGATATCAATATATATATATATATATATATATATATATATATATATAAATTAAAATAGATTTAGAACTAATTGACACACACACATATATATATATATATATATATATTTATTTATTTATTCTTTTTTTATTTTATGATTTTATATATATATATATATATAGATATATATATATATATATATATATTTAATCAATATCATTCTACATTTATATATGTTTATATATGTATATATAAATGTATATATTAATATTAGAATACACTTAGACAGTGTATGTGTATTTATGTATATGTATGTGTATGTGTATATATATATTTATATATATATATTTATATACTTAGATCATATATATAATAAATATATATATGATCTAAGTATATATAATTAAATTTTACACTGTTTTAACATTTATTATTTTTTTACAGGCAGCAGGGGGAGCACCTGTCATTACAGGCACCCCCCTCTGCTGGCACTGCCTTGGATGGCTATACCGTCCATGTGATCGCGAGGTCCTCACAAGGACCTCACGATCACATGGCCCAGGGGGGCCGAAACAGAGAGAGGGGGACTCCCTGGGCTGCCAGGTGAGTCCCCACACCGCGATCACCGGTGACCGGGTAAGTAGAAAGGACGGCGGGGACGTGCTATGCCACCCCCCGGCATTTAGAGCCGGGTCCCCAAGGACGGCATAGCACACCTGCCGTCCTTAAGGGGTTAATTGCATTCTATGAAGAAATAGGTAGAAGTATAGATCAGGATGTTGCAGTGGATGTGATATACTTGGATTATGCCAAGGCATTTGATACAGTTCCACGCAATAGATTAGTGTTTAAACCTCAAAGAAATGATAAAAAGTCTTGTTCTTGGGTAGTACATTCACTTAAAAATAGAGTATAGAGAGTTGTCATTAATTGTAAATTTTCAAGCTGGACAAAATAGGTAAGTGGTGTCCCGTATGGTTCTGTTCTGTGACCCCTTCTATTTAACATATTTATAAATTATCTTAACATAAGCATTGAAAGTCATGTTTCAGTGTTTACAGATGACACAAAACTCTGTAAAGTAATACAATGTGAGCAAGATATTACTTTGCTACAGAGTGATTTAGACTGGGGGACTGGGCACTCAAATGACAGATGAAATTTAATGTAGAAAGTGTAAAGTTATGCAATTCTGGGTAGTGATTTGGGAATTGTTATAGACAACAAACTAGGCAACAATGTGCAATGACCATCAGCAATGGCTAAGGCCAGTAAGGTATTGTCATGAAACTTATACCCTAAATAGTAGTGAATAATGAATAAAAACACATGAAAAGGATTTGGGAATTGTTATAGACAACAAACTAGGCAACATTGTGCAATGGGCATCAGCAACGGCTAAGGCCAGTAAGGTATTGTCGTATATAAAAAAAGGCATTTATTTTCTGGATGAGAATATAATTTTGCCTCTTTATAAATCACTGGTAAGACCACATCTTGAATATGCTGGGCAATTTTGGGCACCTGTTCTAAAGAAGGATATTATGGCACTAGAAAAGGTGCAGAGATGAGGTACAAAATTAATAAAAGGAATGAAACATTTTAGCTATGAAGAATGGTTAACAAATTTAAATATTTTTAGTTTAGAAAAATGGTGCCTAAGAGTGAATATAATAACATTATACACATATATCCAGGGTCAATACATCCCATTCACAAACAGGACTATACATAGTACACGAGGTCATGCGTTTAGACTGGAAGAAAATATATTTAGCCTAAGCAAAGGAAGGTTTTTTACAGTAAGAACAATAAGGATTTGACATTCTCTGTCTGAAGAAGTGTTTTTATCAGAGTCTGCACAGATGTTTAAGCAGCAGCTAGATGTATACTTGCAAAAACATAATGTTTAATTATATATTTTTTCAATTGTAGGTTAATAGCTTAATTCAAGGATGAATCTGACTGGCATTCTGGGGTCATGAAGGAATTTTTTCCAAATTTTATGCAAAATTGGAAGAGCTCCAATTATTTTGTATCAACGGCTAAAAACAGATGTGAGGAAGGCTGAACTTGATGGACACATGTCTCTTTTTAGCCTATTTAACTTATTGATGGCAACTTTCTAGTGTGTTTTTATGTAATTCTCCCATTTATCCCTTTGTTAGGGAAAATACCATTTATTATGAATTTTTACTTGCATTCGGTTGTACATGTGTGTTATAACCTGTAGTGGAGCTCTCTGTACCCTGGCTGGGTACCTCCGCCAAGGATTGCTTCTGTGGCTTGACTGGGATCTTCCTGGAACCTCTCCATCCAGAACAGAATAGGGGACTAACTCTTTTTCCTCCCAGGGACTGGATCACACACAGTTCTGGGAGCTATAATCCTTACATGGACTTTCCCTGCTAAATCATGCATGAGCTGGAACAAGGTGCTGAGCAGTGAATAGCCCTCTCGCCTTCCAGTAACTAGATGACACATAGTCCTGGGAGTAAAACTGATTTTATTGAACCAGACTCGGCCTTATATGCACAGACCACAGCATTGGTCTCCAAACAATGCAACACAAGCACCTCCCAGGAATCTCTGGATCTGGGAGATAATTGAGTTAAAGACAGGTAAGCTAATTATTTTCCAGGAACAAAGAGCCAAACACAAAAACATGAAAAAAAATAAAAGTACCCCAAAACATCATGAAAATATATAGTAACCCCACATGGCCTACATCCCCAAACAGCCCTGATCTGAGTGCCCAATTTGTCCAAATAGCACTCAGATCCATGTGTAACAGATCACCTGGCACCCCGACTGGGCACCTCCGTTGACGGAAGCTTCCTAGCTGATGCCGAGGACCATAAGCAACACACCGGACACCACAACCACAGCAGACTGCACAACCACCGTAGCTTAACTGGAGTCTCGCCGTCTTCCTTCCACCCTGCATCAACCTCTGTCCTCCAGGACCTTGTGGGAAAGACCTCTCCTCCAGGAGAGCGTATCAGGAACAGTTCTTAAAAGAGCTAAGTGATTAGCGCTCTGGGGAGTATACAAAGTATAGCAATCCCCAGTGTGTATATAGCAGTCCCCTACAATAACGAGACAAAGCTACGTATTGAGGGCTAAGCAGACCAGTTTAAACTGGTCTGGCAGTGTCCCTGGGACAACGCCCTGCTGGAGAAACAATAGGACAGGAAAAAGGGGGAGGGGAAGAGGCACATTTTCCCATGGAAGTCACTTTTTAGCATGTCTTTTTTCAGGGCCCATGTTCTTTGGGCAGGAGGCTGCCAATCAGGCCCCTCCAGAAGCCAGTGGCGAAGTGTAGTTCGTCACACAATGCAGTGCAGGGGAAACGTCACAAGGCAAAGTTTTGACCTGCCGCACATGTGGTCCTAGCCCAAAATAATTCCAGTGCATTTGGTTCTTTTGCCGGTCAACTTTCGGGTGTTCCTGTGGCTGAAATACAGAGAGTTTGTTTGTTCCCCTTAGTCTCAGGCACCTTTCCTTTAAAAAAGCAATCTCCTGGAGGATCATAGTGGTTCAAAAACCCCAGACCAACTGGTCCGGGAACTGCAAGGTCAAAGCCAAAAACCGCTCCATAACATTTGCGGCTAAGTCACGCTGAGGTGACTGGGAACCACAAAGTCCTCATGCTGAAATTATTTCCTTAGCGGTCGCACTGTTGTGCCTAATCATTAAAGTCATGAACGCCAATATGTAAAAAGTAATAATCAATACCTAATAAGGTTTAAAACGATATTGGCAGGCACACAATGCAGTTCGGAATGAATTTCTTGAACTATAGGAAAGAGAAATCACACAGAGACCAAGTTGAACATAAAAATTCACACCACACTTTATTGTCCACAAAGGGACCCAATGCAAAGTAAGTTTTACTCTCATTTAAGTTGTTGCCTGCATTTACTTCAAACAGCTTAGTATCTAGATATATCAGCTTAAGTATGCATCACCATTAGAGGGGCTTGGTTGTCTCCTCGCTGCACATGACTGGGGGAACTCAGGCAGTCAAACTTGGAGGGACCCTCTCTTCTGGGAACAGCAGAGACCAGCAACACGTGTCCATATTACCGGTGGGTACTTCTCCAAGGGAGTGCCAAATTCCTTCAGCCTTATATACCTTTTTCATGGACAGTCTGTACTTCAATCAAGGTTCCTTATCAGTGCAGCCCAGCAAAGACCTTGCACAAGCAGCTGGATGGGACTGGCTAGACTGTTCAGGACCACCAACAACACCATGTCAGGTCTGTGCATTTAATTATCTCTTATCTATAAGCTATCTCTGTACTATTCTCGTGATGGTACGCATAAGTTTTCAAACACTTTTAGTGCTGTCTATTAATAGCTGTGACATCCTGGCCTGCATCCAGTGATACTGCCTGTGTGTGCTTATGTGCTTACCGGCGCCATCTTAGCTATCTATCAGAGTTTATTTTGCTCAATAGTGATTAATCAATCATTCTTAATTAATATGGAATATTATTATCACATGTGCCTAAGTACCGCTGAGGACTGTTCATAGATTTGTTCATGCTAACTGCAAGGACTTTGGTTCCATTTGTGAGAAGGGAAAATGCTGAACCGGGGAAAGCTGTTAATGGCAGCTGGACAGGGTAAGCACATCATGCAACATGCAGAGTCAGAAAGTGAGAAATAAGGGTTAAAGTTCCACCAGAGGTATGTTTCTGACACTGATAAACAGTGATTTATATTGCTTTGCCAATTTGGGCACTGGAGTGTCTCTTTAATAAAACTGTGCAGACACAGAAATCATACTTTCAGATCTTATAATTCAAAATCATTTGACTGACTAAGCAAAACTACCAGAGCCTGGAGCTGGTGCTCCAATGGCCTCAACTAGATAGAGATTAGATGATGCAAGACTCCTGCAAATATAAGTTCCCCGCCTGCTTTAAACAGTAAAAGCAGTTTGAATTGGTCCTATTATTCTTAAAGTCAGCTTATGGGAAGAATGAATTGACTGAATTAATTGAATGAATTGTGTGTGCTAGCGTCAGACACCGAATTTGCACATGATTCACATTACCCACTTGTAACTATGGTTTCTGGTTGGCTAATGGCACCCCGAAGACCTAATCGGAAGTGGAGCTACACCATCGGCAGCAGAACCATTAAACTCTGTATGTACAGACTCCAAGTACCTTGTCCATTTTAAATCACTTAAGTGGTCATAGTGCTTGTAGTAACCCTTTAAAAGACCACATATTCATATTTGCTGCATCTCCCGAATACAACAATACACCACATATACATGTACATACATAGCTTTCTAGGTTTTTTGAGAACTTATACAGTCAAGGTTAAGCCAAGTTGTTTTTGCTTTCTACTCAGAAAAGCTGTCTGGTAAATTAACCGTGTCTATATAGTAACCACAGTCAATCTTTGATGCAATTTGTAACCATATATAATCCAATTGCAAACCATATTTGATGTAATTTCTTTAACCTTAACCTTATCTGCTATGTCCTCATTGTTAAGCTCAGTGGAGCTAAACTCAATAGGCAGGCAATTGCCCAGAGCACATGCCTTGCAAAGACAACTCATTGAAATGTATTGGAAAGTCTGTGATTGGACAGCCACAAAAAGTCTGCGATGGGAATAAATGGCTTGGTTTACAAAAGCTGCATGCAAGAGAACTGTAGCTTTTGCAAACAGTTTTATATATAACCCGATGGAAAAATACCTAATTAAATGCATTCATATTTTCATTAGGAGTATATTTAATATCTACTGAATAGTGATTTTTATATTTTCTTATGTCTATGGGCAATGGATTGTGCCTTTTAAGTGCATTTTTTTTCAAGCAAAACACTTCATCAAAGATATATCTATTAATATTATTATTACTAGTAGTAGTAGTAGTAGTAAATATTTGTTTTTCTTTTTATTATAAACACAGTGTTTCAAAATAGTATCATTCATAGTACTGTGCTAAACCCAATAGCTAAACAATATTAATTGCATGCATTTCAATTCATAGCCAATAATTATTTAGCAATTGTAAACACTATGCAATATGTTTTGAATTTGATTTATCTGCAATATGCCTGCAACCTTGAGACAGAAGCACACATGTGGATTATTTTTGAATAACAGATTACCTTTAGTAAAATCAAAAGCTAACATATATATTTTAAAGTAAACAATTGACTTCTGCTTATTTGGTCCAAAGAATATTAATGTGTAATAGAATGTTTCACATTGTAATCCAAAATAAATTTAATAACTACCTATTTATGAGAGTTCTGTTAATGTTGGGGGAAGAAATGTATTTGCTGACTGTGTGGCCAGACAATTTTCAAACCTTTGGATTTTTCAAAGTCTCGGTTATTATTAACTGTCTGACTGTAATCACATCTTCACCATGGGGAGCTTCAAATGCTTTTCATTTGCATCGAGTCAATTGCCTTCTTTCCTTTTTTTTTTTCCTTCTCCCTCTGGAAATAAGCTTAAATAATTCAACAAACTGCACACATGGCTAGTGATTACTGAACCATTCTGAAACACTCATGGCAAATGGGCCATTATGTGGTGGGGATTAAACCTTTCTGTCTTGCCATCATTGCAGAGATTTTGCTTCTGTGGAATTTAATTCAATTTAAAATGTGCAGTAAATATAATCAATAATTTGTTTAGATTTATGTAATAATTTGCATAGTTTAAATTGTATTGTGTGTTTAAATGTATAGTGTGTACTGTACTTGAAAAATAGATTTGTTATATTTAAGTCCTCTGTAATAGGCTACTGAATAAGCCACACAGTAACTATCCTTTTAGTGCTGGAGTAGTGAGCAATGCATTTTATACCCCTCTGGCATTCTAAACAGAAATGCTGGTAATGAGAGTAGACAAGCAAACGGGCAGACTCAGCAAGTCACTTCTGAAATACAGAATTTTATGAAGTCTTTGCCTGATGTATTTGTATAGCTGGTATTCCAAGCATAGATTAATATATTGAAGAACCTACAAATCTACTGATGATCAATGGAGAATGTTTTGGATTATATAATCATTGGGGCAGTAAAACCAACAGAGTTCCCTATATTTTTAATACATAAGCATTTTACATATATATATTGTCCATCGGTAAAAAACTCTCTCTCATATATATATATATATATATATATATATATATATGAGATAGATAGATAGATGGATATAGATAAATATATAAATGACTATATTTAAAAGAAGAAAAACTACCACAACAAGAGGACATAGTCTTAAATTAGAGGGACAAAAGTTTAAAAATAATATCAGGAAGTATTACTTTACTGAGAGGGTAGTGGATGCATGGAATAGCCTTCCAGCTGAAGTGGTAGAGGTTAACACAGTGAAGGAGTTTAAGCATGCGTGGGATAGGCATAAGGCTATCCTAACTATTAGATAAGGCTAGGGACTAATGAAAGTATTTAGAAAATTGGGCAGACTAGATGGGCCGAATGGTTCTTATCTGCCGTCACGTTTCTATGTTTCCAGTTATATAAACATCTCTTGTAAGACGTAGTTTGTGTGTGTGTGTGTGTGTGTGCGTGCGCACGTGTTGTTTTTCCTCCTAGGGGAGAAAGGCCAGACTGCTTTGTACAAGGAAGAGAATTGAAGGGAGATAAATCACATAGATTCACGTGCACTAATCTTAAGAAAGCTATATTTTTCTAGTATTAAATGCTCTGCAGATTGTGTTGATTCAGAAATTTAATATCATAAACATTTCTCACTAGTTCTCAAAAAAAAAATGTTACATGCATTGTGAATATCAATAATCAGTTAACACTCCTGCTTACTGTTGAATGGGATTAATATTAATCAGGTTGCTGAGGCCAACTACCCAAAGACTTGTTGAAAGTGTGGCAATGCAGGATTGTGGGTCAGGCCATTCCTCTATGTTTCTGCTTTATTATATCAAAGTACAATGTTGACTCAAGATCTTCTAAATGTGGCCAAATCATTATCACTATACGTGCGCATTCAGATTCAGACAAATTATGATTTGACCGAAGCTAGGATAATTAGATGTTTGCCTGAATATCGTATCTCGAAAGTGCCATAGGGACATATACCCAAGCAAACAACTAGTACAATGGCCAAACATTCGGAGTTCTGCCTATGACATATAAAAAAAAAAGATGATTAATGGGAAAAATAGATGATTGATGGCTAAGGAACAGCCACTAAATGTTGACTTTATTCACTGATCAACTGATAAGTGACCAATAGAAATAAAAAAAGAAGCAGTAAATGTTTTAATTAGTTTTCATGTATTATAGTTTTGATACATACAATATATGAATATATATATATATATATATATATATATATATGTGTATTCATATATTGTATGTATCAAAACTATAATACATGAAAATTAATATATATATATATATATATATATATATATCTTCTATTTTTTTTCTATAAGTAACTTTTTGTTAATTGATCTGAACCAAATGGCCCATTTTCAAATCCTTTTTAGTTTGTCTAAATGTTTCCCTGAATTGTATTTTATGAATGGCGTTTGGCTGAGCTGAACACATGAACAAGCATCGGATGTCTGAAACAAAACTTATATTTTGGGGGAAATTATTTGGCTGAAGCAAACAATCTAACTGGGCACAAATCTATTTATCTTTACCTTGTATTTCATCCTTAAATCAGTGGATTGTTAAAGTAAAGGAGACTTGCAAAATACAACAAATTGCAGATTTACTATATAACAGACAAGAACAGTCTGCCTCCAATTGAATGACGTATTTCAACTATTGTGAGATTGGAAATGGGAGAATCTGGTGTTACTTGAAGTGGAGTAACTACAGAGCTCCAGTCCAATACAGACGAACAAGCATCTGTCTGTCTTGCAAAGCAAAGTATGATGGTACCTCTAGATTTGAATCAACAGGTTATCTTTCCTTCCCTAGCTGATCTTCACACACCTTTTTTCTTCTTTCCATTTTTTTCTGTTTACACTGTACAAAATTATAAACTCAACACTTTTGTTTTTGCCCCCATTTTTCATGAGTGAAACTCAAAGATCTAAGAATTTTTCTATGTACACAAAAGGCCATTTTCTCTCAAATATTGTTCACAAATCTGTCTAAATCTGTGTTTGTGAGCACTTCTCCTTTGATGAGATAATCCATCCACCTAACAGGTGTGGCATATCAAGATGCTGATTAGACAGCATGATTATTGCACAGGTGTGCCTTAGATGGGCCACAGTAAAACGCCACTCTAAAATGTGCAGTTTTACTGTATTGAGGGGATCTGCGAAGGTCTGAAAACCAGTAAGTATCTGGTGTGACCACCATTTGCCTCACACAGTGCAACACATCTCCTTCTCATAGAGTTGAACAGGTTGTTGATTGTGGCTTGTGGAATGTTGGTCCACTCCTCTTCAATGGCTGTGCGAAGTTGCTGCATATTGGCAGGACCTGGAACACGCTATCGTATACGCTGATCCAGAGCATCCCAAACGTGCTCAATGGGTGACATGTCCGGTGAGTACGCTGGCCATGCAAGAACTGGTTTCAGTTTCCATGAATTGTGTACAGATCCTTGCAACAGAGGGCCATTCATTATCGTGCTGCAACATGAGTTGATGGTCGTGGATGAATGGCACAACAAAAGGCCTCAGGATCTCGTCACGGTATCTCTGTGCATTCAAAATGCCATCAGTAAAATGCACCTGTGTTCATTGTCCATAACATACGCCTGCCCATACTATAACCCCACTGCCACCATGGGTCATTCGATCCACAACGTTGACATCAGCAAACCTTTCACCCACACAATGCCATACACGCTGTATGCCATCTGCCCTGTACAGTGAAAACCAGGATTCATCCATGAATAGAACACCTCTCCAAAGCCATCGAATATGAGCATTTGCCCACTCAAGTCGGTTACGACAACGAACAGCAGTCAAGTCGAGACCCTGAAGAGGATGATGAGCATGTGTCAGGATTACTGTTTGATCCAGCACGTAGAACTGTACTGCACGGATGACAAATAAGTAACGTATTACCGGTCCTTAGAATGGCTGGATTTAACGTACAAAGAATAGTCAAAAATACTAGCCGAGGTCAGGGAACACAGAAAGGGACACAGCGATGAGGAAAGCCAGGAGTCAGGATACCAGAATATAGAGAAGTCAATAAACAAAGCCAAAGTAAAAAACCAGGAAGAAAACTATAAACAGGAACGCGCTCTCGGACAACCACAAGGGAAACCACGACAGGGCACAGAGCAGGCTGAAAACTGGGCCTTTGACCCCAAAGTCAGTTACCAGGTTTCATTTGCACAATTACTGCTCAGCATTAACCCTTCTGTGGATTAGGTTGCTGCTCGGCACAACTTTTCCTGTGTGGACAGTAAATGTCATTAACCACATTTCTATAAGCGGATGAATACGTGACATTACCCCCCACCTGAAGAACGCCCACCGGGCGGACAGGACCAGGCTTGAGAGGAAATTTAGCGTGAAAAGCGCGGATCTTACGGCCCGCATGCAGGTCAGGAGCCGAAACCCAAGAACGATCAGCAGGACCGTAACCTTTCCAAACAACCAAGTACTGTAAAGTGCCCCGAGAAAACCTAGAATCCACGATAGAAGATACCTCATACTCTTCCTGACCACCCACCACCACCGGAGGGGGAGGAACACAAGGAACAGTATATCTATTGCAGACAAGAGGTTTGAGTAAGGACACATGAAAAGTGTTGGGAATCCCTAAAGATGCAGGAAGAGCCAGAGAGTAAGACACTGGATTGATCCTACGAAGCACTCTATAGGGACCAAGGAATCTGGGGGCAAACTTCATGCTAGGGACCTTAAGCTTGATGTTGCGAGATGACAACCAAACCCGGTCCCCCACTTGGTACACCGGGTTGGCACTCCTACGCTTATCAGCAAAATGTTTGAAGCGTTCAGCAGCAGCCCCTAGAGCAGTTTGAACCTTAACCCAGGTATCCCGAATGGAGGCCAGACGCTCATCCAGAGCAGGAATGGCAGTATCAGAAAATACCGCAGGGAGAACCGTAGGATGCCTACCATTATTGACAAAAAATGGACTGTGCCCAGAGGAGTCATGAACAGCATTGTTTCTAGCGAACTCGGCCCACGGGAGTAGTTCGGACCAATTGTCTTGTGTGCTATTAATAAAACAACGCAAATAAACTTCTATTGACTGGTTAGCCCTCTCAGCTGTACCATTGGTCTGTGGATGGTAGGAGGAGGAGAAGGAGAGATCAATCCCCAATTGTTTACTGAACGCCCTCCAGAACCTGGACACAAACTGAGAGCCCCTATCAGACACAATATTGTGGGGGATGCCATGCAAACGGACAATTTCACGTATGAAAATTAGGACCAAATCTTGCGAAGATGGCAACTTCTTGAGAGGAATGAAGTGAGCCATCTTAGAAAATCGGTCTACAACCATGAGAATAGTAGTGAACCCAGCAGAGCTAGGAAGCTCAACAATAAAGTCCATGGATAAGTGGGACCATGGAATCTCAGGAACAGGAAGAGGCTGCAACAGGCCACAAGGAAGTGCATGAGTCACCTTAGAAACTGCACACACAGAACATGCCTGCACATACTCCTTTACATCTTTCCTGAGTGAATCCCACCAAAATGATCTAGTGATCGCGGCAGTGGACTTATTGATGCCCGGGTGTCCAGCAGTTATATTGTCATGGAACACTTTCATGATATTAACCCATTCACATAGGGGAACGAACAGTTTATCACACGGTTTACCACTGGGCGCCTGAGGCAGGGCCTCCAGTATGGTGCCAAGCAGTGGAGAAGACAGTGAGAGGACAGTAGTAGCAATAATACACTCTGGTGGAATAATAGGAGATGTCACCTGTTCCGGAGCTGACTCATTATCAAATTGCCTGGACAAGGCATCAGCCTTGGTATTTTTAGAACCAGGTCTATAAGTAATGAGAAAGTTAAAACGTGAAAGGAACAGTGACCATCTAGCCTGTCTGGAAGACAAACGTTTGGCATCCCCTATATATGCCAGATTTTTGTGGTCGGTTATGATCAACAGGGGGTCCTTGGAACCCTCCAAAAGATGTCGCCACTCCTTGAGGGCAAGAATAATGGCCAACAGTTCTCTATTGCCAATATCATAGTTGCGCTCAGCAGGAGACATCTTTCTGGAGAAGTAGCCACAAGGATGCAATGGTGTTCCCTGGCTTTCTCTCTGAGAGAGAACAGCCCCTACCCCTGTCTCGGATGCATCAACCTCCAATATAAAAGCTTAACTGGTGTCGGGATGTTTTAGTATGTCCGCAGAGGCAAATCTTTGTTTAAGAGTCTCAAAAGCATTCACAGCCTCTTTGGACCATACCGTGCTACTAACCCCTTTGTGAGTCATATTTGTGATTGGGGCTATTACAGAAGAAAATCCCTTGATGAATCTTTTGTAATAGTTGGCAAAACCAATAAACCTTTGAATGGCTTTTAAACCAGAGGGTAATGGCCAGTGTAGTACAGCCTCTAGTTTTTTAGGATCCATTTGAAATCCCGATGCAGAGATGTTGTAACCCAAAAAGTGGACTTCAGGCTGGTCAAATATGCACTTTTCTAATTTACAATAAAGTTTATTTTTCAACAACGTCTGCAGAACCTGTTTCACATGGGAGTGGTGAGTTTGAAGATCAGGGGAATACACCAAAATATCATCCAAATAAACCAAGACAAATGAATAAATGAATTCCCTGAGTACATCATTTATAAAGTCTTGGAATACGGCCGGGGCGTTGCATAACCCAAATGGCATTAGTAGATATTCATAGTGTCCACTACGGGTATTAAATGCCGTCTTCCACTCATGATTCTCTTTAATTCTAACCAAATTGTAAGCGCTCCTAAGGTCAAGCTTAGTAAATACTTTAGCTCCCTGAAGTCTATCGAACAATTCGGAAATGAGTGGGATAGGGTATGCATTTTTTACAGTGATTTTATTAAGTGCTCTGTAGTCTATGCAAGGGCGTAACTCACCACCCTTTTTCTCAACAAAAAAGAATCCTGCACCAGCTGGTGAGGATGACTTTCTTATGTGCCCTTTGCTCAAGGATTCTTTGATGTATTCCTCCATTATTTTACTCTCCTGGGGAGATAAGGCATAAACTGCCCCCTTAGGTGGCATAGCGCCTGGAAACAGGTTAATGGCACAGTCATATGCTCTGTGGGGAGGCAATACATCAGACTGAGCCTTGTTAAACACCTCCTGAAGTTCTCGGTATTGTATGGGAACTCCAGGAGTTTGGGAGTGGTAGTGGGAAGGTCAATAGTATCTAATTTCTTTAGTACTGGTTTTATACATCTCCCCATACACTCTTTACCCCATTCTAATATCTCCCCATTAGCCCAGTCAATATAGGGATTGTGCTTACTCAGCCACGGAAACCCTAATATGATAGGACATGATGGAGAAGTAATAACCTGAAACGTCATCTCCTCCCTATGGGAGGCCCCAATGGAGATCGTAATAGGGACAATTTTGTGGGTTATAAGCGGTTGTGTGAGTGGTCTACCATCAATAGCCTCTACAGCGAGCGGTGTAGGTCTCTCCCTGACCGGTATCTCATTACCCCTAATAAACTGGACATCAATAAAATTTCCAGCAGCACCTCAGTCCATTAGGGCACTGCAAGAAAACTTCTTGTTATCAAGGGAAATAGATACCTCAAGGAGGAATCTACTTTTGTTTTTGTTAGAGGACAACACACCTAAGATCTGCCCCCTTAAGGTTCTTAGGTGCGGAAGTTTTCCGGACGCACTGGACAATTAGTTATCATATGTCCCTTTCTACCGCAATATAGGCATAACCCCTCCCTTCTCCTATACTGTTTTTCGGCCTCTGACAGTCTAGTGACCCCCAACTGCATAGGTTCGGGTTCGGACTGTACAGGGAGGTTAGACAAAACAGGTTTAGAGAATTGAGGTGCTAGGGACATAGCCGTACGTCTGGTCTTGCCTCTGGTGACTTCTCTGAGTCTTAACCTATTATCAATATGCATAACAAACGTAATAAATTCGTTAAGACTCTTAGGTAATTCTTTAGCGGCTATCTCATCTAGTATAGTCTCTGAGAGACCCTTTTTGAATGCTGAGATTAACCCATTGTTAGTCCAGTCTACCTCGGAAGCTAAGGTACGGAATTCAATAGCATAATCCGAGATAGACCGGTTACCTTGTCTGATGTGCATTAGGGCAGTGGAGGCGTCATCCTCTCTACCCAATGGCTCAAACGTGAGCTTGAATTCGGCAAGGAATTCCTGGTAATTATGAGCTATGCTCCGATTACTCTCCCACAACGGATTAGCCCAGGCAAGGGCCTTGCCCTTTAATTGATTCATTAGATAACCAATTCTTGCTCTGTCCGTGGGGAATGACCCTGGTGAGGCCTCAAAATGGTACTCCACCTGATTAAGAAAACCCCTGCATTCCTGGATATTGCCATCAAACTGTAGGGATGGTGATAAGGAGATGCTAGGAGTCCTATTAACAGTGGGTGGAGGTACACAGGGTAGAGGTGCTATAGGAGGAGACGCTGCAGGCTGCAGATTCTCCGTTCTAGTGAGAAGCGTACTTAAAGCCTGAGTGAATTGATCCATGCGGTGATCATTCTCCTCTAATTTCCTGACACAGTTCTACAGGATCTATGGACATGTTGTAATGTCAGGATTACTGTTTGATCCAGCATGGATTACAAATAAGTAACGTATTACCGGTCCTTAGAATGGCCGGATTTAACGTAGAAAGAATAGTCAAAAATACTAGCCGAGGTCAGGGAACACAGAAAGGGACACAGCGATGAGGAAAGCCAGGAGTCAGGATACCAGAATATAAAGTCAATAAACAAAGCCAAAGTCAAAAACCAGGTAGAAAACTATAAACAGGAACGCGCTCTCGGACAACCACAAGGGAAACCACGACAGGGCACTGAGCAGGCTGAGAACTGGGCCTAAATACCCCTCCTTTAGTTCTGATAGGCTGTAACCGGCCTTTGACCCCAAAGTCAGTTACCAGGTTTCATTTGCTCAATTACTGCTCAGCATTAACCCTTCTCTGGATTAGGTTGCTGCTCGGCACAACTTTTCCTGTGTGGACAGTAAATGTCATTAACCACATTTCTATAAGCGGATGAATACGTGACAGCATGCAGATGAGCTTCCCTGAGACGGTTTCTGACAGTTTGTGCAGAAATTCTTTGGTTATGCAAACCGATTGTTGCAGCAACTGTCTGGGTGGCTGGTCTCAGACGATCTTGGAGGTGAAGGTGCTGCATGTGGAGGTCCTGGGCTATTGTGGTTACACGTGGTCTGTGGTTGTGATACCGGTTGGATGTACTGCAAAATTCTCTCAAAGAAGAAGTGCTCGCTAACACAGATTTAGACAGATTTGAGAGAAAGAGCCCTTTTGTGTACATAGAAAAAGTCTTAGACCTTTGAGTTCAGCTCATGTAAAATGGGGACAAAAACAAAAAAGTGTTGCATTTATAATTTTGTTCAGTGTATGTGCTTGGGCACACATAGCTCCTATCTCTGTAACTTTGGAAAAGCAATCAAGATTGACAAATGCATTATCAAGATTAGAATTGTTATTCAATGTAGTTGCAACTTCAAAGTGAATTCAAAATGGATTTCACTTTTTAGCCAAACTGGAAGAAATAATAAGGTAATTTATGTTTTTAGTTTTGCTACATTAGCTTAAATGACCCACTCTTAGAATACAGTTATTAATTATTTGTACTTGTGACAGATCCCTCTGTCTTGGAATTATGTTTATTATACGCTCATTCATCTGTTTATTCATGCTTTTCCCTGTCCGTATGGGTCCTGTGTTAATTCCCCTTTTGTACCGAAAGAACTGCCAAATGGCCAGCCACCCAGCAGGGAAGTGTGCTGCTTGTTAACCTCTTGGCCTCATTAGAATGTTGTGGTTAACCTCAGACACTTCCTAATTACCGAGTGTCGGCTGGGTGGTCGTCGTTCATATGAACGAACACGAGGCGGCGGCCATCTTGGACATACGAACGGTCCAGCGGTGTTCATCAACGACTCTGTGGAACTAAAAAACGGCTACTATTTCCATATGAAAACCACTGAAAACCGCCGACCTCCCTTCATCTGGTTCACCTATTCCTACAAACAACAGGATGCTTGGCACATTTTCATAAGAACGGAGATGTCTCAGATAGCCATCCCATGGAGCCCATTCGTATAGCGAAAGTACTATGTGAAAGACTTTGACTCCATGGCGATTGAACTGTGTACAAAGGATCTGAGCACTATTCAATACTTTTGTGTGCTCAGATCCCAGCTATCTGGGGACACGTTAAATGTTGGTATTCTGTTGGGAAATTGTAAAGTTATATATTTTTATGCATTTCTGTTACACTGAATAAAATGGAGTTTAGCCTCTGTCCTTGGAGATAATTGAGTTACTTCCCAATTATCTCCAGGATAGAGAGGAGGGTCCTATATAGCTAAAGGGGAGTGTTTATGTCTGTAACACTGTGTTACTTTGTCATTTTTGTCACAGTTTCCACTAGGTCCCCTAGGCGAGTGTCCACCTGGTGGAAGAGATGCATAAATACCGGGCAGGTAGCCCACATTTAACCAGATTCCTGCTAACGCTCAATACGGAGCCTTGTCTCGTATTTGGGGAGATTATTCGTATGGTTTTCTCCCGTTCAGCTGTTTGGAGTGTGGATGATTTGTATGATTCCTGTTCGGCTGTTTGATGTGATTGGTAGCTGCCTGTGCATTCGAAAAGGGAACATCTTACGTGGCTTTAACTCCTTCCCTATCTGGGGTGCCATAACAGTACTTAATACCAGTGTTCTTTAATGGCACAGAGATAATAAGTGCAATACATTTTGAAAATTAATATATATATAAGAAAACAGTCAAATCGGGTATAGACTGCTTTTCTTAAATTTCCTCAAAATTCAAATGATCTAAGTTTACTACTTACTGAAATATTTTGCCAAAACAACTGATAATACTACATTATATTCTTTGGTTTACAATATTTCAGGCATGGCCTTAATAGCTATTACAGATTAAGGAACAGCGCACACATAAAAATAATTTTTTACATTTTATAAAGCTCCTTAATATCACCTATCTCAGCAAACAAATATGGGGATTCAGTTCCACCATATGACCATATTGCGTTAAGTCCACAACTACTTCACAATACCCCAATATTGGTAGATCCTACAATAATTCCATAGTAGGAGACAAATTAAATAGTGCTAGGGCTAATTAAGAAAAAGTGTATGTTAATAATTTGTTGTAAAAACATTGTGACTATATATAACGCAAGTATAAAAGTGTTGGTCACCACGACAGTACCATTCCTTAAAAATGTGCCTTATTTCAGTTTTGTCTTTAGTATAGCCTTAAGAGATGGATGAACCAGATGAATAACATTTTTAAATACTCTGCCTATTGGTGTTTGCAATAGAACATTAGACCATCTATGGGAATAAAGATTTCAAAGTTTTTGCAGGGGAATAATGCTCATGTACAGTAAGAACAATTATACCAAGTATCTGCAAAATACAAGGCTTTAGTGATTGCTATTTCACCTTGCAAATAATCCACATAATGTGCAAAGAGTGTTCAGAGGCTTCCCTACCCTTCTTGCCAGAATGCAGTCAAGGATTTTGACATACAAAAAATACTTCAATGGGAGTTGGTAGATATATGCCATTTAAAAGAACAGCAAAGACATAAAAAACTTGAAATCACCTATCTTAGTAAGCAAATATAGGTATTTGTTAACATCATATGTCTATACTGTTTTAAGACCACCACTTGGTATCACTAGTACCACTTTATCATTTGGTCTTACGTTCATTTTAACATGGAGATCAACAACTGTAATACTTAAACTGTTTCCAAAGAATTTCCTAAAATTTATGCTTTCTTGTGGTCCTTTCTAAAGGGAATCTAAAGGGAACTCTGGAGGGGAGAGGCAGGTTGTTCAACCAAAAGGAATATAAATCATGTAAATCTTAGAAGGCTACTTAAAGGGACACTATAGACACCCGGACCTCTTACGATCATTGAAGTGGTCTGTGTATAGTGTCTCTATTGCACTTAATGCTGCAATGTAGACAGCCTCTAGTGGCACTTCTGGAATGTTATCTGATTTTTGCTTTGTATTCCTGGCACTATAGTATTCCTTTAAAATTGCCTGAGCAAGGCATTATGGGGATTTTGTTACACTGTATAACACCACTAATAAGAAATGCATGTTCTGGGTGTCCTCCCCAGTTCACACACACATACACACATTCTGAACATCTCCTACATAATACTGAAAGCCATATAAAGCGTGAAATGCATCAGACATCACGCCCTCCCTTTTTTTTTACTGTGGAATAAAGATACTTTATTTAGCTGTTCTTCTTGGGTTAAGGTTTTTTTATTGTCATTCCTGTATCAGATCAAGCTGTTGGTTTCCGTGGGAGCACTTGTGCAGCCTCCCCAAGACCACATGCCCTCAGAATGTTAAGGTAGGATACACTATCGTGTTCCTCTGTTTAGCTGAGCCTGCTAATTACTGTAATGTAACAAGGAGTTTTGGGGCTTCAACTAAAAAACTTTCCAAATGATTTATCTGCAAAATCCCCTTTAAAGTCTATGGAAATTGATATAAATACATCATTCGGAAGTTTTTCTGGTGGTATTGAATCATTCCTAAAACTAATTGAATCAAGGCCTTGGTTTGAGAGCTGTTTAAGATTTATTTTTACAGTGCCATAAGGCTAATGTGTTATATCTATTAAAAACTATTTCAAACTTATATATTTACCTATTGCATATTGTGACCTACTTCATTAAATGTAATTTGTGTTTTACTTGTAAAAATGCATTAGATAAACAGCAAAAAAATAAAAATATCATAACAGAGAGAGGTTTTATTGATATCATTCATCATAACATACGGTGCAAAAAAAGTCTAAAAAAAAGCATTTTTTATTGTATTACTATTTTTCTTTCTTGGTTGCCATGGGCTAGTCTGGCTTTCAAATGTATAAACGTAGAAGGCATTTTTGTAAAATAAAACATCACACATATTCACATACAAGAGGTTTGTTGTTTTTGGTTTTTGGTTTTTGCAATAAAGAGATATTCCCTCCATATCTCTCAAGAGAAGAAATTTCTACCAAATTCTCCATAATTGAAAGATAAACATTTCTCATTGACACTGGATAGAAAGTTTATGTGATATGTTGCATTATTCCCCCAGCACTACACATCCATCATAAACTCTTACAATGTGACAGGAAAGATTTATGTTCTCTAACCACTCATATTAGCCCTCTCCTCTTTCTACTTCCATGATGTAGGAGTTTCCAATGTAATATTCCATGCTAGTAACATAGTGAATGTATATTGACATAAAACCTAGTCGGCTACTTCCAGAAGTGGACAATATGGCCTAAAACTGAACAGTTTAAAACAAGTAATTTCTAAAAAAAAAAAAGAATACAATTGAAATAAATGCTAAATAATGCCTTTAAAATATTCACCTTTTTTTTTCTTTCTATTTTTAGAAGATTTTAATTTGGTTTTGTGTGTTTGTGAAATGTGGGTTGCTAAGTATTTCTATATTAGTAGTATCGCCATTAAAAACAGTAAATTATTGGGGCCTTTTTAATACTTCCAATTTTAATTAATGGACTAATAATACTGTGCTTTTATAACACATGGGTGCAAAAATAAAAAGGTACTAATTTCCAAGATGCTATTTGTGTACTCCAACAACACAGTGTGTGAGGAGCTATTGCTGCACTCCTTTACAATGAGGTAGTCTAGAAATACTACCTGACTGACCCCTAGATTACTTGATTACCATGGGAACAAATGACTTGAGAGCCAGAAGCTTACCAATTAGCTATTGATAATAGAGAACGTCATATTGAAACCCTGAGCTTTCTGGAGCTTGTGGGCAACAAAATCATAAGATATATATGGTCAAACAAGTTAAAGCGGCACTGTCATGCTGAACTTACGTTTCCCCAATCACTTCCTCTTCTCTCCCTCTCTTAGTATCTGTTCTTCATTTCTTAATATGTGCTCTAGTTTTCTTTAAAACATAAGACAAAGTAGGGACAATTTTTTCTTATGTATTTTTCCTACGCTTCACCCACTCTGACCTAGGAAAGGAGCAAAGCCGCTCCATTTCCTGTAGTCAAAGCAATTTTCCCACAATTCTCACCTTCCTCCTGCTGCTTCATTTGGCATTCGAACACCGGCGAAACTACCTGATTTAATCCTAACAGAATTAGAACAGTTTTTCCATTCGTGTTAGGATGCAATTCGGGACTTTTGTTCGGATCGAAATTTCATTTGAATGAATGAAACTACGATCCTATTCGTGCCGCAAGTATATAGCTCCCTAATTCCCACGGTATTAGGAAGCTATTTACTAAAAGGCTGAAATTCCTAAACTGGTCTTTCAGCCAAATTTATTAATACTAAGTAAAGATAATTTAGTATTAGTAATTAATCTGCCCCTACTCGCTATACCGCAAGTAGGGTCATGTCTATGAAACAGTAAGCAGAGTGGCTGCTCACTGTTGTAAAAAACACCCCACTCTACTTTAATAAAGTGTGCCTTAGTGGGGCACCTATAAAAATGATTAATGGGGGGAGCCCTCACTCGTGTCCTCCCTCAGCCCCCACTCATGAGTGGCTGGTAGGGGCCCCAAGATACAATGGGGGGAGGATCTACTGTCCCATCCCCCCAGCCCCCCACCCATGAGTGGTGGGTGGGAGCAATAAGTTACAATGGGGGACGACCTATTGCCCCCCCCTCCCTGGCCCTCAACAATGAGCAGTGGGTGGGGGCCCTTAAGTTACAATAGGGGAGACCGTTTGTCAACCCCCTGACTCCCACCCATGTGCAGTGGCTGGGGTCCTCAAAATACAATAGGGGTGGACCTACTGTGCCATACAACTGACCCACACCCATGAGCAGTGGATGGGAGCTCTTAAGTTACAGGGAGTGCAGAATTATTAGGCAAGTTGTATTTTTGAGGATTAATTTTATTATTGAACAACAACCATGTTCTCAATGAACCCAAAAAACTCATTAATATCAAAGCTGAATATTTTTTGGAAGTAGTTTTTAGTTTGTTTTTAGTTATAGCTATGTTAGGGGGATATCTGTGTGTGCAGGTGACTATTACTGTGCATAATTGTTAGGCAACTTAACAAAAAACAAATATATACCCATTTCAATTATTTATTATTACCAGTGAAACCAATATAACATCTCAACATTCACAAATATACATTTCTGACATTCAAAAAACAAAACAAAAACAAATCAGTGACCAATATAGCCACCTTTCTTTGCAAGGACACTCAAAAGCCTGCCATCCATGGATTCTGTCAGTGTTTTGATCTGTTCACCATCAACATTGCGTGCAGCAGCAACCACAACCTCCCAGACACTGTTCAGAGAGGTGTACTGTTTTCCCTCCTTGTAAATCTCATATTTGATGATGGACCACAGGTTCTCAATGGGGTTCAGATCAGGTGAACAAGGAGGCCATATCATTAGATTTTCTTCTTTTATACCCTTTCTTGCCAGCCACGCTGTGGAGTACTTGGACGCGTGTGATGGAGCATTGTCCTGCATGAAAATCATGTTTTTCTTGAAGGATGCAGACTTCTTCCTGTACCACTGCTTGAAGAAGGTGTCTTCCAGCAGGGGCGGACTGAGAACCCTCAGGGCCCCCGGGCAAAATAAATCAAGGGCCCCCTTACAGGCCCCACCCATACTCTGCAGCAAGCGCCACCCTTGTCCCGCCTCCATGCACCGCTTCCAGCCACACCCTACACAATCTTTAGACACAAGGAACAAAAGGGCAATAAGCCCTTCGAGGCCCCAGCAGAGACTACAATTGAGGGCTAATGGGCCATGGAGGGGGGTATCTCAGTGTCCTTTAGAGAGTGTGTTAGAAAGAATCCCCTCCAGGCCCCATTAGAGACTACAATGGAGTCTAATGGGGCCTGGAGGGTGGTCTCTCCAACACTCTGGTTTCTATTCACAATATAGCAACACAACATAGCTCGCTGATACCTAGGCCATGTTGGCTCCTCTTACCTTAATTACTGTTGCTGGCTGGCAGTCTGTGGGCTTGCTTGCTGCGGCTGGCAGGCTGTGGGCTTGCTGGCTACTGCCGGCAGGCTGTGGGCTTGCTGACTGCGGCTGGCAGGCTGTGGCTTGCTGACTGCGGCTGGCAGGCTGTGGCTTGCTGGCTGCGACTGGCAGGCTGTGGGCTTGCTGTAGGCCTGTGGGCTGGCTACTGGCCTGTGGGCTGGCTAACTGGCTGGCTAACTGGCTGGCTACTGGCCAGCCTGTGGGTTGGCTGGCTGGCTACTGGGGCACTTGTAAATTATTTAAAGAAATAATCTATGCACAATAACCACTACTGCTCCAGAGTAAGTAGTCAAACCATTTAAGAACAGTTTGACAACTTACCTGGGGTCTGCTGGGATATGGGGCTGTAGTAGGGAATAGGAGCAGTGGTGCAATGTGTGTGAAAGGTTCAGTGTGTGTGTGGGGGTGTAGTGTGTGAATGTGTAGGGTGTGTGGGCAGTGTATGTGTGTAGCAATGTTAGTATGGGGGGCTGTGTATGGGGGTCTGTGTGTATATGGGTGGGCAGTGTATGTGTGTGTGTGAGGCAATGTGTGTAAATGTGTATGGTGTGTATAGGGGCAGTGTGT
>OW240916.1:140625051-140643535 GCA_933207985.1 Pelobates cultripes | reverse complement strand
GTCGGACTGGAGCTCTCTGCCCTTTACCAATCCAGCCACGGGCCCATCCATCTGGCCCATCAAGACTCACTCTCATTTCATCAGTCCATAAAACCTTAGAAAAATCAGTCTTGAGATATTTCTTGGCCCAGTCTTGACGTTTCAGCTTGTGTGTCTTGTTCAGTGGTGGTCGTCTTTCAGCCTTTCTTACCTTGGCCATGTCTCTGAGTATTGCACACCTTGTGCTTTTGGGCACTCCAGTGATGTTGCAGCTCTGAAATATGGCCAAACTGGTGGCAAGTGGCATCGTGGCAGCTGCTCGCTTGACTTTTCTCAGTTCATGGGCAGTTATTTTGCGCCTTGGTTTTTCCACACGCTTCTTGCAACCCTGTTGACTATTATGAATGAAACGCTTGATTGTTCGATGATCACGCTTCAGAAGCTTTGCAATTTTAAGAGTGCTGCATCCCTCTGCAAGATATCTCACTATTTTTGACTTTTCTGAGCCTGTCAAGTCCTTCTTTTGACCCATTTTGCCAAAGGAAAGGAAGTTGCCTAATAATTATGCACACCTGATATAGGGTGTTGATGTCATTAGACCACACCCCTTCTCATTACAGAGATGCACATCACCTAATATGCTTAATTGGTAGTAGGCTTTCGAGCCTATACAGCTTGGAGTAAGACAACATGCATAAAGAGGATGATGTGGTCAAAATACTAATTTGCCTAATAATTCTGCACTCCCTGTATAATGGAGGGGACCTATTGTCAATCCCCTGGCCCCACCAAAGCACGGCAGGTGGGGGGGCCTTATGTTACAATGGTTGGGTCCTATTGTCCACCTCCCACCGGCCACAACCCATGAGTGGTGGGTGGGGGCTGTTAAGTTACAATTGGGGGGAACCTATTGTAAATCATGAACCTTGCAGGTAACTAATCAGGCAAGGCTCAAGATTTACCTATCAGAGCACTCTTATTAGTTGGCTTAAACCAACCAATTAAAGTGCTCTGAGTCAAATTGCAGGGCGTGGGAAGGTTTTCTAAGCCTTTTCCCACCCTGCAGAGTTCAGTCTGCAGGGTGCCTTCGCTGGGTGAAGATGGATTATTATTTTAGCGTTGGGATTTTTTTTCAGGTATTTAGTTTTATTGGTTACCTCTTCACTATTTTTAGGGTGAGGGTGGTAGGTATACTTTTATTTGAGGGGTTGACTAGAGGCTTGGGGACCCCTAGTCACCTTGGGGCAGGATTAATTTTTACATTTAGCCCCCACCTGCCACCCATGGGTGAGGGGACAATAGGTCCCCCCATTGTAACTTAATGGCCCCCACTTACCACTTGTGGGTGGGCGACAGGGGTGTGTGGACAATGGGTCCCCCCTATTATAACTTGAGGGACCCCACCCATCGTGCATGGGTGGAGACCAGGGGGGTGGACAATAGGTTCCCCAACTGTCACTTAAGCCCCCACCATGTGTGGGTGGACAGTAGGTCTTCCCCCTATTGTATTTTGGGGCCCCACCAACTGGACATGGGTGGGGGGGAGGGAGGTGGACAATAACTTAAGGGCCCACACCCGCCGATCATGGGTGGGGACTGGGGAGGATGGGACAGTAGGTCCCCCCCATTTTAACTTATTGCCCCCGCCTGCTGCTCATGGGTGGGGGCTGGGGGTAATGGCACAGTAGATCCCCATTGTATCTTGGAGCCCCCACCTGCTGCTCATGGGTGGGGACCGAGGGAGGATACTAGGTCCTCCATTTAGTTTAGTGGTTCTCACTCTTGGTGCACAAGTGGTGGCTTAGGGGGGACACTTTGTCCCCCTGTTTATTATTTTTATTGGTGCCCCATTAAGGGGCACTTTATTAAAGTAGTGTGGGGGGTTTACAACAGTGAGCAGTCACTGACTGGTAACTGTTTAGTAGACATGACCCTACTTGCGGTATAGCGAGTAGGGGCAGATTAATTACCAATACTAAGTAATCTTTCATAAGTAGCAGTAAATTTGGCTGAAAGACCAATTTAGGTCTTTCAGCCTTTTAGTAGATAACTCCCTCATTCGGAATTAGTGCGCTATCTACTCGCTGCACGAATAGGATCTGAGTTTTCATTTGAATGGAATTCTGATCCGAACAAATTTCTCAAATTGCATCCTAACACGAATGGGCAAACTGTTCTCATTCTCTTAGGACGAAATTCAGTAGTTTCGCTGGCATTTGAACTAGGAATGAAACAGCAGGAGGAAGGTGAGAATTGTGGGAAAGTTGCATTGACCACAGGAAATGGAGCAGACTTTGCTCCTCCCCTGGGTCAGAGCTGGTCAAACTTAGGAAAAATACATAAGACAAAATAGTCCCTACTTTGTCTTATGTTTTACAGAAAACTAGAGCAGATACTAAGAAATAAAGAACAGATCATAAGAGAGGGAGAGAAGAGGAAGTGATTGGGGAAAGGTAAGTTCGGCATTATAGTGCCGCTGTAAGCCAGTGGCAGCAGGAAATGCGGGACACATGTGGCCAATCAGGGAAGCAACAGAGGATTTTACCTGGGATTTTCTAGGTGTATCTCCTGTACTTTCAACATTCTGAAATACCATGAAGTATCCTTAAGCACATCGTGAAGTATCTCAATATTGTGGCTACAAAATTAATTGAAGTGTTTTGAGTACCATGCTCCATTAAGGCCAAGAAACTTTGGGCCTGAAAACTCTCCAACTACTTTTGTTTATGTAGTGCAACATAAAATGAAAAAGGACTCCAACACATGTAATATATATGGAATATATTAAAGCCAAAAAGATAAACTCATGTGCCTAGGTATCATTTTAGAGAGTTTTTTCAGAATATCATCTAAGATTCATGTTTCATAAGATCTAATTCAAATTTGTATGGAAGCTTTCTGCTAAATTATCATATTTTAATGTAAATGATTTGGAATTATATTCAAATACTTTTAAATCTTTGAATATAAACTATTGGCTGATTTACTTTTTTTGTAATTGTTGCAGTAACCAAGTGGCAAGTAAGTAAGTAAACTTTTTTTTTAAATGTTATAATATATATACAATCATTGGAAGACACAGTTTTAAATCTCCAGTTTCAAATAATAAAATCTGCATTTGACCTTTGATTTTATTTTTCTAATATAATATTTTAGTTGCCTTTCATATGTCTGAGAGTATTTTTTTTCTTATCTGGTAATTTAGTTGCATTTTATGTGTCTGAGTTTAAAGGACCACTATAGGCACTATAAGCTTAATGAAGTGGTCTGGGTGCCAGGTCCAGCTAGGGTTAACCCTTTTTTTAAATAAACATAGCAGTTTCAGAGAAACAGCTATGTTTATAAATGGGTTAATCTAGCCTCCAGTGGCTGTCTCTTGACAGCCACTAGAGGCGCTTGCGTGCTTCTCACTGTAAATATCACAGTGAGAAGACTCCAGCGTGCATAGGTAAGCATTGTGAATGCTTTCCTATGGACTGGCTGAATGCGCGCGCGGCTCCTGCCGCGCATGCGCATTCAGCTGAAGAGGAGGAGAGGAGGGAGGAGAGCTCCCCACCTGGCGCTGGAGAAAGAGGTAAGTTTAACCCCTTCCTCTTCCCAGAGCCAGGCGGGAGGGGGTCCCTGTGGGTAGGGGCACCCTCAGGGCACTATAGTGCCAGGAAAACGAGTATGTTTTCCTGGCACTATAGTGGTCCTTTAAGGAATAAAAAAGGGCCTCATTCTCTCAGTGTAGTACATTCCTCAAAATATAATCCTTTAGGTGGAGGCATTGTTTATTAATAATAAAAGGAAAATGTCCCAATCTCATATACTAAATACACTTACACTTCTGTGAAGCACTACATGTTGAAAGTTTCAATGATCCTAACAATGGTCCATCAGTATGTAATGAAATATGGGTTACATTTTCAAGACATTTTATGTTAAAATGGCTTCTGTAATCTGAATACATTATACAATTTCTAAAGCAGCTTATACTTTATTCAAACAATAATTGTCAAAATTAATAAATTCATCTAACGAGATATAGTAAATATTTAAATGATATAGCTGCATAAGAGTATTGGACTTTAGAAACTGACTTATATCCTGTGTCTAAAGAGATAGAACTAATCTTCTTGAACTAAGAGGGTTACACATTAAGAGGTAAATTGGTATGTGTTGCTATCTTGGCATGCATTAGTCAACACCCTTGTTAGTGTTATAAGGATTTGAAACTATTGTATATGTGTTGTTCTAACTGCCAGTTTGCAAAAAGATGTGAATTTAAAGTCTTGTTGCTCTGTGCTGCATATATCATTGTAAGCTATTCCAAGTTATAGTGTATTCACAGTTATAGACAGATCATTATGAGCTCTCTTTTTGAATTCAAAATAAGTTGTATCTCTCTGTTTTGGTATGATAAGCCACAGTAAAGTGCTTGCATGCAAGTTGTATGAGCTTAGCAGATTCCCTTCAGAGCTAAAAAAAATGGAAAGGCAATCATTAAAATGTATGCTGTTGAAATGGGAACGGTCCACATACCTATTGCTTGCACTGCATTTTACCAGTAGAAAAAAAAAAAAAATACACAAACAACATCATTATTGCTTTTTTGTCCAAACCAAAGAAAGAACTTACAATTACCAAGCAACTCCGTAGTTCAAAAATAGATTTAAACATCATAT
This sequence comes from Pelobates cultripes, assembly GCA_933207985.1. Lineage (NCBI taxonomy): Eukaryota > Metazoa > Chordata > Amphibia > Anura > Pelobatidae > Pelobates > Pelobates cultripes. Next base: position 140,638,889 of record OW240916.1, on the reverse strand, counting down.
CTTTGTTATCTGACTTTACATGTAATGTTTGCCAAGTCATCGCTAAGTTGTGACTTCTTAAAATTTACCAGTAAGAATGTTCCTGAAGATAATTGCATGTGAAGTACAGAATCACGGGGAAAATGGCATCATGCCATGTCAACTTGACATCCCATTCTAATGCGATTCATATTCCAAAAATAGATGTAAGGAAAGTATATGATATAGCATAACCAGGCAAAAAAAAATAATACTATTAGACTTTAAAATGGAATGCCTTTTTTTAGTGAAAAAAAATGAGGTAAAATGTATTTTATTAGCTTGCATTGACCTAGCAATATGGATTCAATGCATGTAATACACTTATTTTACACACTATATTTTGTTGAGCTGCTACACAATCTTCCTGCATCTATGATGAAAGAAGTTCAAGCTAAGACAAATGGATCTATGTAACAGTTCTATTGGACCCCTCTTGAACCTGTAAAAAAAAAAAAAAGAAACTTGAGTGCATGGTGACTCCAAGAGAAGGGAATCATTGAAATCTTTGAGAATTCTGATTTTCTTTTCACAAGACCAATCCCATCATAGATCATTCTTATTATATTTGGGTGTATGTAAACCACTAACCATATATTTTAGTACATCAGTGTGCTTATGTGCATTTGCTTGAACTTGCAGGTAGTCAGTAAGGCTTTGAGTTCTTTTTAGTTTTTAATCTAGTCTCTCCCATTAAGCAGCTTTAGTCACAGGAAATTCTGATTCCAATTTTCAGTGGATTAAAGGGTCAATGTTGGCACCATAACAACTTCATCTAGGCAAAGTTGTTATGGGGGCAGCAGGGCCCTGGTGCCCTGTTACCTCAAGGAGATAAACTGTTCTTGAATGGTTTTACCTCAATGTAAACCTCAAGCAAAGATTTCAACTTCTCCCAGGTGGCATCTAGCCTCTGAAAACTTTCAGGAAGCATGGAGTTCCATCAGGTTCTCCACATTTATAAAAGTGGCTTAGAAAGAAACATATATTTTTCAAGCCAGCTTTATGGGGAGTCACTAATTGGCTGAGAGCATCAGGTGACCACTCAAAGCCAATTAGTGGCACCCCTGCCCGGTGGCCCTCCACACTTCATGAAACTGAGTTTTCAAAAACTGGATGTCACCTGGTGGAAGTTGAGATTGGAGCTGGAGGCTCACTTTGGGGTTAAGCCATTTGAGAATGGTTTAACCTCTTAAGGGCCTACACCTGCCAATCCCCAGGGGACTCTTGGCATCAGCACCAGATTCTTTCTGTTTCCTATCGGTTTTAATGAGAATACGTGCAGTACAACACTGTGTTGTACATTTAGGAGTCCTAACAGGTTTCACTTCATATTCAGAGAACATTTAATTTAATTTTCATCCATTTTTTGTTTCCATTTATGGAATTAAATTTATTCATTAATGAGGTAATGCTTATTGTCCTCCTGAATAGGGGTGCTGTGAATTTCAGATTTCAGTCTAGAGATAGAACTGTAGTATGCAGTCTTCATTTTATCATCTTCCTCATGGAAACATGCCTCCGTCTTTTACCTGAGCAATAGATTAAAGGCCAATACTTTTCAGCAGTAATTTCTATCAGCTCCCCCTCCATATGGCTAATGGATAGACCGAAACTTGGTAGTATGAAGTAGTTATGATGCATACCAAACTTCATAGGTTAACAGACCATACTACCATCATAAGCATTATGGAGATAATCCAAACACAACAACTATTACAAAATTTTGCACTGTTTTTCATTAGGAAGCTATCATTAGATACCCATGCATTTTAATACCGCTGCATTTCTTGCTTCTCCTGATGATCTGTGGTGTGCATGCACCAAATTATTTAGTCTAACAACATATAAGGAACTGCTATGTCTTTTGCACAAAATATTATATTGTGGTTTATTTATAGTGCCTTCAATACCTAAGGATATACTTAATATTGTCAATCTCATGATTAGGAAATATTCAAATCAATTAGCATACAACTTTATTTTTCTGATGTAAATGAATATGACAAACAAGTAGTGATTTTAAAAGATCAATTTATTCAAAAAAGATATATTTAAGAGAGATATTACATAATAACATAGTGAACATTAGAAATCATTACAGGAAAGAATTATTAAAATATAAACCTAGACTAAAACAAAATGTAAATGATCAGATCCCTATTATTTTAAATTATAACAGAGATTTTAATTAAGTTAAAAAGCATTTCACAAAAAAAAAAAAACTGACATATTCTGCAACAGGATCATGAAATAGCCACATATACAGGACCTCCTTGTGGAAACCGCAACAAATGGCTGACATAAGCCTGATCACCTGCAGGATGGAGCAAGATGGGTTACACAAAGAGAACAATAGACCACCCCGGCACCCCAGAACATCGGGATTAGCATACAACTTTATCAATTACCAAGCTAAACCTTATATCTCCTGAGTTCTTTGGTTTCTATGTAGAGATTTTTATACACCATAAAATTATTTGCAATATTAAAAAAAAACTGTGTAATAGTAAAAATAATATAAGAATGATTTACTCACACCATCAAGTGAATTACAGTCAGGAATGATTAATCTATAAAATGACATCAGATTATGGTTAAAACAATCAGTTGCAAACTGCAAGTTAAAGCAAGTATCATAGGTTATATATCACATCCAACCTCTAAAGGATTACAACTTGTGTTTACAATAACAAGATCTCCTCCAATGATTATCAACTGATCACCGGGCACAGGCAATCATGAAACATAAGGTTGTCAAAAGACATACCATAAAATACAATTCTATGATTGAGTGGGGGCTGATTAACAAAATGGTTTGTTATTCAGATAGGTAGATGACAATATGTAGGCATGTACTATATACAAATAACTTAGTAAATGACAGTCCAAAATTTAATTAATCTCTTGCAATGGATGAATATCAAAAACAGGATACTTATCTGAATTATGTTAAAAATAAATTACAGATCTGTATGAAAATATAAAAAGGAAATCCAAATAGTGCATTATTGTTATTATATATACAATGTAAGAGGTGCTACAAAGAACAACTCACATTTACCAGAGCCTTATATAGCAGGCTCTGGTTTGAATCACTTTTGTTTGGTAATATCACCGAGTAGTCTCCCCACAAATGAGCAGCTTCCAATATTCAGGGAAAGCAGAATTTCTTTTTTACAGAAGTATGGTGAAAGCAATAAATATGACATAAAATAGAAAGATAAAAGCACAACGTGTTTCGACCTCTGGCTTTGTTTAAGTGCACAGTTGTAATGTGAGTACATACAGTACATATATCCATAAACAGGAAATTAAAAATTGCGCCTTCACTTGGAGTCTTCCCGGCGTTCCCTTGTTTTAAGGTCCACTCCTGCTCCATTCTATATAGTGACCTCCCCAAAATGACGTTTCTTTCGTGTTGGTGTTCCAAGCCTCGCTTTCATGCTGCTCATTTGGAACACGGCGTGAGTATGTTTCAGTCCACATCATACATACGTAATAGTCCCTCAGCATAGCGTTGCGTTCCATCTGATGCATGTGTAGAAGGAAAGTATATCGTGGAGAAGGCAAAAAGTTTCTAACCCTAAATCCATCATAGGGATCCAATATTCAATGGATTATATTGATAGAAAATCAAAACATCTACATAAACCAGTTTGGTAGGGCCAGGTGTCAAAATGATTATGCTACAAATAATGTAAGGAAGAGACCAAAAATGTCTAATTACCAAAAAAGACACCCAAGATCACTTAGAACAAACAGAACACCAACCATTAGAGCACTAAGACCTGGCCCAACCAAACCGTTAGGCTGGAGAGAACATAATGAACCAGGTTGGCAGTTTGTTAATAAGAATCAGAGACGTAAAAATCATAATTCTGAATCTTAGAATATTTATAGGAATACTGACAAATGGACCAGAAGTCCTCAACCATGTCCTAGGAGAACACAAATGTGTTTCAGATGCGAACCAATAAATTAAATTCAAGACTCTGAATCTCCCTTTTTTTTAGAGAGAAGTTAAGGGGTAGGTTTTATAAGAACCCCTCTACCTCAAAAAGGAAAAACAGAGAGTACAAAGAAGGAGAAATAGAAGAAGAAAGCGCTTGGAAACAACAGAAAGGAAGTTAATGGGGAAATAAAGATTTTTAACTTATCAGACAAAATTTTAGATTCAAATCATAATAAAGTTTTTAAAAAAAGGTTTTAAATTTACTCCGAGCCGCCTTGTAGATAAATTTGAAACATACGTTGACATCAATAGATACATACAAAAATTATGTTTAAAGAAGTATTTTATGAATAACAAAAAAATGTATAATGATTCAAATTCTGAAGTAAATTCATCTGAAAATTTTAAACTCACTGTTTTAACAAAGCCCTCTAAGTTTTATCCAATTTATCTTAAAATCGAAAGCATAAAAATATTTGAAAGAGCATGCACAGAGGATATTAAGAAAATAACTAATAAATCTAAAAGTAATTTAACATATAAAGAAATACTATCAAGAAATACAAGATGTAAAAAAAATACCCTGATATTATTATTAAACCTGCCAATAAGGGAGGAGGTGTTGTCATAATGCGAAAAACAGATTACATTAATTAATTAATATAACGACTAGGGATGTGCATGGGCAAGAAATTTGGTTCGGTTCGGCAATTCTGAACTTTGGTAATTCGGACCCCAACCCTAACCCCTAACCCTATATCTAACCCTAAACCAACCCTAAACCATAACCCCTAACCCTAGCCACCTGTTTTGACCCTAAAACCTAACCAAAACCCCTAACCCTAAACCATAACCCTTAACACTTGTTTTGCCACTTTTCAGAAATCTGAAGCACTTCAGAACTTCGGCAATTCGAAACTTAGGCAATTCGGTTTGTTCAGCACTTTGGAAATTTGGCAATTCAAACTTCGGACATTCATAAGCATCTGAATGTCTGAATTTCACGAAATGCATCCGAATGTACATTCGGAACGAAACAAATTGCACATGTCTAATATTGACAGTTACGTGGCCTAGAAACATATAAAAAAATAGACCATAATCCAACTAACGACATTCAGAAGATATATATGAAACTTTTAGAGGGAGGACTTTCCAAAGGTATTCTAACAAAACAAGAACATGATTTTCTAATCTTAGAATCACCAAAGGTGCCTGTGTTATACATATTACCTAAACTACGTAAGGACACATTATGTAAGGATTAATCCTACGGAAAGACTTATTGTATCTGGGTTAATTCTCTATTGTCTCCCCTATCTAAGAATAACTATATACAATTAAATGACATAGTCAAGATGTGTCCTTCTTATTTGAAAGACACAATGAGTCTTTTAATGATATTGGAAAATTTTAAATAGGATAAACAATTCTTATTAATAATTTGTGACATCAATAGCCTCTATACGTGTACCATGAGAAAGGACAAGAGGCTATTCGTTTTTCCTAGAAATAACTGAAACATTTCCAGATGAACAAATTACAATTATTTTAGAAGGTATCAAATTTTTTTTAAATATATTTTTTTGGTGTGAAGGCGATTATTTTTTACAGTGCAGAGGCCACAGCCATGGGGACCAGGTTTGCACCCAGCTATGCTAATTTATTCATGTCATATTGGGAGCAATCTTTTATATACTCCAATCATAGCTGGGTTGAGAACCTAGTCCTATACTAGAGATATATTGATGATATATTTATTGTTTGGAAAGCTGACAGTACCTCTGCCCTAAATGTTATCAATTTTTTAAATTATAATTCATGGAAAATAAAACTAACGCATTAATATAGTGATGAAAAAATCTTCTTTTTAGATCTTAGTATTTACATTGTGAAAGAACAAATTAAATCTGGTACTTTTTTTATAAAAGTAGATGTCAGCAGTTTTATAAATACTAATAGTTGTCATTTTAAACCTTGGTTGTCTAACATTCCTCGTGGAAATTTTTTACGATTGAGCAGGAATTTTTCTGATGTAAATGAATATGACAAACAAGTAGTGATTTTAAAAGATCAATTTATTCAAAAAGGATATATTTAAGAGAGATATTACATAATAACATAGTGAACGTTAGAAATCATTACAGGAAATAATTATTAAAATATAAAACTAGACTAAAACAAAATGTAAATGATCAGATCCCTATTATTTTAAATTATAACAGAGATTTTAATCAAGTTAAAAAGCATTTCACAAAAAAAACCTGACATATTCTGCAACAGGATCATGAAATAACCACATATACAGGACCTCCTTGTGGAAACCGCAACAAATGGCTGACATAAGCCTGATCACCTGCAGGATGGAGCAAGATGGGTTACACAAAGAGAACCATAGACCACCCCGGCACCCCAGAACATCGGGATCCGGATCGGAGGCCTCAATCCGGTCGTTTCTCACGATGCCTTGGGCCTAACCAACGCCGCCTGCCACCGCAACACAAAACCTGGAGAGAGACCCCAGGGCCTCCTCCCCAGCAGTATTCTCCCCGCCGGCTTCCCCTACATCTGAGACACGAGACGCCACAGAAGGGGAGCTTAGAGCCCTCAACCCGAACCTGCTCACGAAGGCAGATTTCATAGCCCTTGCTGACCAACTAGGCCGCGTGGTGCGCAACGAGGTGACATTACTCAGGGCGGATTTCACGAACCTGGTGGCCCGGGCGGAGGTGGTGGAGTCCAAAACAGCAGAGATACAGGAGGATGTCGATACAGCATGCACGATCGTAAATAACTGTGAGCCCGACCTGGCACACCTCACCACATGGGTGGATGACCTGGACAACTGAGGTCGCCACCTCAACCTGATACGTGGGGACTGGGAGCAAGGCCCAGGAGCAAGGCCCAGGAGAAAGGCTGTCTGACATACTCATGTTGATGGACACTCGATTGCTATTAACCAGGACCTCTCGTGCTTCACACTTCAAGCCAGAAGGGCCCTCTTCCCAATCATGATTGCAGTGCAGGCAGCAGGCATGCAGTATCGGTGAGGCCACCCACTCTCCCTATCAACCAGGCAATGCACTGAAACCTTGACCCTCCGCAGTCCAGAAGTACCGCAATTCCTGAGAGCTGCAGTCCTGCAGACACTGCCGTGACAAGCGAGACCAGCTCTCTCACAGAGCAGGGCGCCCACGTCAGGCACGGCCGGGCCACTAGACCACACAACTCCCAGAATGAGCGACAGAACAGGGGAACATGGAACACTTGGAGATCCCTGAATCAAGAGTACTTTGGGGACTGGGGATAACCATGAGGAATCGTATGTGGGGGGGGACACTGCAGAGGTAGGGCGGGAGGTCAGTGGGCCAATGAGCTCCAAGGGAAGGCTAAAACCTATCCCTCTTTAGGCCTCCTCCTTCATACAGCCCTTACCAGATTTGCACGAATCCTCGCGGCAACAAGGGATGGACTCTGTTTCACTACTCAGCGGGGGTAATCGCACCTTGGGGTGGGGGCTCAGGAGATGGGCAGGGTAGGTTTTCACACAATCATAGTTCTGGATTCTTCTCTATTCACACACGTTGAAAGGATTTTTTTGTTCACCTGCACAATTCCCAAAGCAAAACTGTTGAATGTGTTATGGGAAATGTGAATGGGTGGGAGGGGGAATCATGCTTTAGACTGCACTAGTACCTTGCTTTGGGTACGCTTCGCTATGCGGAAGCAACAGGGGGGCAGGCGGCTGGATACAGCAGAGAGGCCTGCCCTATAAAGCTGCATCCATAGCAGCTCCAACAGGGAACCCCACCTGCCAACGCAACCATTCCAGGGACACAAAATGGGGATATATGGAAGCCACGGGAGATACCTTATGAGGGGGAAGTGACATAGGAGTGGCAGGGGGTAGGGAGGACGGGAGGGATCACAGGAAAAAAAGGGGCTAGGGACGACTGCAGCTGCCACATGGGAGCCGGGGTAGGAGCATGGGAGAGGGGAGGGAAACAAACCCACACCAAGTGTCACCACCCACAAACCAAGGCAGCATCTCCGTGGACAGATCCCCCCCACCTCTGCACCCAGACAGGACCCGAGCAAGGATCACAATACTGATACATTTCTCCTAACTCAAAATGACAGTGCAACTAAGCAGGGGGATGGGGGAAGTGGGGAAGGAGATGAGGCAGGGAGGAAGGGGAAATGGTTTTGGTAAGGGGAAAAAAAAACAGTTTTAATTGGGCATCAGCTCCCTGATTAAAGGACCACTATAGTGCCAGGAAAACATACTCATTTTCCTGACACTATAGTGCCCTGAGGGTGCCCCCACCCTCAGGGTCCCCCTCTTGCAGGGCTCTAGGGGGTGGAAGGGGTTAAACTTACCTCTTTCTCCAGTGCTGGGCGGGGAACTCTCCTCCTCCTCTCCTCCTCCTCTCCTCCTCCTCTTCTCCTCCTCTCCGCCTCCTCGGCTGAATGCGCAGGCACGGCAGGAGCCGCGCGCGCATTCAGCCAGTCCATAGGAAAGCATTCATAATGCTTTCCTATGGATGCTGGCATCTTCTCACTGTGAAAATCACAGTGAGAAGCGCGAAAGCGCCTCTAGCGGCTGTCAATGAGACAGCCACTAGAGGCTGGATTAACCCTATTATAAACATAGCAGTTTCTCTGAAACTGCTATGTTTATAGAAAAAAGGGTTAATCCTAGCTGGACCTGGCATTTCATTAAGCTGAAGTGGTCTGGGTGCCTATAGTGGTCCGTTAAGATTGCATCATGCAGCCATAGGGAGGGAGGAATCAGCCACACAGGGATTAATCCCATGTCCGAGGATTGAGACCTCCAGGATATAAACAAGCATCTGTCCCCCACCAGTCCACCGGACAGCTCATGGTCTCAGAGATGACATGACCTAATCTCCTGCTAGATCCGCTCCAAACAAAACATGCTCTTCCAGCGGCGGTGATAGGCAACCAAAATTTTCCTTTTCCACAAGTTGACTTTTTCCTGAAGTTTGACTGCTTATTTGACTACTTACCAGAGGTTACCAGCGGCTCCACATCTTGGCCCCCAGACCAGCTAAGGACTGGGCGCTCTCCCTATAGGGGGGTGGAGGGTAGCACCGATCTCTGGAGGGTGTAGGAATGCTACTGGTGTGACAGCTGGACAGCACCTGGCATTCCCTACTTTTCAGGGCTTCAGTCCAGTTGCCAACTATCCAGAGGGTAAGGTCACCCCGCCTACGTAGTTCTCACATGAAACCTACCCTCAGTACAAAAGGCCCACATCACCCCTTCTAACCCATCCTACCTCTTCGCAAACTCCTCTCTCTGCTACCCACACATCCCCCTTCCCTCCCCCCCTTGCTCTTCAGGAGCAGGAGACACTGCCAGAGCCAATGACACCATGTAACCGGGAGGTGGTTTACACTACGCACAAGAAAACTCAATGTCTCCTACAACGTTCAATGCTTCAACATTTGGGAGAAACAAACTCTCCTACTACGAAACCTAAAAAGGTTCCGAACAGCGGTCGCATTTATCCAGGAGACGCATTTCCTAGAAAGCAGGGAACCATCCCTGAGGGATCGCCACTTCCCGATCAGGATAGTCAGCAACAATCCATAATAGAAGACGTAGGAATATTGATCTTGAGGAGAATCCAGCTTACAATTTTGGATGTTGAAAAGACCCTCTGGGGAGATCCCTTCTGGTCCATGGCACCATCCACGAACAGCTGTACACATTTGTGAACCTATACGCCCCAAACTTGAAGCAACATCTCTTCCTTTGAAGGACACTGGGTAATCTTTCAGAGCACATGAAAGGGACTGTGGTGATTGGAGGTGAGTTTAATCTGACCCTCCACCCAGAAATGGATACCTCTACAACACAACGCCTGCCGCAGATAACCAGACAAGCTTGAACACTGCAACTCCTCCAGGCTTACCAACTTACAGATTGTTGGAGGGCACTCAACCCGACGATGCAGGACTACACATTCTATTCCACAACCCATGACACCTACACGAGACTTGATTACTTTTTTATGCCACACTCCTCTCTTGATCTGCTGAAAGGCTCAGACATCCTCCCAAAGACATGGTCAGACCATAGCCCGATATGCCTCCGATTGAGAGTGCCGCTCTTCTGCCCACGCCAGGGATCCTGGAGACTGAACGAATCAATCCTCTCAGACATGACGCTGGTGCGAGAAATGAGACAGGCAATCATGGACTATTTTATGACCAATGAAACTCCAGGCTCCAACGCTTTGAACTGCTGGGAGGCACACAATACAGTGATCTGTGGCCACCTCATAGCCCGATGCTCAGCCAGGAAGAGGGCAGCCACTCAGGAGATGTCCACCCTAGGAAAGGAATTAGAATGATGGCACAAACTTATGCTGGACACAACAGTCTATGGGGAGTTTCTCCTGTAGAGGGGCCAACTCCTGGCTCTACTCAATCAATCAATACAACGCTCCTACCAGCAATTTTGCCACCTGGTGCATGAACATGGCAACAAATCTGGGCGCCTCCTGGCCACGCTACTCAGGCGCAAGCAAATGCAAATGTATATACCAAAGATCAAGGACCCCACACAACAAGTACACCATCTCCCAGACGAGATCTCGCAGACATTCCAACAATATTACCAATCGCTGTACAACATAGTGGCGGATCGATCACGGGACCCGACGACCAAGACTGCGGCGATTCAACAATACCTCATCTCCATGAACTTACCATGTCTGTAGAATCATACCATGGAATCCCTGGAGGCACCCATCTCTGAGGTGGAACTAGCCTACGCAATCAAAAAAGAACAGAATGGTAAATTGCCGGGAACCGGACGGCCTGCCTCTAGTGTATTACAAGACATTTCGGGCAGAGCTACTTCCAAAGCTGTTGGCAGCCTTGAATGCTATCATGGAAGATGCCAGACACTCACTGCAATTCACTTCGGTCAATATCACACTTCTACCCAAAGAGGACAAACACACCACCCTGTGCCAGAGCTACCGATGAATTTCGATACTCAAAACCGACCTCAAGCTTCTCTCCAAGGTTCTAGCCAGTCGCCTCTCTCCCCTACTGCCAAATACCATCAAACCGGACCAAACAAGGTTTATCCTGGGAAAGGAGGTCCAAGATAATACTATTAGAGCACTGAACATGATAGCGATGGCACGCCACGGAGGCCTACCAGTTCTACTCCTGTCCAAAGATGTGGAAAAAGCATTTGAAAGGGTAGACTGGGAGTTCATGTTTGAAGTCCTGTGCACACTGGGCATCTTTCCAAAGTTCCTCTCATGGATCTCTGCCCTATTCTCCAACCCGTCGCTCGTTTATGCATAAATGGAACCTTATTGGATGTGTTCCCAATTTTTAAAGGAACACGGCAAGGCTGCCCGCTCTCTCCCCTCCTTTTTGCACTGACGCTGGAGCCTTTTTTGAATATGTTCAGGAGCAAAGAGGCTATATAGGGCATACGGACATATCTGAGCACAAAGACCTGGCCTATGCAGACGACCTGCTATTTGTAGTGTCGAACCCGGCCTCCTCATTACCAATTATTATGGCTGAATTCAACCTACTTGCTACACCACACGACCAATACAGTATAGAGATACAAACGCTCGGTGGTACCGCATCTCCTGAACGCAGCTAAAGTGGTGATCCTGACCAGTTGGCGCCATGCATGGACCCCTAAAATCAAACAGTTGGTGGAGTAGGTGGAAGACACCAAGAGATTTGAAGACCTGAAAGCTGCTACGGTCAAGGAGCAGGAACGATATACCCAGCGATGGTTCTACTGGCTGGAATTCCTGGCATCACCGGACTTCATCCGAACCACGAATGGCTAACTACTACACACCCACCCCCCTTCACTCGCTCCACTTCCTCGCCCCCCCCTTCCCCATTGACTATACTCCACAAGGCTGGGTGCTGCCCGGCTGGTGCCCGAGGTACTTCTGGGCCGGCATGCCCCGATTGGGTTGGGGTGACTGAGACTGATGCGGGGGTAGGGGAAGGAGGAGGGCACTAGTCATACAGGATATCAACACGCTCAGTAAGAATGAGGGAGTACTCAGTTGACAGGATATAGAGTTAAAGGTCACACTGGTCTCGATCAGACGATCCAGGGCTGATGGGACACTACTACTTACTGTGTTGAGATCACTCTGATTTGACAACTATCTATCCTGTACGTATGAAATCTAGTCATAGACAAGTGCAAACATATGCCTAATATGCATAGGTGTGCGCAGCCTATTGCATTAGGGTGTGCACTCTAAAGCACAAACACACACACTGCGTGTATATGTATTTCTATAGATACATACACACACATACATATGTATACATAGATACATACATACACACATATATATACAAATACAAATATACATAGGTGCAGTGTGTGTGATTGTGAGGGGTGCAGCGTGTGTGTAATTGTGAAGGGTACAGTGAGTGTGTAATTGTGAAGGGTGCAGTGTGTGTGGGTACAGTGTGTGATTGTGAGGGGTGCAGTGTGTGTGGGGTACAGTGTGTGTGATTGTGAGGGGTGGGTTGTAGTGTGAGAGAAGCTTTGCAGGCTAGGATAGGGGTCCGAGAGGGAGCAGCTATTTAATTTAAATGGAGGGGCAGTGACATGGGATAAGGGGGGTGGAGGGGCAGTGAAAGAGTGTAGAGGGGTGGAGGAGCAGTGACAGGGGGTAGGTGGTGGAGTTGCAGTGACATGGGGTAGGGGAGCAGTGACAGGGGATAAGGGATGGAGGAACAGTGGTAGAGGGTAAGGGAGCAGTGACAGGGGGAAGGGGGTGGAGGAGCTGTGACATGGGGCATGGGGTCACTGACAGGGAGTAGGGGGTGGAGGGTCAGTGACAGGGGGTAGAGGGGAAGTAACATGGGGTAGTGGTGGTGGAGGAGCAGTAAGAGCGGGTAGGGGGGCAGTGACAGGGTAGTGGGTAGAGGGGCAGTGACATGGGGTAGGGGGGTAGAGGGGCAGTGACATTGGGTAGGGGGTAGGGGGTGGAGGAGCAGTGACAGGGGGTAGGGGGGCAGTGACAGGGGGTAGGATTGGAAAAGCAGTGACAGGGGGTAGGGGGAGTGAAGGGGCAGTGACAGGGGGTGGGGGGGATGGAGGGGCAGTGACAGGGGGTAGAAGGGGTTATAAATGCCTTCCCTGGTGGTCAGTGGGCGCCCTCTCTCTTCAGTGACCAATAATTCATTATTTCTGGATTTTTTATATGGAAATTGGTTGAGCAAATGCAGTAAGGCAGGGTACTTTTTATGTTATCGTCGCCCCACCCCTCCCCCGTCCCTCCCCCATATTTTTTAAGGCAATAGTTATTATAATAATTATAAAAAAATTATTATTTTTTCTTTGTTATCATGACTTGTTGAGAACAATTTGAAAACGGATACATTTGATCACGTAGTACACATATTCTTTATTTGTATTAATTTATATATTAATGCGTTTTTATTTCCAAAAATGCATGTAATTTATTTTAGTTTGTTATGAATGAATGATTCTACTATTTTTGTGCATATGTATAAAGTTAATTCATCCCTGCAGATATACTTATTGCTTGTTATACTGAGAATTGATATACAATGAGAGAAACTGAAATGTAGTGCTTCAAAATAACTACCGCTTGTGGAGCAGTTCTGTGTAATATTTCTAAAGACTCTTCTATTAGTAAAGGAACAGTACAACTCCTGCTGGCAGTTTTATCAAGCATGTGGACAAACGAAAGGAAAGATCAAGATCACCTTTGGTAAAAGAAAGATCAACATCTAAGCTGTAAGGAGATGTTCTGTACTCCTTTGTGCAGCCCAAAAACAAATTTGACTTGTAAGAACTA
>OW240916.1:140587142-140620730 GCA_933207985.1 Pelobates cultripes | reverse complement strand
TGACTGCTATTCAATCTATAGCAGTGAAAAAAGTTTTTTGTTTTTAAATCCAAGCTATTGTGACACCAGATGTAATTGGTGGCACTGACTGGGGAAATGGGCACAGTATGCACTGTGAGCCTGACACAGAAGCTGGCAGCAGTGGCAGACAACTAAGTGCAATTACATTACATAGAAAAAAATTTTTTTTTAAAAGCATACCCTTATTCCTAACCTAGCTATGCTTTTCCCTATCTTATGAACAGCAGCTACACTTTCCCTCCTCTTACTAAGCATGCAGCTTGAGAATGAATCTAAAATGGATGCTGTCCAGTAGGTGGGAGGGTCTGCTAGGGAGGCTGTGCTACTAATTGGCTGGAATGTGTCTGCTGACTGTGAGGTACAGGGTCAAAGTTTACTCAATGATGATGAATAGGGGGCGGGTCGAACCGCGCATATGTTCGCCCGCCGTAGCGAACGCGAACATGCTATGTTCGCCAGGAACCGTTCGCCAGCGAACCGTTCGGTACATCACTAATGATAAACACATAGGACATATTATAAATGGTTAAAAATATGTGACCAAAAATGTATAACAGATTAGGAGGGAATTAAGAAATTAGAAGGACTTGTTTAGATATATGAACTTAAAACAACTTTTTCAGTTATATTTGTGAACACATATAAAAACATTTATAACAATTGTTTATAAAAAATTGTACAGATCAAAATCTGCATTTAAACCCTGGGGAGCTAGGGTCTGCAGGTTAAAGACCCACTCCATTTCAGATCTGCCTAAAATATTTTTTATGTTTCCACCTCTCCAAGGGACCTTACATTTTTTGATTCCAACACATTTAAGGAGTTTTGGGTCTTGGTTATGTTTGATAAAGTGCTTAGATATATTTTTAATATTCCTGCAGTATTCTCCTAGTCTTGTCTTTAGGCACCTAGTGGTCAGACCTACGTATTGGAGGCCACATGGGCACTCCAATAAGTAGATTACATTCGTTGTATTACATCCAATAAAATCTCTTATGGTGTAACTTTTATTAGTTCTGTTTGATTTAAAACTGGTGACCTTTAATTGCGTAGAGGGGTCAGTACTTTTACAAACAATGCAGCACTTGCATTTGTAAAAACCTTTTGCTCCTTCTAAAAAAGTATGGTTGGTGCTTTGTTTGGTTTCTCTAGTGTAGTTTTTGGTTAAAATGGATCTAAAATTAGGTGCACCTCTAAAAACTATTTTTGGTTTTGTTGGTAAGAGTTCTTTAAGAGGGTCATCTTGTCTTAAAAGGTGCCAGTGTTTATTTATTGTTTTTTTTTTTAATAAAACCACTTTTGTTGTTATAGTTAAAAATTATAGGAAGGGTAGGAGCATCTGAGGTGTGTTTGTCCTTGTAGGTTAAAAGATTTTCTCTTGGTTTATTTCTCACTGTTTCTATAGTATTATTCAATTGTGTTAGTGAATAATTTTTTTCTGTGAACTGTGTTTTTAAAATCAGTGATTGATTGTTAAAATCATAAATGTGAGGAGGAGGTGCATGGGGATGGGCGGGCGGTACGTGACGTAGGCGCGTCCGTATGCGGCAGGACCGCGCGCTCTCTCGGACCAGGAAGTGAGGCAGAGAAGCAGCGAGGTATCGAGGCGGTGAGGATGCCGAATTCAGTGGCATTAAAAAAAAAAAGCCGGTGAGACTCTGTTAGGTGGCTGAACAGTTGAAGGTCTCCTTCCCTGCTCCCCTGCTCCCTGCTGCTGCTTCAATGAGACAGTAAATATACCGAGTTCGACGGCATCAAAAGGAGATTGGGCAATGAGCTGATAAGACTCAGACTCAGTCTGCAGGTATTGTGCTTTGTAAATAGAAGATTGGCTTTTGGCATTGATGTGAGGGACATGAGAGCGGTCCTAGTGTGTATAAAGATAATATCTATGAGCAAATAGTTACTTTCCCATCTATCTGTTATCGATTTCCATTGATTTCCATTGATCTCTACCTCATATTTGATGTGTCAATCAAAGGACTGTTATTTAAAGGGATAGCTATTTGAAAGTTAAAATTTGAAAATTTAAAGTCACAACAAAAGAAAAGAAAAAAAAAAGAGAGAGGAGAGAAGGAAGAAGAGAGATAAAAGAGAAAGGGAAAGGAGAAGGAGGCAAGAGGAAAAGGAAGAGAAAAAGACACAGAGGAGAAAGAAAAAGGAAAGAAAAGGGATAAAAGAAAAAGAAAAAAAAAAGGAAAAAATAATAAAAGCCAGAACCCTTCTTAAATAAGGAGATTGGAGGGAGTGAATCTACAAGTCAAAAGCTATCAGCCAACAATACCTGTAAGAAGGAAGTAAAAGCGAAAGGGGAAGGAAGAAGGGAAGAAAAAAGGGTGAAGGAAACCTTTTAAAGATATATGCGTCAAAGAAATATTCAATATCGTTAAGTGAAGTAAAGGCTCACTTTAAGAGAGTTATTACCATCAATACCATCATTACCATCATTACATATGGCTCCTAAGAAAGAGAAAACCCAAACTACTGAGAGAAAGAAGGCAACAATCGGCTCATTTTACTCTCCTAAAATGGCATCTATAGAATCAGAGAGGCAACGAAAATCTTTGCCCTTAGAAAATGCTGAGCTCTCGATACATCAAATATCAAATATATTAGAGGATGACCCTCCAAATTTGCCCAACGTACAGGGATTGACACAACAATTATTAACCCAAATGTTGGATAATCTGCATAAAAAAATTAAAATGGATATTGAACACAATATAAATGATCTTAGATCGGAAATTGCCACTCTTTCGGAGAAATTTTCAAGTCAGGCAATTATATTACAAAAAGTACAAAATGAATATGAACAGATTAAAGCATCTAATATACAGCTAGAGAAGAGATTGAATGACATTGAGATTAAAATGATAAATTTAGAAGATCGCTCCAGGAGAAATAATATAAGAGTTAGAGGAATACCAGAATCAATATTACAAGAAGACCTATACTCTTATTTGGACAGCTTTTTTTCAAAAATTTTGTCTCGACAGACGCTGGGTCCTGAAACCTTTGAAAGATTCCATAGATTGTCTAGACCAAATGGAATTGACAAATCCTATCCAAGAGATGTTATGATCTGTTTTTCTAGTTTTCGGATAAAAAACCTAATAATGCAGAAAACAAGGAATGGGACTCTAGACACCGAAGAATGGAAACATCTAAAAGTTTTTCAGGACTTATCTCAAAAAACAAGACAAGCAAGAAGAACCTTTTCAGAGGAAACGGCAAACCTTAGGAACAAGGAGATAAGATATAAGTGGCTGTTTCCGACGGCAATTATGGTCTTTTTCAAAGATCAAACATATATCTGTAAAGACAATACGGCACTCAAACAGAAATTGACAACTTTGAAACTTACTCCCTAATTTTAAAGGCGATTTTTTTTTTTTTTTTTTCACGGTGTAGTAATGGAAATGCTTTAGAGTGATATGTATAATTTAATTTAAGGATAGATTCATATTTAAAGTAATGAACACGGAGGAATAGCTTATAGCTATAATTTATATAGATACACAACTGAATTTAGTAGCACGAATTGAATGAATTAGAGTTCTATGGTACTCACCAAAAGGAGTCTTACAATTAATATTTACCAACTTAATAGACACTGTATTTGTATAAAAAAGAGAGATAAATTGACACAATACACATAGTTGACACATATATAAAAAGATATAAAGTAAAGATATTGAAGAATAAGGGGATAGACTCACACTTAAAGTAATAATTATGGAGGAAGAGATTAAGAATAGTTATTATTAGATACAAAATTACCTGTATGAAATGAATGAAAAGGAGCATGAAAATGAATGAAAAGGAGGAATATATTATCCATAAATCCCACAGATTTAATAAAAACAATTTTTTTTTTTTTTTTTCTTCTCTCCTCTTCATTAGGGAGGAATTTGTAGATAAATCCCGGGGTTGAAACTGATTACTTCAGACAAAGGGGGTAGAAAGAAATAACTGGCCCACTATCCTGGTTCATGGTCCTGCGATGGCAGCATGGTTAGATATGAAGACTATATATAGTACTTCATATTATGGAACAAATTTTCTAAGAGACTGTTGTTTGGGTTTCTCCAGGAGGGTTAATTTTATATTTCCAGCTGGGGAAGGTATGAGTGGATGGTTGAATGAGGAAGGTATGAGTGGATTTGTATGTTGGATGCTACCTGAGGGGAGGCTAGAGGGGAAGAGGGTGCGGGGTGAGACGTGGCAGGATGTCACTTAATATATTATCTATTAACGCAAGGGGCTTAAACTCAGGACAGAAAAGAGGTTACCTGTGCAAATTATTGACGGACAGCAAAACGGATATTGGTTTTGTTCAAGAAACACATTGGGTTAATTCTACATCTAAAGTATGGAACTATAAAAAATTTCCAGTGGTACATAGATCCAACTTGGTAGGAAAGAATAAGAAAAGAGGAGTGGCAATCTTTTTTTCAAGCAGTTTGAAATACGAGTTGGTTTATGAGGAGGCCGACCTTGGTGGTAGGTTTCTCATAGTGATTGTTCGAATTAATGATATTTTATATACATTGGTAAATGTCTATGCTCCAAATCAACTTCCATATAGATTTTTGGGTAATCTGATGCAAAAGGTTGACCGCGTATCGTCTGGAAGCCTAGTTATCGGCGGGGATTTTAATTGCACTATAGATAACAAAGTTGATAGGAACAGAACTAGGCCTACAGATAAGGAGGAGAATCAAAAAATAGGACCATCAATGATGCAGACCTTTTTAGCAAAAAATTGTTTATATGATTCTTGGAGAACATTTAATCCGGAAGAGCGAGATTATACGTTTTACTCAAATGTTCATCAGACATATACCAGAATCGATTATTTTTTGGTTAAAGCTGAAACATTAGAGCGAGTTAAAAAAGTGATAATTGGGCCTATAACCTGGTCTGATCATGCACCAGTAAGTTTAGTTATAAATAATAATGCTGAATATAAAAGCAGAGATAGATGGAGACTAAATGAAACTCTATTAAAATCAGAAATTAACGTAGAAGAATTGCGTATTCAGGCCAGAGAATTTTTTGAAATTAATGATACAGGGGACGTCCCTAACGCTATGTTATGGTGCA
Organism: Pelobates cultripes; assembly: GCA_933207985.1. NCBI lineage: Eukaryota > Metazoa > Chordata > Amphibia > Anura > Pelobatidae > Pelobates > Pelobates cultripes. The sequence continues at coordinate 140,615,603 of OW240916.1, read as the reverse complement.
CTTTTAAATCATATATGAGAGGATGCCTTATAAAATTGGGTGCCAATACAAAGAAAAAGAAGGGAAAAGAGTTGAATGAGCTTAATATTGATTTAGTAAAACAAGAACGTCTACATAAGATTACCCTAGATCATAAAATTTTGGAGGATATTAAAGAGATAAGAAAAAAAATATTAATAAGAACTCAAGAAAAAATTGATAGAGCAATGTTAGTATTAAAGCAGGGATGGTACTATGGAAATAATAAAACAGGGAAAAATCTCTCAAACAAATTAAAAAACAAAAATAAACTTCAATCCATAAACTATATAATAGCTGGAAATAAAAAACTTTTTTCACCAACTCAAATAGCTAATGCATTTGAAGAATATTATAAAAGTTTATATAATTTAAAATTTAATGAGCCACCTGCTGGGGAAACAAAGTATTTCCTGGACAAACTAGGCCTGCCAAAAATATCTACTGAGAAATTAAACCAGCTTAATGCTCCATTCTCCATTCAGGAGATTAGTAACACCATTAAAGTATTAATAGCGGGCAAAGCACCAGGTCCAGATGGTTTTTCATCAATTTTTTATAAAAAATTAAATGATATAATTTCCCCATACTTATTGAAGACATTTAAAGAATTTGCCAGTAATAAAACTATTCCATCTGAATTACTCCAGGCCTCCATAATGCCAATCCCTAAGGTAGATAAGGATCCAATATATACTTCGAATTACAGACCAATTTCCCTTATTAACTTAGATATTAAAGTATATTCTAGAATTTTGGCCGATAGACTCAAACAAAATATACCTGATATTGTCCATATAGATCAGAGTGGATTTGTGGAAGGTAGGGGTACATCGGATAACATCAGGAAATTATTGAATGTCTTATATCATGCGGACCAAAGTTTGTCCCCTTTCGCCATGGAAACCCTTGATGCCGAGAAGGCCTTTGATCGTGTTAATTGGAAGTATTTGGAAGAGGTCTTGAAGGCCTTCGGTATAGAGGGTCTCTTTAAGGAGTGCACAATGGCGTTATATAAAGATCCTCAAGCTAGAGTCTCAGGATTTATGTTTCAATCAAACTGGTTCCCAATTAGAAATGGGACGCGACAGGGCTGCCCTTTGGCTCCCCTGTTATATATTCTTTCTATAGAACCGCTGGCAGCCTCGATTAGACAGAATGATGTCATCAGCGGGCTAAAAGTGAACAATCTGGAGAATAAAATTGCACTTAATGCAGATGATGTCCTATTGACTCTTACAGACCTATTAGATCTATTCCAGCTGTACTCCGTCTTATTAACGAGTATAGTAAATTTTCAGGTTATAAAATAAATATAAAAAAAACACAAATCCTGATAAAAGGTCTTAATGGACCTGGGGTAAAAAAACTCAAAACGGAATTTAAATGTGATTGGGAAGTAAGGAATATAAAATACCTAGGGGTAAGACTATCTCTGGATTACAGGGAAATTGGTGAACTTAATTATACAGATATAGTTACCCAATTTAGGAGTATTTTAAAAAATTGGAAGGGATTGGAATTATCCTGGTTGGGAAGAATCGAAGCGGTAAATTCCTACTTACTCCCTAAATTGACATTCTTGTTTTGTAATCTCCTGCTGAGGGTTTCATTCCAGACGATACGCGGTCTTCAAAAACAGGTTTTGGATTATATATGGCAAGACAGGAGACCTAGAGTATCACTGGAAATTTTACAGAGAGATTGGAAGGAAGTGGGAATTTCTTTCCCAGATATACAGAAACTATATATAAATAATATGGTAGCACATTTAATTAAATGTGATAATTTTGCAATGTCAAGACCAGTCTGGCTAGATATTGAAAAATCGGATCTTTGTAATATTGAACCTTTATTTCTCTGGTGGTGTGATAGTGAACTTGTAAAAAATATAAGGTCTAGTAACCCGATGAACAACACAATGATCTATATTGTAAAATATTTAAAGAAAAAATATGGAACTAAACATATATCAAGAAACGCCCCATTAATATGTTTAAAATTATATATAAAAGATATAAATATCCAAGAATGGGAAAAGTGTGGAATTGCAAAAATTGCGGAACTTTTAAATGATAATAAAATACTGTCATTTGCAATGTTACAGTTTAATTATAATCTCCCTTCGAAGGAAATATTTAATTATTTAAGAATAAAATCATTTATTATGGGAAACGTTTTTTCGGAAACATCTCCATTTGACCAGTTCGTAGCATTTCATTATAAAAAAAAAATCAAGAAACGCCCCATTAATATGTTTAAAATTATATATAAAAGATATAAATATCCAAGAATGGGAAAAGTGTGGAATTGCAAAAATTGCGGAACTTTTAAATGATAATAAAATACTGTCATTTGCAATGTTACAGTTTAATTATAATCTCCCTTCGAAGGAAATATTTAATTATTTAAGAATAAAATCATTTATTATGGGAAATGTTTTTTTCGGAAACATCTCCATTTGACCAGTTCGTAGCATTTCATTATAAAAAAAAATCGCATCCAGATTTAATCAATTCACAAGAAGCCAAAGGCAAATAGTTAAAGCGTTGGCAATGAATAAATGGGAGCAGGAACTCCACTTTTCATCCTCGGCTGAAGATTGGATTTCGGGCCTACAATTAGTAAAAAGATATATACATGGTGTGAATATACAGGAAGTGTATTTTAAATTGGTGTATCGTTGGTACTTGGTGCCCACCCGCCTTCATAGATTTCAACCCACACTTCTACCAGATTGCTGGAGATGTGGTAGGGAGCTAGGCTAATTCTCCCATATCTGGTGGGACTGTGAGGAGTTGAAATCTATGAAAATAATTTTATCGGAATTGGTGGACTCCATTTTGAAGGCCCAAACTGCTATTACGGCTCAAATATTCCTGTTCCATTTAGATTTGCCACAAGTTAATATAAAACAAAAAATTCTTATGATTCATTTATTTATGGCAATAAAAATAGTAATGGCTAGAAATTGGAGAAATATGGGTTCGTTAAACTGGTATGATATACGCATACAAATAGATTACCAATATAGGATGGAAGCTGGATTAGTATCAAACAAATTATCCAGAGAGAAATACGATGAAACTTGGGCCCCTTGGGTTAGATATCTTAGCTGTAAAAACTCAACTCCCCTCCCACAGATAGCCACTTCTAGGTAGTACCAACGCGAAAATGTAAGAATGTAAGAAAGAGGAAGCGTATGTTATCTTTTTTTTGTTTTTTTGACTTGATTGTAGACAATGTAGAAAATGTTTAACTGTATGAAATATGGTTATACTAAATATATGTATAATTATACAGCATTTTGTAAAGGAATATATTGTACCATATTGTAAAAATAAAAAAAATTATTTATAAAAATGCATTGGAATGAAATTTTTAAAATGAAAAATAAAAATTTATATATTTAAAAAAAAATCATAAATGTGAGAGCAGTTTCTGCGTATGCATAAGAATTGGCTCTTAGGGGCGCTCTCAAGCCAGGGCTTATAATGGCAGCTAGTCTGGTCTATAGCTGTATTGGTTTATACTTTTTTGAAAAATGTTTTTGTATGAACTGTCCCATCTTTAATAAAAATATTTAAATCTAAAAAGCTGATTGTGTCCTTACTATATTAACAAGATAAAATGATGCCTCTGTTATTAGTGTTGAGGTGTGTTATAAAAGAGTTGAGGGAATCCTCAGAGCCCTTCCATATAAAAAAACAAGTCGTCAATATATCTAAAATAGGAGACCAGGCTATGCTCCCAGGCATGTCCTCCCCAGACGGCACTGGATTCCCAGTCCGCCATGAAGAGGTTGGCATAGCTGGGGGCAAACCTAGTCCCCATAGCTGTCCCTCTTTTTTGAAGGTAGAAGGAATCAAAGAACCAGAAATAAATATTTAAAATTATATTAATGCCTTTCACGATAAAATCAATCTGAGTATCGGGAATTCTCTTTTCTTTTGACAGGATGGTTTTAACAGCTTGACAACCAAGCTGGTGGGGAATTATGGTATAGAGGTGACGTCACATGTAACTAGTATAAAATCTGGTTCCCAATAAAATCCATTTAAAAACCTTAATAGTGTCATGGAGTCCTTCAGATAGGACTTCATAAGCTTTACTGATGGTTGGAGTAAAGTGTCAAGGTATTGGGATAAATTGCATAGAGGGGAATTGATCCCTGACACTATAGGTCTACCGGGGGGTGTTCAGCATCTTTATGTATTTTCGGGAGGAAATAAATTACCGGAATTTGGGGATTTTTGATGAGTAGATAATCATGTTCATGTTTGTTTAAAATATTTTCATCTAGTCCCTTTTTTAAAAAGGTGATTAGTTTTTCTTGTATTAAGAATGTTGGGTCTATTGATAATTTTTCGTATATTGCAATGTCATTTAGTTGTTTATATGCTTCTTCAATATACATAGTGCTTGATTGAATGACTAGACCTCCCCCCTTGTCTGCTGGTTTGATAACAATGTCTTTGTCCTCTTGAAGTTGTTTTACAGCTAGTTGTTCTAATATGTTAAGATTTTGAGTATCGTATTTGGAAAATGGAAAGGATAAAATGTGGATTTGGGTTTAAGATCGTTGTTGATATATGTAGGTTGATCTATATAGGTTGGAGAATGAGGGGGAGAGAGATTGGTCACTGAATTTTTTCCGTTAAAAAATCTTTTTAGTGTGGCTTTCCGTACAAATTTGTTAACATCTAAAAATACTTCAAATGGTCTAAAAGAATTTGTTGGGGCATATTTTAATCCTTTACTTAAAACTGATATTTGTGCTGCACTTAAAACTTTTTGTGACAGGTTAAAAATACCAACTTCAGACTCATTTGGGGCAGTTATTGTCTTTCTAGTCTCTCTTTTTTGCTGTCTTCTGCCACTCTGTTTGCCTCTGGGCTTAAAGTTCTTTTCTTTGCCCTTGTTGGGTAAGGCATGTTGGTGAATGTGTTTGGGTGTGTCTGAATCTCTAAAAATTTTTCCCTATTTTTCTATTTCAGAATCAATGGATAGCAATTGATACCTATTGGTGTGCGAGATAGGTGTCTCGGAGTGGTTTTTGTAGTAATTACTGTGCCTTTGAGGTTTGGGTGAATGTTTGTTGATATCAGGGCTATGTGCATTGTAATAATTGGGTTGGAAATCATAGTGTTTAGATGTTCTGTAGGAGGTTCTACGTGGTTTGTATGATGGTGGTTGATGCATGGGGGGTCGGTGATAAGAAAATGAGGGTGCGTAGTTGGGGTTGTAGTTGGGGTTGTAGTTTTTGTAATGGGGCCTAGACTTGGTGGGGGAGTGATGTCATCTTGCTGTCATCTTGGGGCTATCCTATTCATAGTTGTTACCTATGGAATTATAGTCTAGAATACCCCCAATATGACCTCATCTTGTCAGTCTTTGTGTATACACCATTATAATGCTTTTTAATTTAAAACTAATCTTTAGAGGTTTGGATTAATTTCTTATCACATATTTTGATCTCTCAAAAGGCTGACACTTTCCCTTTAAATAACTTTTGACTAATTTCTTTATTTTTATATTTTGATATTTTTATTTTTGTCTGTATTTTTATACATTATGCATGACCATAGCTAATATGGCCCCTTCTATCTCTTTGCCCACAGATCTTCCCTTTAGCTATTATATATGCTGCTCCTCTAGCATAGAGCTCTGCCCCTATATATGTAAATATCAGCTCACATGCTGATATATTTAGCACTATCTGCTATACAAGACCAAGTGCCTATCATAGGCACAAAGCCCGCCCCTCATCACGTGCGTACCGCCCACCAAGATGGCGGCCACACTTGCCCACTACATTTCCCATGCGGCAAAGCGCCGCCAACTAAACTACCACTTCCGGTCCCCATAATGTTGCGAGCTATATCACTCACATCACACAGCCACTAATGAAAGCTCCGGTCACGTGACTCGTGCACTACATTTCCCAACATGCTGTGCGAGTCACGTGACGTGCTTAAATTAAATATAAATATAATATCTACAGACCTCGTTTTTTTATAATTTTAATCACAAATGACTATGTACAATGTTACTTTTAACTTAAATCTTTTTATTTTCACTTATAATATATGCAATATATAACTCTGATTCTATTGGCCATTGACTAATGACGTTTTTTTGGCACCAATTTTTAACTGATTATGTACTTATATATACTCTTATCTGCCAGGTTTTAATGTTATCCCATTTTGAAAAAGCCCTTGTGGCGAAACGCGTAAATGGGTTTAAAAATTGTGTATTTTATATGATAAAAGATTTTTTGGCTAATACTTGTGCCAACTATCCTTTTACACACAATTTTATTATTTTTATTCATTTTTTCCTGGCATTTATTTGATTTTACTACGTGCTTACAAGTTAATCCGAGGTGGGGATCATACCACCAACGCTGTCACCAGAGTGCAGTTGGCCTGCACTATACTTGTGAGTACATTTCTATTTATTTTAAGAACTTCTATATCATGTTAAACAGAGAGCACTATTAGTTGTTTTTATATATCCCTTTTCCTGAGAGTTGGACATCATTCCCTCCGGAGGACAACCACCCATATATCCCATAAGCGGGGATTGTATGTATGCTGTATGCCTTATCTCACATATATTGACCCTTACACTCTATACGATTGGTCTTTTTTTCTTCTTGTGTCTTCTATATCACGAGACCAACAGGACTACTATAAACAGAGAAAAGACCCCACCATCCAAAGCATCTTAAAATACATTTATTGCTACAGTACAACTTCTATAATCCATTTGGACTATTTTAATACTCTTATAAGTTTTTATATATATATGTCCTTTTACTATTTGTCTTTTTACTACTTTTAGTACTCATTTATACATTTTTGTGCAGCCTTGCATTACTATTGTTGTTGTTTCTTAATCTTACCATAGAGGGTTAGAGGGTTACCCTCTGCTATGCCGCTTCCTATCCATCTTGTTATTATCAGCGCTAACCTCCTTCCTTGTTTTTTCATTGTTGTGGGTTAAATGTAAGAAGACCATCACCAGTTTTTGAGATTGATTTAAAATTGCAAAAACAAGGATCTCAAAGCATAATGAGCACACAAATAAAAGAAAATACTCAGTATAAATACAAGAGCTAGCAAAAAAACAGGTGTCTCACTACTACCCCATAAATATAAAGCCAAGAAAGATTGTACAGGTGATACTCGAAAAATTAGAATATCGTGCAAAAGTTAATTTATTTCAGTAATGCAACGTAAAAGGGGAAACTAATATATGAGATAGACGCATTACATGGAAGGCAAGATAGTTCGAGCAGTGATTTGTCATAAGTGTGATGATTATGGCTTACAGCTCATGAAAACCCCAAATCCACACTCTCAGTAAATTAGAATATTACATGAAATCAATAAAACAAGGAGTGTACATAGAACAATATCGGACCTCATGCATATGGACTCATTACTTTGTTTGGGCCCTTTTTGCAGCAATTACTGCCTCAATGCGGCATGGCATGGAAGCTATCAGCCTGTGGCACTGCTGAGGTGTTATGGAAGACCAGGATGCTTCAATAGCTGCCTTCAGCTCTTCTGCATTGGTCGGTCTAATGTCTCTCATCTTACTCTTGGCAATGCCCCATAGATTCCCTATGGGGTTCAGGTCAGGCGAGTTTGCTGGCCAATCAAGCACAGTAATCCCACGGTCATTGAACCAGGCTTTGGTGCTTTTGGCAGTGTGGGCAGGTGCCAAGTCCTGCTGGAAAATGAAGTCAGCATCCCCATAAAGCTCGTCTGTGGAAGGAAGCATTAAGTGCTCCAAAATCTCCTGGTAGACAGCTGCATTGACTCTAGACTTAATGAAGCCCAGTGGACCAACACCAGCAGATGACATGGCTCCCCAAATCAACACAGACTGTGCAAACTTCACACTGGACTTCAAGCATCTTGCAGTGTGTGCCTCTCCATTCGTCCTCCAGACTCTGGGTCCTTGGTTTCCAAATTAAATGCAAAAGTTGCTCTGATCAAGAGCGGCTTGACAAGTGGAATACGACATCTTAAGCCCATGTCCAGGATCCGTCTGTGTGTGGTGGCTCTTGATGCACTGACTCCAGTCTCAGTCCACTCCTTGTGTCCCCAACACTTTTGAATGGCCTTTTCCTGACAATCCTCTACAGACTGCTGTCATCCCTGCTGCTTGTGCACCTTTTTCTTTCACACTTTTACCTTCCACATAACTTTCTATTAATGTGCTTTGATACAGCACTTTGGGAACATCCAACTTCCTTCACAATTACATTTTGAGGCTTTCCCACCTTATGGAGGGTGTCAGTGAGGGTTTTCTGCAACACTGTCAGGTCTGCAGTTTTCCCCATGACTGTGATTCCTACTGAACCAGACTGAGAGACCATTTAAAGGCTCAGAAACCCTTTGCAGGTGTTATGTCTTACTTAGCTGATTAGAGTGGGACACTGTGAGCCTAGAATATTGCACCTTTTCACAGTTTTCTAATTTACTAAGATTGAGTATTTGGGGTTGTCATGAGCTGTAAGCCATAATCATCGCACTTATGACAAATCACGTTTTGAACTATCTTGCTTTGCATGTAATGTGTCTATCTCATATATTAGTTTCCCCTTTTAAGTTGCATTACTGAAATAAATGAACTTTTGCACGATATTCTAATTTTTCGAGTATCACCTGTATATCCACATATATAAGTGAAATATATATTAAAAAAAAGGAAAAACTTTGTGTACAAAATAATGTATAATAATAAATATCTAAAGGAAAGAAGAAAACACAAAATAGTGTAATATAATACAAGTAATATGCACAAGGGGGAGGGTGGTAGAGCACTCACAAAATGGAGGTAAATAATGGGCACATCTCCGATCAGGGGTATCACCAGATATAATGTCATGTTCCAATATATTTTTTTGTAGTATATAGGTTTTGATAATGAAGAAAAGAAAATAGATTGTGCAATACAGTTTAATACAAGAAAATGTAATGAATAGAGTCACTTACAAACACATACAAGAAAATCTGCATGCCACCACAACAAGTAGATCTCAGGAACCAAAAGATTGTTCATCGTCCCACAACTATAACGTTTTCACATCAAATATTATTTTATGTTATTGTCTTTCCTTATATGTTTCATACTTTGCCTATGTGGATATATATGTAAAAGACAACACCCTATGGTGAAATGAAGACTATAGTGTTGTAAATGCAAACCTAGTGTTTTAAATTGCAGGGTTAAAATAACAGGACAACTGCACACAGACCACTTCATTGGATAAAGTAGTCTGTGTAACTTTTGTGGACATTTTGTGATGGCTATTGCCAGAAGCCACTGACATTTAAAGGAACATGCATCACTTGCATTTTTTTTAAACCAGCAAAAAATCACGTATAAACAATAATACAAACCAAAAAAAGCTAGGAAAACTTTGAATAGTATGTAATACATGTTTATAAACTTACAATAAAACTTGGTTAGATTGCATTGTTGGGTACACCCCTCAACTAGGGGAGATTCTTCAGCCTCTCTCCCTCCCTCTTACCCGCCCACCAAACCACCCATCTCAGTTTCAAACCAGTCAACTAGTGACAGAAACAGGACATCATTGTGCAGCAGCAGCAAACTCCTCATTTTCCCTCTACAACATAGAGGGGTGTGAGAAACCTGATACCCAAGCCTGCTCTGCAGAAATCACACTGATCAGGCTGGCCTCTGTCAGCACAAACTGTGCAATGATGTACAGTGAATTAGACTTCCTCTCTTCTCTCCGAGTCAGAATGTAGCTATGTGAATAGTTCTTTTAACTACATGTGTGACTCTGTCAGGCATGTACAATGCACATTTTCCAGAGTTAATATGGAAAGGACACTGATTGGTTAGATCAGTGGCCCCCAGAGTGGGTATGGAAAGCATAAAAAACAGGTAAACGTGAAAAAACAGTTACCTCACTCTGCTTTTTTCCCAGCCTGCAGAGTGAGGTAACTGTTTCATTCAAAGCTAAAGTTGAAGTGATGCATGTCACATTCACACCAAAATTGCATCACTAATTTCTAGTTTGAGAGTTGCTTTTTTGATGTTCTTAAAGGGACACTTTAGGCACCTTTTTACATGTTTTAGGGCTTGCAGGGAATTTTCTGATCAATCTGAAATTTTTCAAATTGATCCAAAATTGTAAATTCTTTAGAACCAAAACATTTAAAAAATCTGAACCATATCAATCCGGAAAAAAACAAACTAGTGTTAAGTATGAGTCAAAACCTATGGGCATGTTTTAACAGTGCCACCTTAATAATATGATATGGATTGGTTAGGAGCAAGGTGGCTTTTTGTTATCTGATTATGTAGTAATGGGATTACTATTAGGCACTTTCTTATCTCAATCAGAACTTGAAGCCTGCTTTTCCTTTTCTTCTAATATTTATCAGGTCTTTCCTGTAACTAAGCAGCCTTTTCCTTTAGCCCATGAGACATATTTAGTGCTGGAGAATAGACCCCTCAGTTTAGATTATGTGGTTATCCCCAGCCTCCTCCTCCCTCTTTTTATATGCATTATACAGTGAAAACAAATCGGCCTCTTAACTGTGATTTACCTTTTTATATAATTGTTTTACATGTATCCATTTTTCACTGCTTCATAACATAATAGGCTATAGCTACTTTTAATAGGATGCATGTGTCCACTTAATTGAAGAATCCCACAGATACAGAGAATTCAAAAAGCCTTATTGATACTCACAGACCAGGCATATGAAGAAGCAATGCATTTTGGAGTTACTCATTGGAATATCAGGTAGAAATACCACTACGCTTATATAATTCTAAATAAGTTAATTACTCAACAAACCTTTATTAGTCATGTATACCCTTAAAGTGGACATATCCCAAGTGTACATAAATACAAAATGAATACAAAAAGAAAAAATCTATAAAGCTATTTAAAAGCAATATATCACTAGCATACGTCACAGGCACAATATAACCAGCAGATCTTAATAAGTAATAGATCAGTGGTGAATGACAGCAATGTATTCTTTTCAAATAGTTTTTATAACAAGAAAGTATATGCAACTGTGTTATGTGACAGGAATGTATCCTCATTGGGAATCTGGTACCTAATTGTAATATCAAGAAAGCCCCTCATTTGAGAGGTCATCCTCTTTACATGACAATAAATGTCTTTCTTGAGTTACTTTTTGGGCAGCTTGACAATACTTTGTAACTTTTATTTGCAAATTTGTTTCACATTCTACTGGATTTAAAGAAACACTATAGCGTAAGGAAAATTAGTTTGTATTCGTAACTCTATAGTGTTCCTGTCCCTACTCTTTTTCAGGTTTACCCCTTGTTTGCCATAAAACTTTAATGAAATAATGATTTACTTACCTTTGTCCAGATCTGTGGATACCTTAGCACTGTCCTCCTCCCCACCTTCCATGGAATCCCACATTCCAGATATAGTGTCCTCATTTTTACTATCTAATTCTAAAGGTTTATTAGTGTAATTTATTTCTGCATGTCAAGACTTTCTTTAACACATTTATTGTCAATGTGTTAAATATTAATTGAATTCCATATAATAGATTGTATCATATACCTGAGAAATCATGGGGGAGGGGGGCATTGTCCACTCATTTCCCTACCAATGGACATTGGGGGGCTCGTATAAATATTTATGGAGGAGAACCATAAAAGTAATAGTTCCCATGGTTGGGAACTATTGTCTCATCTCCCAAACCCCACCTTTTGGCAGTGGGTAGGGACCATTAAAAGGAGTGTCTATTGTTATCCCCCCGGGACCTAATATTAAATATAAATGGGGGGCCAAAATTAGGAGCCACCAATGTCCTAAAGTCCCTACCTACCCCCAATAAGTCCACCCTCCTTTAATATTCATATTAGGGCTCCCACCGACCGCCCATATGTGGGGATCAGTAAAGAGGAAAATAGGTTATAGATTACTATTTATTATTAACATTAGGGCCCCCACCCATCACCGATGAGTAAGGGCTGCCCATTCGCTAGTTTTTAATGTTTAGTACATATGCCCCCACTTGCCAAATGGCAGACATATGGTAATTATAGTAATTTGGGGGTCTTATTTCTTCCCATAGGATTTCTCATGTATTATTTTTTTTATTTATTTTTTTTTCCAGAAAGTTATTTACTATTTGCCCACTGGCTGCTTGTGGTATCAGTGGGCAAATAGTTTGGACTTATTTGCAGCATGCAATCTGGATTTAAGCTGAAGATCCATGGATTTAAGCTGACCATCCATCAATTCAGCCATCCATCACTTCAGGCATTGATGAATTCCATCAACATTGCCTAGATTTTGTAGTCCAAATAGCCCTGTATACATCCAGATGGTTTACGCATTTTAGTTGCCCAGTCACTTGTCTTTTTTTAGACCAGAGAGCAGTCAATGGCTCATTGATGTTTAGTAGACATTCCACTACTCTTGGCACAGCAGGTAGGGGCTGGAGGGAGGATTTTTACCTTCCTCATAATAATATGGGGACAATTTTCGATTTTTTAAATATTACTAAAAGAAAGCCTCGAGTCAGTAGCTCCCTCCTTGTAATAACTAATACAAACAAATGAAAGAATGAATTGCATAGAAGAAAGTTCGCCCAACAAGCAATTTGTTTTTGTTTTCTTTGTTGTAATTTTTATTCGCCGAAATTCATACAAAAAACATGTTGATCCAAAAACAAATGCCAAAGTCCAACAGTATCAAGGAAATTAAAAAAACAAAGTAAATGATAATCATGCAGCTCTCAGTGATATAGTTTATGGGTGTGGGATCATACCTCACACCTGTGGTGTTCCGCATGGGAGTTGCAGAGTAAGAATATCTATGCTTCAAATTTCAAATGAAGTTAACGGAGCTTAAGGGTGGATAGGTATGCTTTTACTGCCAGATTACTAATAGGAACTATACCAGACCACACATATTTTATACATCAAAGCCATGTGTTCACTGAGATAATATTGTGTATTTCTAAGTCACACACCCCGTGTTGCTCATTTTCAAGAGCATAAAATTCCATTTATACATTGTGCTAGCAAAATTGCTGGCAAATGTATAGATTGGGAGAAAAACTTTTTTTAAACAAATTATATCCCTCAACTTTCAATCAATTATTAGACATAGACATCAATGCTGAAGAGCTGACTAACAGGAAGAGCAAGGGAATACTCCTTCTGGCTTTCTGCTCTCCAAGCATCACAACCACAGTGCATACGTTGTGGTTAATATGATTACTGATTAGCCATATCTGTTAGTGCTGGCTAGAGGAGATTAGGAACACATTGACAGACATCACTCTATTCAGATGCCTGCTTGTGTAAGTACCTCAAAGCAGGGCAAATCAAATTGGAATACAGGTGGCACCAGAGGCGGACTGTAGGTGGTTGTTAAAATAGAGCAGGGGTAGACACTTGTTGGTACTCCAGATGTTGTGACTACATCTCCCACAATGTTCTGACAGCATCAGGAAAGATGTAGACCACTACAGCAAGGTTGCCTACCCCTGCACCCAGGAAGCTGATTATATGATGGCACTGAACTGGAGAGAAAGTGAGTTAATATCTTAACATTTTACACTGAATATATAACTTATCTCTAAAATAAATTATGTATCCATAGCTTATGGGGAACTTTATGTAAAAGTGAACCTGGCATTACAGTCACAATTTACTCAGGTATTGTGATAGATAGATAGATAGATAGATAGACAGACAGACAGATATAGATTAATATGTAAATGAGTTATATAAACATCTCTTGTAAGATGTGATGTGAGTGTGTGTGTGTGTGTGTGTGTGTAATTTAAATATCTCCTGTAACATGTTGAGCTTGACATTTAAAAAGGTCCTATAATTGTGAGTCAAAGTCAAGTGATATGTTCTGCTTTTTTAAAAGAGGTAACTGTTTTCACTTAGAAAACAACAATTTTGACTTTATCCAAATTGCCACGTCCTTTTCTAGAAGTTGCCCTAGTGGACATTTTACTAAGATCCTCGATGTGTGATTTGTGAGATTGATGACTTTAATATCTAGTTAAGTGTGCCCCTTTCTAACAAATATGTTGCATGCTATTCAACTTTTAAAGTAATATGCCTTCTTTGATCATCGTGCATTTGGTGTTCCCAGCTATCATAACATAATAGATATGATTTATAGATACTTATAGAGCCAATGCCTTTCATCTAAAAAGTTTATAGCATTCCGGTTGCTATTTTCTATTGTCATGTCTCAACAGAAGTTAAAAGGACAGACTTGAAAGTACAAGGCTTGAGTGCCATTTAATTTGAATCTAATTAATGTGAATTTAGTGTCTACTTATTGCTAATTTTAGTGTCTACAATATAGTAAGTTCACATTGCTTAAATAGTAACATATTTGGTCTTTTCATTTCACTTTAATGTTGCATAGTGATATTTATATTTAAATAAATATAGTACTTAACTAGAAAAGTCACATTTTTTTATTTTAAAATATCATGAGCCATTATAAATGAGCGAGTGATTCCACAATTTACTTTGATTCTCTAGCTGCTGTTACAGTAAAATGCTCAGCTTTCTCAAACATCCAGTAAAGATGTGAGGATGTAAAAGAATGAAGGGTGTTATGGTGAGATAGTTCGACAGGTTTGCTGTACCATATCATCAAATTGATTTATTTTTTTTAAAAACCAATAAGAATGAAATAATACACATTTCATTGCTGAAATCAACTGTGTGTGGTCCTAGTGCCAAAACAGTATTTAGCAAGTACAAGTGCATCTAATTATATGCTGATATTGTGGTAGCTGGAGAAAATTCTCTGGTGTCCACAGATGTGGGACAACAAGAACAACAGAAATCTTTTTCTGTCTCTATTTGTACAAGTGAGATCAGACCTTGTTATGATGTGTAATCAACATGTAGACCTCTTCCTTATTGTGTCAAAAAAGGGTATCAGCCCAACTCACTGAGTGGCATCAGTTTCATGTGCAAAGGAAAACACACATTAATAAGCCATGTAGTCAAACTCCCACTACTCATGAGCTGCAGCAATGGTTTTATCACGCATCAGCCCAAATATAATAGTGTAATACTTTAAATGAACGATAAAACTGCACCAATAAAGATAAACTCACAAGATATAGATAGTAAGATCGCCTTAGGGTGCCTCCCCTTAGATGTTTGGGGGGTATATCCAGAGCTCCCTCTCAGTTGGTTGATGGTGTTGCCACAATATGGAAGTCCAGACTCAGGAAATGGTAAAAATGATCTGCTTTATTTCATAAGTATAAAAGGTAAAAAACAAATATGATCCAACATGTTTCGTTTAACAAAAGACTTCCTCAGGGACCCAATAGTAAAAACAAATTGTAAATATAAAATATCCTAAACAAAAGGACAAAATAGCAGCATAATCTTTTCCTACCCAGTCCTTCCTCTTATGTGACATCATTTCTTCCTATTGGTGATCCAGGGGGTGCTGTCCGCACTGTCCAGCTGTTTCAGGTGATTCCTCAGTTGATTTTCACTGGTATCATACCCGTGTGACATCACTTCCGCTATGTCACTTCTGGTATTCACTTCCGTGTGATGTATGCATTCCAACTGGCAGGCATTTTCATTTCCACCTTTGGTAATCTGAAATACCAGTCATGTGTTGGTGTAAACATGAATGAGTCCTTAATGAGTCATAAGGAAACCTACAGGGCTCAAAATCAGTACACATAATAGTACTTGTGAAAATATATCCAACGCATAATATATCCAAAGAGGGATGAGAAGAGAGTAGAGATAAAATAAAAAGAGCAAAAACTGAGATGTCCATGTGGTAGCATTTCACAATTGTGTAGATAAAACAACACAGTTGGAGAAAATCTATATATAACTTCTTTAAAAAAATGAAAAAATAGAAATTAATGATTGTATTAGAATTAAAAAAATATAATAAAAAGAAAATTGCAAAAATGGTTTCAATTTCATATTTGATGACATTGAAATCAGAATTCAGAAATGTATTACTTGTATGGTGTATAATACCTAATAACACTAGGGAGTATTACCACATATTTGTCTAACCAGATGTGGAACATGCAAATACATACAGAGCATAAAAATATATATGTTTAGAGAGCCTAAAATCCTACATTTGGGATATAGTGTGTATATTTAATAGCAAAGAAACCTATTTAGATTAAAAGAAACACTTAGGGAATAAATGTCCTGTCCAAGACAGGACTCATTCACATTTACACCAACTCATGACTGGTATTTCACATTACCGAAGGTGGATCGCAAAATGGCCGCCACTTGGAATGCATATGTAACGCATCAACGGGCACCCCAACTGGGTACCTCCGTTGAAGGATGCTCCTAGCGCTTCCTGAGGGCTCCAAGCACTCCAGCCGCCACCATAACCACCGTGGACTCCTTCAGAGAGCAGGACAGGAACAAGCTCTTACAAGAGCTTAGCAGTGAATATAGCAAGAGAGTATGCAGAGCATAGCAATCCCTTGTAGCAGATTCCCCCAATAAGAGGCGGCACTCCAAATTGAGAGTGAAGTAGAACTAACTGTACTGGCACATACAGCCTCTTTTATTCACATTCTACAAACACAGTACTGCCCACAGGATTTTGAAGAACAACCTATCAACACATTACAACACAGCTAACACTCCCATTCGTTACACCAGAAATCCTCCCCTCTGCCTGTGATACAATTATCTCAACACAATAGACTAACTTAATTATCACAGGCAGGAAAATACAGTATTATAAAACATATCACAGGGACCCCAAAACATGCAATAACCCCATAAATATATCATCGGAACCGGGGGATCTGGGTGAACCACATATCCAAAATTCACCCAGATCCCTTCAGTAGTTTGGAAGATACGGTTTAATGCAGATTCCACAGAACATATACAGGCTATATGAAAAATAATTACTGTTAAATGTGTCCCCTGTTCTGTAGTTTAAAACTACTGAACAATGTCTTTGTGCACCAAATACTGGCAAGATGGCACCGTGTAGAAAAGTCAAAACAGTGTCTGTGAGTTAAAATGGCCGCCATCCATTGTTCTCACCATGTGCCTCTGATACATGAAATGGTGGCCACCCAGTAACTTCACAGTTTGTCTGGTAGTCTATCCAGCTGAACCAACAGATGAAAGACATGGGGAACAATGCAACAAACGAAGGGAATCATAAAAAATATAGACAATAGTCATATTTGTGCACAATCTCCAGTTTTGTCACAGGGCACAAATAGTGTTTTCAAATGCCATATATCCCAGGACCATAGTCAGAAGGTAGGAGGTGGGCAAGCAGCCCCCTCCAAGAACACGTACCGAGGTCTGTTCTGCCACAGCATACATCACCCAGAAGTGACATGGCAGAAGTGACATCACACGGGTATGATACCAGCAAAAATCAACTGAGGAATCCTCTGAAACAACTGGACAGTGTGGACAACGCCCCCTGCATCACCAATAGGAAGAAATGATGCTACATTAAAGGAAGGACTGGGTAGGAAAGGGTTATGCTGTTATTTTGTCCTTTTGTTTAGGATATTTTATATTTACAATTTGTTTTTACTATTGGGACCCAGAGGAAGTCTTTTGTTAAACAAAACATGTTAGATCATATTTGTTTTTTACCTTTTATACTTATGAAATAAAGCAGATCATTTTTACCATTTCCTGAGTCCGGACTTCCATATTGTGGCGACACCATCAACCTACTGAGAGGGAGTTCTGGATATACCCCCCAAACATCTAAGGGGAGGCACCCTAAGGCGATCTTACTATCTACATCTTGTGAGTTTAACTTTATTGGCGCAGTTTTATTGTCCATTTAAAGTATTACACTATTATATTCAGGCTGATGCATGATATAGCCATTTCTGCAGCTCATGAGTAGTGGGTGTTTGACTACATGGCTTATTAATGTGTGTTTTCCTTTGCATATCAAACTGATGCCACTCAGTGAGTTGGGCTGATACCCTTTTTTGACACAATAAGCAAGAGGTTCACATGTTGATTACACACTATAATAAGGTCTGATCTCACTAGTACAAATAGAGACAGAAAAAGATTAAGCTACTGTTGGTTTTATGTTGTTCTTGTTGTCCCACATCTGTGGACACTAGAGAACTTTCTCCAGCTACCACAATATTAGCACATAATTAGAGGCACTTGCACTTGCTGAATACTGTTTTGGCACTAGGACCACACACAGTTGATTTCAGCAACGTTCTATGCATACTTGAGTGGAGGACAGTATATTCACCCCAAGCTGACATGCTTCCTTTTTGAGTAAACCTTTATACTTATGAAATAAAGCAGATCATTTTTACAATTTGTCGAGTCCAGACTTCCATATTGTGGTGACACCATTGATATAGATCCAATTTGATCTCTGTTATATTCAGGGGAACCCAAATCGTTTCAAGTGCACTTGTAGAAGAGTGAATTAGACACCATATGCGTGTTGCTTATCAAAATAAGCTTCTGACCTTTATTTTGTCAGTTGTGTTTTATACATTAAATGGTAAGTGCTTACATGCAAATACTCATAGAACAGTAGTAGCAAGGGAGTGAAAGGGTGAAGGGAGTACAGATAAGACATAGGGATTAACGTCATGTACATATAACAGATAAGTTCCAGGAAAGAGAATGAACAGACTGATTTAGGAGACACAGCTCAGGTGGGGGCTATCTGCTTCTGGAACTAGACAAATATGGTCTTAAGTGTCGTTTTAAGCATTAAGCATTTCCTGAGTCCTAGTTAGCTAATTTTAATATAGGATATCTAATATTACACCTATAAGCTTGAACCTTGGAATCAAAGTAAATTATTTCACAATCCCCTCTTTTGAGATCCAAGGGTCACCCAAATGTCCAAGGTATTGCCAGGCCTGCTAGCCAAAGCCTGTGGGACTTTCATTATTTCTTCACCATGGTTCCCTTGGACTGAGAGACCACCAGAATCAGCTGAGGAGAGTTTCTTTATTTGTTAAGCAAGGTAACATCGTAAAAACCTCCCGAAGTCGGAGCTGGAAGGTAAGTTAAGGTACGACCAACAGTAGATTTGTTTTTACATAGAGAGGTTAGTAGACATGAGAAGAACTTAAAGGTTAGAAAAATGGCCATAATAACAAATACAGCTAATTAGCAAAGTCAACCTTGTTCCTAGCCCAAATGTCAACTCCCAATCCCCAAAGAAGCACGTATCCTGTTTGATATCCTGTACTAAGTCATGTAAATCTATGGATCATAGTGCCGTGGTCAGATAGGTTAAAACAACACATAGCTTAATAGCTTCACAGCCTAAGTCATGTTTCATTAGTAAGTAGTCAATTGCTTCTCTATTCTCAAGGATTGCCTTCTTATTTGCCTGGGTGTCCATAAGTAGCTCTTCTATGTCTGGGAAGTGGCATTTATACCCTTTGCAAGGGAACAGGCTACAGCATTAATTACTCAGGTAGTATACAGTGCTAAGCCTGGGACTCCTACCATAGAGTACGCAAGGGCAGAGTATTCGGATTTATATAAGAGAGTGATTTCAGGGTTACAATCTGAAATAAGGGTGTTTTTGACATCTATCCTGTCTCTCTGTGGTTTGTGTAGCTGGGTGGTTTCAGAGATCAGGTCAGATTTGGAAAACATGGTCATGGTTAGGCGTAAAATTGCACAGGGACCTCCTGTAATGTTACCTGGGACATAAGCATAAGTAACATTTCCACAGGAGAAAGTCCATCCTTTAGGGAGATAGATGGTGGTGGTAACTCATAACTTGGTGAGTTTTGGTACATTTCATAGCGGTGCTCTGGCCTCTACAATTTGTGGTACTTTCCATCATGTGGGGCAAAACAGGGATTTAGTGTTAGGGTCTCTTGAACAATTACATGAAAAAGACCAACATAGTTCAGCGGCTGTCACATTAATTGTCTTCAGGGCTAGGTGGGTCTTGCCTACCAGTGGGTTGAAAGCATAAGAATGTAGTTGTTTTTTTTCTGGGGTCTATGGGTATGTAGGTACTTCCTCAAGAGTGAGATAGGGGTAGGGACAGCTATAAGGCAAGATTGTATGGCATTTTCAGTACTGAGGAGAGGGTTGAGGCAAAAGGAGGTTAAATTAAAAGCCTTTGCTATTTGCATCCATATATTTCCCTGTCCTACTGGTCTCAATTCAGAGTAGCATATCTGAACAAAGCATACAATGGTAAAGGATAAGAACAGTTTCATGTTGGTAGATCAGTCGGAGTGACTTGTTTACAGTGACTGGCATGCATCCATGTGGCTTTTCCTTCTAGTTTCAATGAGGTAGTCATAGTCAGGAGCACTTGAAATGCACCGTCAAAGTGTGGTTCAAGTCCTTTCCTTACATGCCTCTTTATCACCATCCAATCCCCAAGCGGCAGTTTGTGAGTTGCAGAATCAGAGTCTGGATCTGGAATGGACTCAAAGACTCGTTTATTCACCCTGTTTAATCTTTGGTGTAGGGCCTGTACGTACTACCATGATGCATCTGGAGGGTCTGGGGAAAGTAGAGGCCTGTCTTTGGGGCACATCCAAACAGGATCTCAAAAGGGGATAGGCCATGTCTGGAATTGGGGGTGAATCTCAGAGAAAAGAGTGCTAGGGGAAGGCATTTAGTCCAGGGTTTCCCTGTGTCTTGCATGGCTTTTGCAATCTTGTTCTTTAAGGTGCCATTTGCCTTTTCTACTTGTCCACTACTCTGGGGATGATAAGGGGTGTGGAAGGCCTGGCTGATCCCTAAAGCTTTCATATTGTTTTGCATTATTTCCCCAGTGAAATGGTTGCCTCTGTCACTTTCAATCACTTCAGGTACTCCGTATCTACATTGCAGTTCCTTCAGAAACTTACTTGCTGTGACCTTCGTTGTGGCTTTCGACACTGGATAGGCCTCAGGCCAACCTGAAAAGAGATCAATGCACACCAACACATATTCATACACTCCTACCTTAGGCAGTTGAATATATTCTACCTGCAGTCTTTGAAACAGGTAAAGTGGCCTTGGTGTGTGTTTAATTGGTGTTTTGACAGCCTGTCCTGGATTGTTTCTAGCACAAATCATGTAAGCTTGGTTGTGTTTAGCTGCTACAACAGTAAATCTGGGTGCTACCCAATGGGTGTTTTCTATGCTGTTAATGTGCATATTGGATAGATGTGTAGGTCCATGGGCCATCATGGGGTACAACACTCATAGCAGACAGTCTTTTACCTTTCCTTCACATTCTGTAATCATCAGGTTCTGCATCTAGTTTCCTCCAGAGGTCATGGTCTTTCTTGCTTGCCTGTCTTTGTAAGCTCAGCAGTATATTGTAGTCAACAGCGTCATCTGTAAGAACAACCTGCAGGAAGGTATTACCTGAAAAGGATGTACTTGTATTGCTGCTTGCTTGGCAACTTCATCAGCTTTGTGGTTTTCTCTTGTAATTCCATCTGTGATCTTCATTGGAGCTGCCACCTTGATGATGCCTACTTGAGTGAGTAGCAGGATAGCATCCATAAAAGTGCAACCACGGCTTCAGAGTTCTTGATTGGAGTACCTGCTGAGGGGAGAAAATTACTGGCTCGCAATATAGGGCCAAAATCATGGGCTATACCGAAGGCATAGCGAGAGTCTGTGTAAATATAAGCTATCTTACCAGAGGCTTTAGTAAGTGCCTTCAGCTCAGCCTCCTGTGCAGAGCAGTGAGGAGCCTCATGTGCAGAGACTACAGTGTGGAAATTGCCCTTCTCATCAGCATATCTGGAACCATCTACAAAACAATCAAAATCTGCATTAGATAATGGAGAATAAATTACATGTGAAAAACCTACTGTCTCTTGTGCCATTAGTGCTGCACAATCATGGGGTACCTGGGCTTCAGCTAACTCATCTAATGAAAGTGAATTTACAAAAAGATCAGAAGTACAAGTACCATTCCAATTCCCCTCTTTTAAATCCAAGGGAAGCAATGTAGGTGAATTTAACACCATACACCTTTTCAGTGTAACATTAGGTGGCATAAGCAAGGCACATTGCATTCTGAGATACCTTGCAGTATGTATGTATGTATGTATGTGTTTTGTTTGAACGCTAGACCTTGAGTTCATCGCTTCGTTGCCTTACTGCACTTCTACTCCAGCATGACTCTTCAAATCAGGTTTGAAACCACAGCCGATTGAAGCTTGCCGATAATTTTTTTGGCGGGTGCACTGGTGTGCTCCCCGAGCCCGGTGTACAGTGTGGCGGACAGTGTAAGTTGTGACCGGCTACTCCCATAGTTTTCTTGACTTGGGAGTCCATATTCAGCACCCTTAGCCCGATCACATTGGCCCGGCGGGTTTAAGAGCTCCGTGTTCCTTTTGCTTGATTCAACCCTGCACAAAGCTAAAGAAACATTTCTTTTATTTTATATCACACCATCTATATTTTGGATACCTGACAGTTTTTTTTATATGTGTATTAAACCCCAGTTGAGGGGCCCCTCACTGGAGTTACACTTATTTGCTGATACCCTCCTTTTTGGGATCTCTTTTTAATATTGAATTATTGTTTATATTATTTGATGTATCACTGTTATTATTTATTTTCTGGGCTATTGATGTCTCTGCTTAGGAGGCTACTTTATGATATTGTAGCGTGCAGGTTCATTTTTAGCTACTTTTTATAAAGTTCTATAAAGTGTAATACAGTGTTTCATGTTTTCTTTTTAATAAAAGGCATCTTATTAGAGTTGAGCGAACCCGAACTGTAAAGTTCGGGTTCATACGAACATTAGGTTTTTTTGGACCCCGGACCCGGATATATCACTGTATGTTCGGGATGGAGTTCGGTGTTCGGCGATTTAATGGCGCATTTTGAAAGGCTGCAGGACAGTCAATCAACAAGCGTTTGACTTGTGTGCCCTTAAAAGCCATCACAGCCATGCCAATTAATGGCATGGCTGTGATTGGCCATTGCAGCATGTGACCCAGCCTCTTTATAAAAGCTGGAGTTGCGTTGCGCCGCACGCACATGCAGTCTTATTAGTGTAAGGAGAGGATGCTGCCGCTGATAGGGACAGCTTAGGAAAGAATTCTGCAAACTAGAACATTAGTGGGGTGGTGTCCACTTCATATCTGAGAGTCAAATAGAAGCTTCAAATACCGCGGTAAGATCAGAGTTTTAAAAAGTCCATTTTTTTTTGGTGCTAAATAGTACATTAGTGGGATAGTACATTAGTGGGGTGCACTTCATATCTGAGAGTCAAATAGAATCATCAAATACTGCTGTCACATTGCAGTTTCAAAACTTAAAATTTTTTGGGTCCTAAACTGCTAAATAGTATTTCAGTGGGGTGCACTTCATATCTGAGAGTCAAATGGAAGTGTCTAATAGTGTGCTTACAGCATAGTGGTAAACGTTCTTATTTTCTGGGTGCTAATCTGCTAAATAGTACATTCTGGGGCGTGCACTTCATATCTGAGAGTCAAATAGGAGCGTCTAATAGTGTGCTTACAGCGCACTTGTAAAAATTCTAATCTTCTGGGTGCTAATCTGCTAAATAGCACATTTGCGGACTGTACTTCATATCTGAGAGTCAAATAGAAGCGTCTTATAGTGTGCTTACAGCGCACTTGTAAAAATTCAAATTTTTTGTGTGCTAAATAGTAAATTTGCGGCCTGCGGTGCATTTCTTGCAGTCCAATAAACAAAAACAAAAAAATTGTTTACTGTTGGCAGTTACATTGTCGCCTGACATAAAACATCTGTTTGTTTGCTGGGTGAACGCAAAGAATGAGGAGAGCGTCAAATAAGGGACGTGGCCCTGTTCATGGTGCTTCTGGTGTTGGTGGAATCCCCATGTGCGAGTATGCGACAGAACCTTCAGCGTTATTTGGTAGGCCCGAATACCGCTCTACGAATGGTGAGTCCAGAACAAGTACAGGCAATAGTAGATTGGATGGCTGACAGTGCCTCCAGGCCCTGCTGAAAGCTCAGAGTTGGCACCTGCAGCCCATGGCCATCTGTCTATCACCTCACCCCCTTGCAAATCACCCAAGCAGTCTGATCCACAAGTCATGCAGCAGTCTCTTATGCTTTTTGATGACTTTGATAGTGGAATTTCCATGCACTGATGCACAACCACTTATGTGTGAGGATGTGGACATGCAAGCACTACCGCAGCACGTCTCTGATGATGACGAAACACAGGTGCCAACTGCTGTGGCTTTCGGCAGTGTGCAGATCGGCAAGGAGGGCAAGGTTGAGGAGTGGGTGGAAGATGATGTGGAGGATGATGAGGTCCTAGACACCACATGGAAAGAAGGTCATGAGAGTGACCTGTGCAGTTTGTAGGAAGAGGAGGTGGTCGCACAGAGGCACCAGCACAGCATAAAAGGGAGCAGGGTGCAAAAGCGGAGCGGCCGTCCCCTAGACGGTACGTCTGTTACTGCCCACCACACCCAGGGACCGAGCACACCAAAGCCAGCTCCAAGGAGTTCCCTGGCGTGGCAGTTCTTCCGACAATGTGCTGACGACAAGACACGAGTGGTTTGCACACTGTGCAATCAGAACCTGAAGCGAGGCATAAATGTGCTAAACCTGAGCACAACCTGCATGACCAGGCATTTACATGCAAAGCACGAGCTGCAGTGGAGTAAGCACATCAAAAACCAAGAAAGGTTCCTCCTGCTTCCTCTTCTGCTGCTGTCTCGGCCTCTTCCTCCACCTCTGGAGTGACAGTGGCACCTGCCACCCCGCAAACAGAGGATGTGGCAGCAACACCACCACGTCTGCCACTGTCCCCAAGCATCTCCACACTGTCCCATGGAAGCGTTCAGCTGTCCATCTCCCAAACACTGGAGAGAAAGAGGAAGTATGCCCCTATTCACCCGCGATCCCTAGCCCTTAATGCCAGCATTTCAAAATTCGTGGCCTTTGAAATGCTATCATTCCGTCTGGTGGAGATGGACAGTTTTAAAAACCTGATGACGGTGGCTGTCCCACAGTACGTGGTTCCCAGACGCCACTACTTTTCCAGGTGAGCCATCCCTTCCATGCACAACCAATTGGCAGACAAAATCAGGTGTGCATTGCGCAACTCCATCAGTGGCAAGGTCTACATAACCACAGATACGTGGACCAGTAAGCACAGGTAGGGACGCTATATCTCCCTAACTGCACACTGGGCAAATATAGTGGCGGCTGGGCCTGAGCAGTTTGGCGCACGTCCTTCCGCCACAAAGGATTGCAGGGCATTTCTCTTTGCCTCCTGTTGCCTCCTCCCCCTACTCCACTTCCTCCTTCTCTACCACCACCTCATCCGGGTAGCGTAACATCTTCACCACCAACTTCAGCACAGCCAGGGGGAAATGACAGCAGGCTGATTTAAAACTCATATGTTTGGGGGAAAAACCCCACACTGCGCAGGAGCTGTGGACGGGCATGGAACAACAGACCGATGAGTGGTTGTTGCCACTGAGCCTCAAGCCCAGCCTGGTGGTGTGCGATAATGGGCAAAATCTCGTAGCAGCTCTGGGCTTAGCCGGTTTGCCGCACATCCCTTGCCTGGCGCATGTGCTGAATTTGGTGGTGCAGAAATTCCTGAAAAACTACCCAGATATATCAGAGCTGCTGCAGAAAGTGCGGGCCGTCTGTGCGTGCTTTCAGCGTTCTCACCCTGCTGCTGCTCGCCTGTCTGTGCTGCAGCATAACTTTGTTTTCCCGCTCACCGCCTCATATGCGACGTGCCCACAAGGTGGAACTCCACCTTGCACATGCTGGAGAGACTGTGCGAGCAGCAGCAGGCGATAGTGGAGTTTTAGATGCAGCACGCACTGGTCAGTCGCTCTGCGGAACAGCACCACTTCACCACCAATGAGTGGGCCTCCATGCTGTGTGCTATTTTGCACTGTTTCAAGTACTTCACCAACATGGCCGGTGCTGATGACGCCGTTCTCAGCCTTACTATCCCGCTTCTATGTCTCCTTGAAAAAACGCTGCAGGCGATAATGGAAGAGGATGTGGCACAGGAGGAAGATGAGGAGGAGGAGGGGTCATTTCCATGGTTATCAGGCCAGTCATTCACAAGTGGCTTGGAGGGTGGGTTCCTGCACCAGCATAGACCAGGTACACAATTGTCCAGCCAGGGCACAGTTCTAGAGGATGAGAAGGAACTGTGTTCACAGCAGGCTGGTACCCAACGCAGCTCGTGGGCATCACTGGAGCGTGGCTGGGGGGATACGGAGGAAACAGACGATGCACCTCCCACAGAGGACAGCTTGTCCTTGCCTCTGGGCAGCCTAGCACACATGAGCAACTACATGCTGCAGTGCCTGCGCAACGACTGCCGAGTTGCCCACATTCTAACTTGTGCTGATTACAGGGTAGCCACCCGGCTGGGTCCCCGTTACAAGGACAACGTGCCGTCCTTAATTCCCTCACTGGAGCGTGATCGGAAGATGTACGACTACAAGCGCACCCTGGTAGACGCGCTGCTGTGGGCATTCCCAACTGATACCGGGGGCTCAGTGGAAGCACAAGGCGAAGGCAGAGGAGGAGGAAGAGGTTGCCAATGCAGCTGGGGCACTCCCAGCACCTCAGAAGGCAGGGTTAGCATGGCCGAAATGTGGAAAAGCTTTGTCAGCACGCCACAACAACCAGCACCACCATATGATATGGAATGTCTTAGCAGGAGGCAGCATTTCAGCAACATGGTGGAACAGTACGTGTGCACATGCCTACACGTACTGACTGATCGGTCTGCCCCATTTAACTTCTGGGTCTCCAAACTGGGCACATGGCCTGAGCTTGCCCTTTATGCCTTGGAGGTGCTGGCCTGCCCTGCAGCCAGTGTATTGTCTGAATGTGTGTTTAGCACAGCAGGGGGTGTTATCACAGACAAGCGCAGCCGCCTGTCCACAGCCAATGTGGACAAGCTCACGTTTATTAAAATGAACCAGGCATGGATCCCACCAGACTTGTCTGTACCTTATGCAGAATAGACATTTATACCGGCCTCACCCAGCCATTGTTATACTCAAGTGCACTTATTCTTTGTTTTCAATATTTCAATAAATGAAATAAAAAAATAAATAAAAAACAGTGTTGGCTACCTCCTCCTCCACCGCCGCTTCCACCTACACCGCCACGGTCACCGCCTCCTCAACCTATGGGTCACTAAGTATAAACTATGTACACAATAGCAGAGGCTTGTGTAGGCCTTTTTTCCATGCATCAGGAGTTGAGCTGAGTTTGAACAATGAAAGAGAATACCCTGCACTCCAACCAAGGGCGGATCCAGAACCAAATCTCGGGAGGGGCACTTAAGTGGGCTAGAGCGGGGTGAAACAGGCTTCAGCGGAGGAATAGGGGACTCTTGTTTAGGGGATAGAGGCTGTACACATATGCGGCCACACACAGTGATATGGAAACACAATAACAGATACAGACACATACACTGGCACACCCACAGATACAAACCTATACCTACACAGGCACACACACACTGGCACATAGATACACACATACCTACACATGCACACTGGCGAAACCGCACACACACATCCCTACACATACACAGAATGACACACATACCTTCACATACACAGATACAAGGTAATAGAATATACAGGCATAACTCCAGGTACTGAAGGTGTATTTATTGGAGGGTAGAACACGTTTCAGCCCTTGGGGGCCTTAATCATGTTTAAGTCCCTCTAGGGCTGAAAAGTTGCACTTTTATGTGGTGTTCTACCCTCGAATAAATACACCTTCGGTACCTGGTGTGTTGCCTGTATATTCTATTACCTTGTATTGTTGGACGGATTAGCAGTGTCTATCTATTCCAGAGCACCTTTGAGACTGTGGACCAGAGTGAAAAGCGGAACCTGAGTGCAGTGCAGTGTGGTACACACACAGATACATACTCACAGATACACATTAACACTCACAGATTCAAACACTGACACTCCGATACACACAGATGTCCACATACCTAAACATACACACTGACACACACAGATGTCCACATACCTAAACATACGCACTGGCACACAGATGCACACATACACACTGACACACACAGATGTCCACATACCTAAACATACACACTGACACACACAGATGTCCACATACCTAAACATACGCACTGGCACACAGATGCACACATACACACATACCTAAACATACACACTGACACACACAGATGTACACAGATGTACACATATCTAAACATACACACACAGATGTCCACATACCTAAACATACACACTGGCACACACAGATGTATACATACATAAACATACACACTGACACACACAGATGTCCACATACCTAAACATACACACTGACACACACAGATGTCCACATACCTAAACATACACACTGACACACACAGATGTCCACATACATAAACATACACAC
>OW240916.1:140540703-140574552 GCA_933207985.1 Pelobates cultripes | reverse complement strand
GTTGCTGCACAGTTACATTAAACCATACATTTATAAAAACATTAGCAGGTGTTCAAAAGGCCCTGTCTATGACATCACTTGCTGCTGCAGCTTGACACAGGTCAGAGTATTTTGGTGGTTGCCATCTTCAAACGGTCATATTTTAAAAACTATAAATCCTACAGCGAAGAGCTTTATATTGTGAGAATCACAAGACCCAGACCTACATTAAGTGGTTAACCCCTAAAACACCAAATGTTAATAGTGCAGCGCTGTAAAAAGGATAAAGTATAGCATAAACTCTCCCTTCAATAGTCAGGATGGGTTAAGTGATACATAAAAAAGAAAACAGAAATATATAGTGTGAATCTGTTACATAATAGGTGAAATATAATGGTGAGGGTTAGTGGTAATAAACTCACATGGTAAAGAGCCTTTTGAATATAGGCTCTAAACTTTGAAGCTGGTATGCCTTAGGGTGACATACAACCACTCTTGTTCTTCTGAATATGCAGATATATTTGTCTCCATATGGTATATATAACAGGGAGATAAAAGATGAAGAGAGGTCTCCTAAGTGCAGTGTGTTAAAGGATATTAAAAACTAAAACACACATATAAGAACACTCACCTGGTAAGGAGCCCTCCAAACTGGCTCTGAGATGAATCACTTCAGTGTCTATTATGGGTGACACTTCCCCGTGATACCCGGTATGAGGAGTCTGGATCCAATTGTAAAGTGCACACAGTGCTCTTTATTTGATAAAATCTAATTTAAAATTATAATATGGAAAATTGTTATAAAATAAACAAAAATATAAATACACAGTATGTGGCGCCATGAAATTTTGGATACTTGCGATACATCACTTCAGGGTTGTATTAGGAACTACAGAGCCCATAATGCTCAGCGCTGATATGTTCCGTCCCCGGTATAGTCATTTTTTTTGGGAAGTCCATTCATAGAAATACAGACAAAGAAATAATATACCGGTAAATATAATCAATCAATGGCAAACACACATATATATATATATATATATATATATATATATAAAGACATTAAGAAATCTCTCTACTGTGGCAAATGTGACATAGAAGTCTATAAGAGGTAATGCAATTAATTCAATATAATAATATATACCTACTGTAACTTTTGAATAAAATATTGGTATTTGTAAATATTATTGACCTAAAGTGAAAATGCCAGAATTTAATTAAAAGGATTGGTTGAAAAAAAGCTGTGTTTAAAAAACTGATTTAAAATACTATGCCTAGAAATAAAAAGTTAATTAAAACTGTATATTGGGTCAAAAAGTTGGAAAATATTAAACTCTTGGTAAATAGAATTAAGTATAGTTGAGAGATAGATAATCATAAAAAGTGGCACAATCCATCACATATCTGATATTCTTCAGATATGTTCTCTCTGTAATGGCACAAGTGAGCAAAAACTATTTTGAGACCTGAGCGGGGATGTACCGCAGGGCAAGCTATTGCCCATTGCTCTAAACTTTTGCCCATTCTCAGAGTTCTCATTCTTTCTTTTCTGCTTAAATGAAACTATTTATTTTAGCTTTTTTGCACCAATAGGGAGAGGACATGCTTACAATTACAGTCAGGAACTCTATAGGGTTTAGAATACAGATTTGTAAGAAAACCTGTGTAAGAGCAGCAGATATGCTGACACTTTCCTAACAGAATTTATAATAAAAATAAAAAATTCTAAAAAGAATTACTCAAAAGTGACTTTTAATTTTTTTAATGATATTAAAACAAAATGGATCAATTCAGGGTTTTATAACAATGCTTAAATTATCTGAAGCACATAACTTCTAAATTCAATTGCATGAAAGAAAGGTCACAGTCATTGCTGCTAACTTGTATATCTCATTTTTCTAGTTGCATTTAATTTAATTTGTTAGTCCGTTTGATCTGTGAAAGATGTTATATATTATTTTGTCTCGTGATTTCTACTGGATGAGAGTCAGACAAAAAACACATGACAACCAAGAAATGTATGGAGTGATTTAAGTGACAAAAATAAATGGTAAAAATAATGTATTTTGGTGGTAAATGTTTGCATTTTTAAAAAAATATATTTTTTAAAAATCATGCACATAATTTTCATAAAGTGATTTATTACAGAAGCAGTCATAAGGATTGTAATGAAAGACTGGTTGATGTTTTTAAGAAAAATGTGGAAGCCAAACTTAATTACGTATAACATACTTTACAGCTAATACATGTTTCTATCTAAAATAGAACCACTAAATAAAATGAATCCATTACGGATAGGTAAGAAAGTTAATTCAGCTTCATCTGCTTCTTTTACTGAAGTTAGAATGAGTATGTATCACATCAGCAATGGTTGGAGTAATATCTATTATTAGAGATAATATTCACTAGCTAATGTTCTACAGATTAGCAACATCACATAATTTAATAAGGAATGAAACAACAGAATGAATATTTTTATTGGTGGTTAGTGTCAGGCTTAACCATATTCTTGATGCAGGCTCTATAGAGTCGAGCAGGGCCACTAATGTCTATCATAGGCGTGCGCAGCCTATTGCATTAGGGTGTGCACCCTAAAGCACAAGCACACGCTGTGTATATATGTATATATGTATGTATGTATATACACATATATATATATATATTTATTTATATATATATATATATATATATATACACACACATACACCGCTGTGTGTGTGTGTGTGCTGTGTGAGGATGCTGTTAGTGTGCTATGTGGGTGAGGGTGTTTGTGTGCGCTTGTGAAGGTGCTGTTAATGTAGGGTGTGTGAAGGTGCTGTTTGTGTGTGTGTGCGCTTGTGAGGGTGCTGTTTGTGTGTGAGGGTACTGGTAGTGTGCTGTGTGAGGGTGCTGTGTGTGTGAGGGTGCTGTTTGTGTGCTGTGTGTGTGTGAGGGTGCTGTTTGTGTTTGTGAGGGTACTGTTAGTGTGCTGTGTGGGTGCTGTGTGTTTCTGAGGGTACTGTTAGTGTGCTGTGTGTGTGTGAGGGTGCTGTTTGTGTGCTGTGTGTGAGGGTGCTGTGTGTGTGTATTTGTGAGGGTGCTGTATGTGTGTGGGTGCTTTGTGTGCTGTTTGTGTGTGGGTGCTGTATGTGTGAGGCTGCTGCGTGTGTATGTGTGTGTGCTGTTTGTGTGTGGGTGCTGTTTGTGTGTGTGTGCTGTTTGTGCTCTATGTGTGTGTGTGCTGTTTGTGTGCTGTATGTTTGGGTGATTTGTGGGGGCGGAGGTGGGGGCAGATTAGTTCATAAATATCCCCCCTCCCTTCTTACCTTATGCCTGGGAGGGGGGATCCTTGTTCCTGTTGCCATCCTTCCCTGGTGGTCCAGTGGAGAGTGAACTCTAGCCTCCGGGGCTAGAGTTCACTCTCGCGAGATCTGAGCGTTGCCGCAACCCGGCGGAGCTGCCAGCAATAGCTTACCGGGTCCTCTGCCTGTGGGTCGGTAAGGGAAGGCTTAGAGCAGAGCCGGCGCTCAGATAATGCCGACTCTGCATGAGCCAACGGGGATCCTGAGATCTCTCCTGCCGGTCTCACTCCATAGGCGTGCTGCGGGGATTAGGGTGTGCCCAGGCACACCCGGCACACCCAGTGCGCACGCCTACGTTGTCTATAGATTGTGGCTTGGTACTGTCGGAGTTCTGCTGATGGCTGACACACACACCAGACATTGTCAGGAAGAGCTCAAATAAACTGAAGCTTAGCTACTGACTTGACAATAAAAATACTGCTAATTAAACTGCAGATAAGCTGATTGGCCTATCCACAAATGCAACTTCTCAATGAAAGTGGACTGCAATTTGAAGAAAAAAAGTATAATTTTACATTTCTTTGTATGTGGCAACAAACCATTTTTTTTGCACAGCCTGTATAACTTAAAATGTATTATCTGTTAATTGTTAATTGTCTTCTAGAGCTTGCAGGAGGCTAGAGTGTGACATTTAATTAAAAGAGGAGATTAGAACTTCTAGAGTAAACACAATGTGCTGTAACATCTGATTGAAAATTAAACAATGTTTTCATGTTGGCTGTTTGAGTCATAGCCAGGTTAAGTGCAGCCAGCGCTGCATAAAAAGAAATAAAAGTGTTTTTAACTTATAAATCAGTTATCGAGAGGTATTGAGAATTGAGCATTGAGACTGCAAGGACATGAGCCATACATCAAAGTCACTTTATTAAGCTAAAGCTGGTATGATGCTTATAGTATTCCTTCTAAAATTGGACTATCCCTTTACTGTTCTGGTTGCCATTATCCTCCTTAAGCAACATGACATTTGCATGACATCTTGGGCTGTAGGGTTACAAAACCTGTTTTTTTTTTCTATTTCCTTCTGCCTTAAAAATTATTATTATTATTATTGACATTTATATAGCGCCAACAGATTCCATAGCACGTTACAATGTTATGAGAGGGGGGATTTAACTATAAATAGGACAATTACAAAAAACTTACAGGAACAATAAGTTGAAGAGGACCCTGCTCAAACGAGCTTACATTCTATAGGCGAGTCAATGTCCATGAAATTGGAGTCTGGATCCTCCCAGGTAATCCTCTTCCTATTTCTTGTGTCTCCTGAAATTATGCCTGTTTTCTAGCTACTTGAGCCACGATGCACCCTCTGCTGTGTACATTTATACACATGCCCTAATCTAATGATTAGAAATGCTTTGCCTCTTCTTGCAACTATTGATTAAAATGCATTTGATACTCCTGCTTCCTGCCTGACAACATTTCTCGCCAGATTAACCCTCGTTGCTTCACCATGTCCAGCTTCCTTAATGCACCCCCTCTACATATACATATGTAGATAACTGGTGAACCAGAATCAAGGTCATGGGTGCCCAAAGCTCATTGATGCATGTGAGGAGCAAAGACTAGCCTGTATAGTCCAGTCACACAGAAGAACTATTGTGGCTCAAATTGCTGAAAAACGTAAAGCTGGCTATGATAAAAAGGTGTTAGAACACACAGTGCATTGCAGATTGCTCCATATGGGGCTGCACAGAGTGGCCTTGATAACCCCTGTGATCGCTGAAAGCACCTTCACTGGGGATGTGAGTGTCAGAACTAGACCATGGAGCAATGAATGAAGGTATCCTGGTCTATTTATTATTATTATTATTATTTATAAAGCACCAACAACTTCTGCAGCGATGTACAATGGGTGGACTGACAGACAAGTATTTGTAACCACTGTAGAAATGAAAGGTTTTCTGCAATGCCTTCACAAACAAGGTGCTTAACTGGACCTAAGGATGGCTAAACCTTGGTCAATAGTAAAAAAAAAAAAATGGTTTAGGCACTTAAGTTGTGTAAATCAGGCAGTTTTATTGAAGAACACAGCAACATTTTGACCACCACTGGGGTCTTTGTCAAGATAACACCTTCAAACATAAACCCAATATATATAGGTCATGCAATAAAATAAAGTGTAATCAAACAAAAACAAAAATGTGTAATTAAAACAACAATAAAACACTCTCATAGGCTAAAAGGTTAAGGAAACAACAGTCCAGGATACAAAGATATTACATAATTAAATTGCACCATGGGTTAGTACATACAATCAATTCATGGAAACCAATACACATAAAACATAGTAAATCAGTACTCACTTGATTGGCTATTACATTAGGGCCACAGCCCAACATGTCACCTGAGGTGGGGCAAAGGTAATAACCAGAGCATTGAGTGCTATATCTTATGAAAAGCCAATGTAGGGACTGACGTGGAAGGAGGAAGGCGTGGGAAGTGTGGGTGGACAGGAAGGTAAGCCTCACTGCTGCATTCATTATAGACAGTAATGGGGCAAGTTGGGAACACATAAGAGCACTAATAAGCGGATTGCAGTAGTCAGGGTGAGAGAGGATAATGGAATGGACCAGCACCTTAGCTCCATTTGGCGTTCAATAAGTGTGAATGATCACAATTTTTTTTTTGAGATGGAAGCAGCAGGATGTGGCGATCGACTGAATTAAGGTATGAATGAGAAGATGGAGTCAAAGAGAACACCTAGGCACTGAGTCTGTGAGGTAGAGCTGATGGTAGTGATGTTGACTTGGAGGGAGACAGACACGGGAGTAACAACACGAGAGAGAGGAAAGACAAGGAGTTCTGTTTTGGACAGGTTAAAGAGGCACTATAGAAACTAAACCAACTTTAGTTTAATAAAGCTGTTTTGACGTATAGACCATGCCCGTGCAGTTTCAATGCTCAATTTTCTGCCATTTAGGAGTTAAATCACTTTGTTTGTGTAGCCCTAGTCACACCTTCCTGCATTTTTGATGTGAAGCAGAATCTGGGAGCAGTAATCAGGAGGTCAATTTTGTTGAAAGGCGCTAAACATCTGAGCCTGCTACAAATAGGCTCAGCAGCATGTGAGTTTGACCAGTTGGCTTACATTTATCAATAACTTTCTAATATACTACACTATGATCTCTATTTTATGTTTTGTTGCAGACTACTAGTGGATTTTTCATACTATCCAGGGTACCATAGTGGTAGTATTTTTTTTCTAAGTGTCAGCTCTCACCTATTGTGTGACACCTCCCTGCATGTGACTTACACAGCCTTACTATACTTTAATTTAGACATTATTATCTCCTGCTTTGTTAATAGTTTGTTAAACGTAAGTTACATCTGATTAAAAATGAAAAAACATTTTTTAATGCAGTCTGTGTCAGTCACAGCCGGGGAGGCATGGCTAGGGCTGCATGATCAGACACAAAAGTGATATAACTCCTACATGGCAGTGAATTGAGCAGTGAGACTGCAGGGACATGATCTATACACAAAATCAACTTCATTAAGCTTAATTTGTTTTGGTTACTGTAGTGTCCCTTTAAGTTTAAGGAAGTGAGCAGCCATCAAGTTAGAAATTATGCCCATGTCAAAGTTCATCAGATGGTGGTCAGATAGAGGAAACAGAACATTGGAGATATTAGAGGTGGTGAAGATGAGATCAAGAGTGTTTCCCGCTGTATGAGTTCCTGAGTTAGACAACTGCAAGAAGCCAAAGGAGGATGTTACAGAGAGGGGAAGGAGTGTTAGAGGAGAAGAAGTGGGGCAGCAAGGCAGAAAAGTGTTCAATGAATAGCTTAGGATGACTGGGTGGTGATAAATGATAAAGGAGTCAGTTTAAATTTGCAGACAGTGTGAACTTCAAAGGAAGGAAAAGATATGGCAGGGCCAAGGAAGATTGGTTAAAAGGTACATTGGGGGAGAGGATAATGCCTACACCACCTGATGGGATGTTATTATTTTTATGCTCCTTGATTGTAAAAACATGTTAGTGAACAAGCCCCTAGACTAACAAGCTAAATTCTGTTCATTGTAGAAAGGGTGATGGCCAAACATTCCTATACATTTGTATCCTTTCTTTGTATGGCAGTTACCATCTGTTAGTACTTTATATACCTCCCCCTAAATCCTGTATACTGCAAGAATGTGTGTGTCTCTCTACCCCCCACCCCTATTTACTTTAAGACCCTTTAAGAACTATGTGTTAGTACTCTATTGGATGATCTAATAAGGGGCGTGTATAATGCTCATTTCATATACTGATGTGTGAGCAGGGCCATCTTTAATATTGATTGGACCCTGGGCAAGCATCTGCTTGGGCCCCCTGGGCATGCAGTCACTCCCTCCACCCCAACCTAGAGGCGAAACTAATGTAGAGAGTGCCTTGGTGCAAAAAAATAATAATTCAGGCCTGCCCTGTAGCACAAGAGTAAAGAAAAGATAGATCCCCATCTGTCATACAACTCCTGCGATGCTATGCCAGGTGGGGATCTACCATCCTTGCAGTGTTTGTGCAATTGAATGTCAACATGTTATTGTATAGAGTGTATGTGTGCATGTAGGGGTGTATTTGTATGTACTGTTACCATTGGAATGCAGTGGTGTACTTGTGTGTAGTGTTTGCGTTTGAATGCAGTAATGTGTGATTGTCTGTTAAATGCAGGTGTACTTTTGTGTGTAGAGTTGGTGTTTGTATATAATTTTAGCGTTTTAATACAGGAATGTGTTTGTATGTAATGTTTGTATTTGCATGCAGGGGTTGTTTGGATGTAGTGTTGTGTACATTTGTGTGTAGTATTGGTGTTTCAGCAAACTGGTGTGTTTGTATGTAATGTTTGTGTTTGCAGGGCTCTGTTTGCATGTTGTGTGATTTCTATACATATACACATACACATTAACACGCAGATACACACATAGGGACACTGACACATGCTCACACCTTGACACATACTGGCACACACACACTCAGATACACACCCTTTGACACACAGATACAAGCACTTTGATACACACACACACTGGCACATCCACACACAGAGGTACACACACACACTGACACAGGTATGTACACACACACACTCAGATACACACATGCATAAAGGTATAACTGCAGGGGTGTATATGTGTACAGTGCTAGAGATGGAGTGTATTTGTGTTGGCATTAAAATGCTGGGTATGCATTATCCACACACTCAGATGCACACTTACACACACCGACACATACATACATACACACACACATACACAGGTACACATACACACTGACACACAAGTACACATACACAGGTATACATACACACAGAAACACTGACACACAGACAAACACAGCCAGATACACACACTGACACAAACCCAGCCAGATACACACAAGGACATAAACACAGCCAGATACACACACACATATATGTGTACATTTACATATTTTAATCTCTGCCTTCTAGCAGCTCTTGGACAGCAACTCCCAGCAACCTTGGCCATAATAATGTCTCAACTCTGTTCTTACATACCCTGGTCCACAATTTGGCAAAAGTGACATTTGGAAATGGTATACAGCCTTTGATAACACTTGATGCAATAATATGTTAAAATAAATACTTTTAAAATTTATATTTAATAGGGAACTGTCAGGTTCTTCTAGGATTTTTTTTTTAACATGTACTTATTCCCTGTGTGTTACATTACAAACACCAACACTTGAATAAAAGTGATATCAGAAATAAGCAAAACAAAAAAACAAAACATATTTAGCCACCCTCCTGTCTCCTTACCTTTTGAGTACAGAAAGGTGGCTTCCCTGGGGTCCAGTGGGAGCTTGTTGGCCCAGGCTGATGGGAGTCTGCCATCAGCTTTCTCAGTCCCTCTCCCCAGATACTAACCATAACGTGTACATTTGGCTCCGTCCTTAAGGGGTTAAACCAGCATTGTGTGTGTGTCATTCAATTGGGCTTCCAAGTACTGCAGAGGTTACAGATGAAACCAGCATTTGATAAATTAATAGAAGTTCATGGCAATCATTAAAAGAGATCTAAGTTTTGTTCTTACAATACCTCTTTTACAATTGAGTCTGGGAGTGTTGGAGAATTGTAGCCCATTGAAACATAAATAAGCCCTAGTGGTGCTGTCAGAGGGTGGCCGCCAGGTCTCCTTGAGTGTTAGTCATGTGAGAGAATTTGAATTGAAGAAGTGGCAGCTGTAGATTTAAGTTTGCTGCAGTCAGAGTGGGTGTTCCATTGTGCACACTGAATGTTGGTAAACAAGGATAAATGTCAGGGTACTGGGATGTGGTTCATGTGGTTTCTGATTTAGTGTGAGCAGAGAATGAGAAGGGCCCTGGGTTGGGAGAGACATCAGTGCTGCTAGAAGCAGGACAGATAATGACAGGAGCAGGGCCGGATTAACATAGGGGCTGATGGAGCTGCAGCTCCAGGCCCAGGCCCATGGAATAGGCCCATTTAAAAAAAAAAAAAAAAGATTTTTTTTTTTTTTACACACTACTCTTAGGTTTGCCACCTGACTGTATTTGAGGCTGCCTGGCTGTGCCGGTATTGCAGTAATACCAGCAATACAAATGCAGGTAATTTTCTCAGAATAAATGGAAATTACTCTGCAATACCAGCACCGGTCAGTAGGGGTCACTGTGTGTGGAGAGAGGCAGGGATAGGAAGTTACAGAATATCCCTGCCTCTCTCTACTACTCACTGATCCGTGGGGGAGCAGCTACACAGCACAGAGAGTCCAGACAGCAGCTGTACAGCTCAGGTAAGTGAGGGATGGGGGGAAAGGCAGCAGGGACACATGGGGACACTAAGACACTAGGGGACACATGGGGACACTGAGACACTAGGGGACATATGGGGACATATGGGGACACTGAGACACTAGGGGACACTGAGGCACTAGGGGACATGGGGACACAGACACTAGGGGACACACACTAGGAGACACTGGGACTCTAGGACACATGGGAACACAGACACTGTGAGACCTGGGGACACAGACACTTGGGGACACTGGAAAACATGGGACACTGAGACACTAGGGGACACATGGAGATGCTGAGACACATGGGGACGCTGTGAGACATAGGGACATTTGGAGACATTGGGACATGGAAACACTATGTCCCCCAGCCAGTGTCCAGAGTGTATCAGTGTCCCCAAGTCTCCCAGTGTCTGTGTCCCATGTCTCTCAGTGTGCCTAGTGTCCCCATGTGTCCCAATGTCCCCATGTCTATGTCCACAACTGTCCCCATGTCTCCCCAAGTGTCTGTCTCCCAACCAGTGTCCCCTAGTCTCCCAGTATCCCCTAGTCTCCCAGTGTCTCCTAGTCTCCCAGTGTCTGTGTCCCTAGTGTCTTAGTGTCCCCAAATGTTTCAGTGTCTCCATGTCTCCCATTGTTTGTGTTCTTAGTGTCTCAGTGTGCCTAGTGTCCCCATGTCTCCCAGTGACCCTATATGTCCCAGTGTCCACATGTCTATGTCCACAACTGTCCCCATGTCTCCCAGTGTCCCCAAGTGTGTCTCCCAGCCAGTGTCCCCTAGTCTCCCAGTGTCTGTGTTCCCATGTCTGTGTCCCTAGTGTCTTAGTGTCCCCAAATGTTTCAGTGTCCCCATGTCTCCCAGTGTCTGTGTCCCTAGTGTCTCAGTGTCTCCATTTCTCCCAGTTTCCCTAAATGTCTCAGTGTCCCCATGTCTCCCAGTGTCCCCATGTCTCTGTGTCCCCGGGTCTCTGAGTGTCCCCAGTATCCTAGTGACATGGGGACACACTGAGACATTGGGACACTGGGAGAAATGGGGACACATACACTGGGAGACTAGGGGACTGGGCGAGATGGGGACACTGACACTGTGATACATAGGGACACTGAGACACTGGGTGACTTGCAAGACTGAGACACTGGGAGACAGGGAGACACTGGGAGCAATCCATCTATACAGCAGAATCAAACTGTGAGTAGTTTGTTGGTGATTTTACAGAATATTCTCTGATGTCACTCCTTGTGATTTACACGCATAACTAATTAATTATACAAATGATTTAGGCTGGTATTTTTTTCCCAAGAAAGGTGGCAACCCTATCTACTCTTCACATACTCCTGCTTAAAGGAACACTGTAGGGTCAGGAACACAATCATGTATTTCTGACCCTATTATGTTAAAACCACCACCCTGGCCCCTTCTTGCCTCCCTAAATATAGTAAAATATTACTTGTATTCAATTCTGCAGCTGCTGGCTCAGAAGTGGTGGTCTGAGCAAATTACAATACTTTCCCATAGGATTGGCTGAGACTGTCAACTAGGCAGATCAGGGGCAGAGCCAGCACAAGTCCAACATAGCCCTGGCCAATCAGCATCTCCTCATAAAGATAAATTGAATCAATGCATCTCTATGAGGAAAGTTCAGTGTCTGCATGCAGAGGGTGGAGACACTGAATGGCAGTGCTGCACACTAGGCAGTACTGCCCCAGGAAGCACCTCTAGCAGCCATCTAAGGAGCGGCCAGTGGAGTTATTTTCTCTGAAAAGACAGTGTTTACTGCAAAAAGCCTGAATGGAATGATTCTACTTACCAGAACAAATACAATAAGCTGTAGTTGTTCTGGTGACTATAGTGTCCCTTTAAGTTTGGAAGCTTAAGAGGGATGTATGGGAACAAAACTTGTGTGCACTGGCTGACATTAAAGTTAGTTTAGCTAATGCAGATGTTGGTCTCTCTAACACTGTGGCATGTCCCCTTTCTTCTACACTCACTACAGACACCTTCTCTCTGTCTCAGACTATACCAGGAACTTCTGCCTGCTAGTAAGAAGGTAAGGAGACAAGTGGACCAGCGAGTGCTAGGGGACAGTCCTTAGAAAGAATGTAGTGAGCGCATCATTAGACGCATTTATGTCAAGCTCAAGGTGCTGCCTACATAGTATGCCCTTAGTTGGACAGCCTGCAGGATTGGCAGGCAGCCTGACATGCATTCATGCCAGGCTGACCTTCCAATTCTTTGGACAAACATGCCCCCTTTTGGGCATGTTCACCCCTTTTGGCAGGTCTTGTCACGTGATTCGCGCCAGTGGCACACCCTTTTACCCCGCCCATTGACTTCCTGCTTCACTGGACACTGCTGTTAGGGGTTATGGATTTACTTGAAAGATGAAAGTATAAATTAGAGAGAAATTAGCATTGAGTATGTGTTTTCTTATAGCTGCATCCTATGAGTTTCCCTCCAGCACCATCTCCATCAGATACATGATGCTTAGGAGGTATGATTGTTTTAATGTTTTTGGTCGATAAGATTCCGTAATTAGGCCCATCATAATTGTCAGCACCAGGCCCACTGTGCTCTTAATCCGGCCCTGGACAGGAGGAGTGGGTTTTGTATGTATGGGTTGCAAGGATGAGATCAATACCCATTTGATACATATTTTGCAATAGCAGACGGTGTTGCCTAGTTTGGTATCTATATGTCGGGAACACAGTTTAGTGGAAGGAGCCCAATATGCAGATAGATGCTGAAGGCAAAGAACCAAGTTCGCAGTACCAAAGGATTAGATGAAGAGAATAGTCAGGGAAGCCAAATGTCAGGACAGGCAGCACAGGTTCAGAAGCAATGAAACAGGCAAGGGTCAAAATCAGGAACAGAAACAGGATCAGGATCAGGATCAGGATCAGGATCAGGATACAACAGGAGAGTCTCTGAAGGTCTTTACACAATCAGGAGCACAGTACAACTGAGTGAAGAGTGAAGGGTGTGTGCGACTTAAATAGGGAAAGTGGGTTGTCTTGTTAATTGAGGTTCCACCCTGGTCTCCACCTCCGGTACCTTTAAAAGGCTCTGTGTCGGCACGAGCCCTTTGATTCTTCTGAAGTTGTTCCTTCTGCGTGGTCGCACGTGGAAGCCTCCACCAGAGAAATGAAAGTTTTGATCATTGTCTTATCTAACTGTGTTGTCATTGTGACCAAATCCAGGGGCATCATACATATTCAAAATAGTGTGTAAGCTTCATCAATCCAAAATATTATAGGCAACTTGGAAATGTCTCAGTGAACCAGTGCAGGCCAGGAGTGCACAGTGGCTTATCTGTCATCAAGATATGTGTTTAATGACATATTATATGGGATTGGATATTGCAGAAAGTGAAGTAAAGAGAGCAATTAAAACCGAGGCTATGGGAATGAAAATGGGAAATGGGCACATTAGTGTATCTTAGTTGGCTTTTGAATTTAGGCTCAATATAATATACAAGCGTTGGAATAAACTCCATGAAGGCTTTGCTTCTACTTATGAACTAATCAATTTTACTGGTTAAGAAGAATATACTAGTTGGACAAGGAATAGGGACTTTGTTGCATACTGGAAATATCCACATAAGTCTAATCTCTAAAAGTCAATAATTAAAATATTATAGACAGCAACATACACTACACTTGTATGTAAACAAATTAATAAGGGCTAAAGGCCGCCAAACAGTTTCAGTAAAATTTGTGCAATAATGTTCTTTAAGGCCCATCATTAATGCAACCATGTTCTAAGTCCCATCATTGAG
Organism: Pelobates cultripes; assembly: GCA_933207985.1. Lineage (NCBI taxonomy): Eukaryota > Metazoa > Chordata > Amphibia > Anura > Pelobatidae > Pelobates > Pelobates cultripes. The sequence continues at coordinate 140,560,706 of OW240916.1, read as the reverse complement.
AATGTGGTTAATTAATGAGATTTTCATTAAAACATATACATGGGGCAGCAATCAAAGTAACTATGTTTTTAGCCTGCCTTCTAGAAAAAAAAATACTGCTACGACATACTCTGCCTCCACATAGTGTGCTCCAGAGCCTGCCATGTCTAATTAGTGCGGCAGAGAAATATCTGAGTTGCCATGAAGCTTGAGTAGGAAAAAAAAACACCATTTATGCACTTGCTTAGAGGCCATCTTACAATCTTTTATCCTGGAGGATTTCTTTATCTTTATAGCTTGATTCACCAGTCATGTACAAGGAAACAGCAAACAATGTTACACATAATGAACTAATGAAACAGCACTTCAGTTTTAAGACAAAAGACACATTTACAACTTACACTAATTCTCTATCATCTTCAGCATCTGCCAGAAATTGTGAAATCATTAGAGCAATGAGGGGGCTGGGAAAATAAATTGTAAATGCTACTACTTTAGCGCCATCTACAGGTAACAAAATGTATATTGCACTAACCATACAAATGTGTGTTGCATTAACATGTTAAAAGGCAACTCTGTCTGCTTCAATAAAGCTGCTATGAACCTTCTGAAACAATTCTATCTTGTTACAGGTTAATAACTGAGATTAAATGAATAGGGATATCTCATTTTAGCAATGGTGGAGAGTGAATTAACACAAGATTCGCACACACAATATATATATATATATATATATATATATTGATTAACCTGTAATTTAAAAGGGCAGATCATGTTTTCATATAAGAGGCAGATCATATTATATACATATAAAATGTATGTATATGTTAAGGCTTTGCCTGAAGTTGTGGGATGGGCTTGTGTGACCTTTAAAAGGGAATGACCTCTTTCCTACCCTACTGTCAATGGTCTGGCGATCTGCATGCTGCTACTTCCGGTGCATGCAGACCGCCATCTTACAACTTACCTGTCTACTTGGAACTACTGCTATCTCCTGCTTTGACTCCAGTTTTCTGCTCAGCGGTGTTTGTATATCCCATCTGGATCCCAGCCACCTCCAGTACCGGCTCTGTTTCTTGTTTCTGCAGTCTGCTCCTCCTTCAGTCTTCCATGCGACAAACTGACCCGGAAGCTCCTGCTGACCTCCAACTCTGTGGACAGGCAGTCGCGCCGACGCCCTCCCTTGGTGTAATCACGGTTTGATCCATTCACTTTATTCATTCGTTTATGTTGATTGTTCAGTTTAATTCGTGGGTTTCAAACCATGTGAACGCTAGCCTCAGGTCCCTTTCGTGGAAAGCTTTCAGGCTATACGCCTGCATGGATACCAACCCGTTCGGCTCTTTCCATATGAACAGTTTTCTTAGGCACAGGCGCACAAAAGCGTTCACATGATTAAACCGTAAGTTCAAGTCAGGTTATGTGGGTACGAAACATCTATGGCCGTATAGAGCATTTGTGTCCTATAATTTTTGTTTGCATAAATTATGTGTGTTCGGTGAGGAATTTATTCATTTTAAAAAACAAATCCCCTCGAGGGTCACAAGCTGAATCTATACGAAAAATGTGCGTTCGTACCTTTTTCATATGAACGCCTGTCATAGTACTCAATATACAATACTAATCTTTGGCTTGTGGCCCTCTTGTGATCAATGCTTATTACTGCAGTATGTACTCTACTTAAAAAAAACATGGTTATTTTCTACATCTATTAAAGAACTTATTGCAGAATGGTCAAACGTTAAATATTGGTACTATTATATGTGTATTGTTAGATATCATTTATACATATACTATCATTGATTTCAGGTTTTCTTGTAACTGTTAGTTCTCCTTTGTGAAAAGATCATCAGTGATTACGCTTCTTCCTTTGTGTTTTCTTATAAAGCAATGAATGTAATGGATTTTACACTAAATGTTACATTTTAAAAATGTGCTCGCATGGTTTTACACTACAATCCCTGTAGGAGGGCTGTGGTAGTGGCTTTCATTGGAAAACACTATCCAAATTTTACATATGCCCATCTCAGCACAGTCTGCGGACCAGCTTATAACTGTACATTATAAGTCTTTTCAAATCATATTCTATTACAGATTACAGGGTTATCAATTCAGAGCATCATTTTATTCGTCAGACTTCAAATCCAATTTCAGTAAGTAGGTGTCTGGAATGTAGGGGTATTATGTTTGGGAGTTCCTTAGCTTAACATGCATAATAATATGTATACACGCTTTGTCATTATTAGATATAGGCCATTTCCTTTCCCTTTCAGCTTCCTTTAGTGGGAATCAAAAATTTCTGTTTCAGTAAGTATATAATTTAAAAAAATTAAAAATAAAAACACTGTTTTTCGTATTCTCCCTACAACTTGTCTCATTCATTCTACTAGGTTACAACCATACTATACATAACTTACACAAGTACGATATTCGACTCCAGGTACGTTATTAGCCACGTTAGCTCCCCAGCAATACATACCATTAATTACTGGTATTAGTTTTACTAGCTTATAGGGATCTAGGTGGCCAATAGTAATTGTATTCCTGGCATTTCTGCCTTAGAGTTAGTGGTCCCGCAAGGCTAACAACTATCTTCCACGCATGACGTAACACGCCCCTCGGGCCAATACATAGTTAGCTGCCTCACACAGTTTCATAGAGAGGGCCTCACTTGACACACCCAATCTATCTTGTGCTTTAAAAGTCCCCGAGAGGCCAACACTCCACCACAATGTTAGGTGGCCATGAATCCCCTCATGCCAATGCATAGATAGAGCCACTTTGCAACTAGCAGGGCCTGTCACCAACTGACACAGTTAATGCCTTCAAATTACTACCCATTCACCCATCTTTATTGAATCTGCACAGTATTAAATGGAAAGGCCTGTACTATTTTTCACAAGACTTACTTTTGGTTCAAAAAGTAGCCCAAAAATATTTGACACATTTGCAGAGACAGTGTGCTGGCTTCTACTGAATATATGCCGCTGCCACACAGTAATCCAATATCTGAATGATTTCCTGTTTATTGAGAACAATACTCCCCATATAATTTAAATTAAACAATACAATTATTCCTCTTATTAGGGGTACCAGTCTCTCCCAAAAAAACAGAAGGTCCTGACACTATTATTAATTTCCTGGGCATTCATCTTGACTATGTGGCTACGGAAGCCAGCCTCCGCCAAGATAAAGTTAGTAACTCTGTAAGGAGTTACAATCTCTGCTAGGCTCCCTTAATTTTGCTATGAGAATCATCCCGCAAGGTAGAGCCTTCATCTCTAGACTCCTTAGCTTACTCCCTGAATTTTCCAATGACATCAGTCCTATCTCACTAAACACACATGCTTGCGCTGACCTTCTCATGTGGAGCAAATTTCTTTTAAATTGGAATGGGAAGAGTATGTTTCTCCCACAATTATCTGTACATTCCCTTGTCATCTGGACAGATGCAGCAGCTACCACGGGTTTTGCAGCCATATTCGGTGATAATTGGCTCTAGGGTAGTTGGCCAGAGGAGGTTCAAAGCATAGAAGGGTTCTCTCGCAACTCAGCCTTATTTGAAGTGTACCCAGTAGTAGCTGCAGCAGTAACTTGGGGCCATTTATGGGCCGGCTGTTCGGTACAATATTTTTCTGATAATCAAGCAATTTGTTCATCTTCTTAAACTATTATGAGATTTCTCAGAAGCATGACCTGGTTAGCAGCCTGTAATCAATTTTACTTAGTTTGTTGTCATGTGCCAGGAGTTTTCAATACAGCAGCTGACCAGTTATCTCGTTGTCAATTCCAGGCATTCCAGGAAACCCTTCCTACTGATTTACATCTAGCCACAGCCAGCCCATCATTCCAAGATCTAATAATGGATTAACTGAGTTACTGAACCATAGCCAACTGTTGACTAAAATGGGGCTATCAATTAATACTCGTCGATCCTATGATAGGGCCTTCTCATTATACAAGAGATTCATAGCGGAACATAACATAGATAACATGGTTGATATAACATCTCTGGCAGCATTCGCTACTTTTTGCCACCTTAAAATAAGTCTGTCTCATGATACCATCAAGTTATACCTGACTGGCATTCAACATCACACGTTCTCTACTTTTCCAAACAATAACAGTTTCCTTTCATACTATCCAATCAAGACTATACTTAAAGGTATAATAAAAGTCAGTAGGGGGATGGGGCCAAGAGCAGGAGCCAACATACAGTACTCAGTGGAGTCATCAGATGATATCAGGAAATTGGCAAAGCCTTTCCTCTGCTCTTCCCACAGACTCCCCAGCGGTCCTGGGAGAAAAGCAGTGAAAGTCATGCCCCCTCCTCCTGACATCATCAGTAGAGGCCGGCCGACTCCACTGGCTGCAGGCTGCAGGAAGAGAAGTATGTTGCAAAATCTGAGTCCCCAGCCAGAGGCAGGGGATTTGGATTTTTGCATCCCCCTCCTCTGGCGCCCTAAGGTGGCTGCCTGAGCCGCCTTATGTATGCGCTGGCCCTGTCCTTATTATGTAGGCACATTATCTCCAAATGCATTGATTGCTTGGTGGGTGTTTACTCGACCAGTTTGTTGATACATTGTCTCAATGTTCATCTTAGCTGTTCTGAAGCTTCCGGTCCCAACTCTCTTATCCATAACGTTTGTCATGTTTGCATATGTGAGTCCGAGATAAAAAGTGGAACGCATGTAGTACTCTGAGTGGAACACAGATGTACTTCAGGTTCCTGGAACACACTGACATGCGCACTGGAACACCTTTGTCATAGATACGGCATAAGGAAATTACAGCCTAAGAGAGACAGCTGGAACCTAAAGATTCAGAACAGCTGAGCGGAACATCAAGACAACATCAGGACAATGAATCAACAAACTATTAGAATAAACACCCACCAATAAATTTGGAGATAGTGTGTCTATATAATAAGGACTAAGTGGGGAGGGAAGTCAGGTGGTTTATTTTTGTTGTACTATATTCTTGATTGTATCTTTTATTGCATAACGACCCCGATGAAGGTCTATATATAAAACGAAAGGCGTAGGACTTAGCTTATTATTTTAACCATTTTATATATTTTGAAAATATATTTATTTTTTTATACTTTACCTGATTCCCGCTTCCATCACCAGAGGGAAAATAAGATCTTGTTCAGCCCCACCCAACTACATCAAGGGAGGGACCCTACAGGCAATTGTATACTCTACATCTTGTGAGTGTGAAATATTAGCATATCACATCTTATATAACAAATCAATACTACACTATTTTGTTTTATATTTTTAGTTTAGGTTATACAGCTGTATCCCATATTCTCCCATACATTTATATACTAATAGTAACGGTATCACTGTATTGTATTTTTTTTGTCACTCTGTTTTTTGCATATGGAACAGTTTTCTGTGTTTGTTATATTATTGTTTTTTGTCTGGTATTAGGTTTGTAATTGCCTTCAACAAATTTTAACAGAATGTATACATCATCTCAGATTAATATTACTATTTTCATTACTGAATTTATAATGCTGTATTTTTCTGTATCTTGTGATATACATTTCTAACTAAAGTTTTTGTTCTTTAACTCATTTTGATTGATTATCCTAAAACCTTTAAATATAGAGGCTTTTAAAAAAAAAAAAGGAATTTGTCAGGGACAGTGATGATTATGCTAATAATCAAGTTAGTTAATTTTCCTATTTCTGGAAAACATCTCATTTAAGAAAATACAATTGACCTTGAGATCATTTTAATAATAATAAAAGATCACAGAATTTGAAATTTTAGGAAAATAAAGCTTTAAATTGCTCCCAGGTAGTTAAGGGAAACAACAAGAACATGTTTAATAGCACGAATATGCCTAGGGATAAAACACAAGCAGAAATGTAACCTGAAATAATAAAACACCTAATTTTTAAGAGCTTTTTAGGTCAAATAGAATTCAAATTCTTAATCTGAATTCTCCAGGTGAAAGGAATTATTTTTTTAGAGAAACCTTTAGAAAAAGAGAGTGATAATGACCACTCATTCCCCCCACAAGAGATCCAAAGAACCAGAAGTGGAAATAGAGCAATGAGAAATAAACCAGTTGGTATTTTTAATCTTATTAATAAAATACAACCTAAATATCAAATAGAAGTTTTAAACAAAGGTTTAAAATATGATCCAGCCAAAATAGTGATCTTTTAAAAATATTTTTACATACACACATTTGTATATATATATATATATATATATATATATATATATATATATATATATATATATAATATATTATTTTTTAATACTACTATTATGGAAAATCAGATTTTTTTCCTAAACATTTAATAGACAGTTCAATGAAGGTTTTTGAGTCCTTAGTTATGAGGGATATAAAGCAAAATAAAAATTACTCTGCTGGGGGGCGGAGCCAAGCAACCAAGCAGCCCAGACGTGTTAGGAGAGAGCTCCCGCGTCTGGGGACAAAATACAGGGAATTACACCCAGCTTCCACTAACCACAAGCCACAGACCAAGAGCTTCACAACCGGGAGGGGCTGCTGCACAGAACGGTACCTCTCCTGAATACCGGGGCATCCGACTGAATATATCAAGGTCTGCGGCCTACTCACGACTGAGCCACGAGGAGACGGCCGCTCCACGGGGACAAGAGCGGGCAATGGAACCCCCGGGAAAAGTCCCAGTCCACACATCAGAGCAGAGAACACCCAACAGAGCGCTGCATTAGGGCGTGCGGCAGACAAGCAAGAGCCACGAGGCCCAATTAAAATGGCCGACAGCTTCATTGCCCAAGCACAGCAACAGACTCCTAGTGACTGGGAGGCGGCCTCCAACGCAAGGTTTAAAGCCATGTGGGAGCAGTTCTGGGCCAAACTAGCACACAAGAACTGGCTACCTCAGCCACCAAACATTGGGAAGAAGTCCAGCAGGCCTGACACATTGGTACCCGAAGCAGCCCGCAATACCGAGCCCATCCACGAGACTGCATACCGCACACCACGGATGTGAACCCACCCCAGCGGACTGCACCGCAGACACCCACGGCAAAACCATCTCAACAGAGCTCCAACAGATACTCCAAGCGGCGCCCTCCACTTCAAAAGTACTGGTCACACAATGCAAGCGTTGACAAAAAGGGATGCCGGCTTGCACAACCACCCATGCTGGAGACATCACACAACCTGACAGCAACCCCAGCAACGATGCAGGTACACACCAAAATCCACAGAGACAGCACCACCTGGAATACACACCTGCCAGCCCTAAGCTTCCCGAACCACAGCATAGGCTGACTGTTCACTTGCATAGAAGGGCAGTTTCACCATGCGCACCATGGACTTACCGATCCGCGGCTGTGGACACCCGGTCCCATATGGACTATGAAACTAACGAGCATTCTGACCTGCCACGTATGTTTATGATTTTTGTGCTTTTATTTCTTAAAGACCCAGTGATTCTCGCTCTTATAGTCCAGCATCGATATGCCTACTTGACAGATTCTTAAAGCCCCACGACATCCTGAACTGTGTAATAATATTATCCCACATTGGAAACAAGATATAGCGTTGTTTACTGTTCTCTGCTACATCATAGCCTATACCAGAATGGCGCAATCTGTCTACACACTACACATGAACCATCTATTATTATAATGTAATTCACTCAACCACACTACGAACACACTAGCAAAGCTAGTGTAGTGCTGTTAAGCGTTGAACACCCTATTTTGTCCCTGGTTATCCCACACGCTGTCTACATATATGTCATACCTTCTACCCTATTAAGCCTGTGTAGTTACTCATGTCTTACTCACAAACGCAATGGTTTAGCATGTGTATAATGCACTGATATCTAGGAAATCATATCCGCTGACATTATATTCTAAACGACAGTTACTGTTTAACCTTTACTTAACCAATTGTGAGGCCTAATACTGTTACTGTTCAATCTTTACTTAAAGGACCACTCTAGGCACCCAGACCACTTCAGCTTAATGAAGTGGTCTGGGTGCCAGGTCCAGCTAGGGTTAACCCATTTTTTCATAAATACATAGTTTCAGAGAAACTGCTATGTTTATGAATGGGTTAAGCCTTCCCCTATTTCCTCTAGCGGCTGTCTCATTGACAGCCACTAGAGGCGCTTGCGTGCATCCCACTGTGATTTTCACAGTGAGAGCACGCCAGCGTCCATAGGAAAGCATTATGAATGCTCTCCTATGTGACCGGCTGAATGCGCGCGCAGCTCTTGCCGCGCGTGCGCATTCAGCCACATGGGAGGAGAAGAGGAGGATCGGAGGAGGAAGGTCCCCGCCCAGCGCTGGAAAAAGGTAAGTTTTAACCCCTTTCCCCTTTCCAGAGCCGGGCGGGAGGGGGACCCTGAGTGTGGGGGCACCCTCAGGGCACTATAGTGCCAGGAAAACGAGTATGTTTTCCTGGCACTATAGTGGTCCTTTAACCAAAAAATGTGCAAATTCCACCATGTACCTCTATGTTACAAATTAATATAACACGTGAGAGGATTGCCGTTGGGGTACCTCATAAACTAATGTAATCTGCAATTGCACAGCAAAAATAAAAAATTTTAAAAAAAATAATTACTCTGCTAAGACGAACTTAAATCCTCAACAGTTAAAAGCTATGAAAGAACTTAAAGCAGCTGACAAAATAATTTTAAAAATGGTGGATAAGGGAGTAGGTATTGTCCTCCTTCCTAAGGATACATATGGTAATGAGGTGTATAGACTCCATGGGGATGACTACAAGAAAAAAAACTACAAGAATATTATCTCAGATCTATTAAAAGAAATTAAATCTAAATATTTGTAATATATTAATTAAGTTAAGGAGATAGGTCTTCTTAAAAGAGTACTACAGACACCCAGATACTTCATCTCGTTAAAGTGGTCTGGATGCAGTGATCCTTAGCCTTTTAGAAAAGCTGCAATGTTTATTTTGCAGGTTTAAGACTGTCTCTATTTGCTGTCTCTCAGACAGCCACTAGAGGCATTTCATGTATTTTCACAGAGTTAAGCTCCGTAAAACTATGTTGGATGTCCTCACATGTCCGGTATCATCTATATGCCCACGGGAAAGCATTGAGTCAAGTAAGGGGAAGGCCTAATGTGGGTGCCTTGCATGTGCATTAGGTTCCCACGATTGGCTAACGCCATAAGGAGGAGGAAATTCTGCAGTGGAATCAGGTAAGTGTTTTATAGGGTTATTTAACTGTTTTAAGGACGCGAGGAGGGTAAGGAGATGGGGCACGGAGGCTGAGGGACACTTTAGTATTTCAGAATACAAAATTGTATTCCTAATACTGTAATGTTCCTTTCATAAGCATTGACATTGTTTTATGAATGTCAGTCACTCAATAACACCAGTTCTATATTTTCTCCTTACACACTCACAAAAATCCACTTAATCCGCCAGGTCATCCAATAGTTTCAGAGGTGGGGTCTCTTCAAAGTAATTTATCTCAATGTATTGATAGAAAGTTATACACCTTTGTAATTAAGGCTACATCCTATCTTAAAAAACTCACCAAATTAATACAAGCTTTTAATAATACTTAGTGTAAAGATGGTCATTTGTTAATGACTATTGATTGCATTATTATCCCACATGATTTAGATTTAAAAGCTGTTGAGTACTTTATACTAGAATCTAATAAGGACCCTCTTGAAATTAATTTTATTTTGCAGAGTATTTCTTTTATATTTTATAATAATTATTTTTGTTTTAATCATTCATTTTTTTTCTCCAACTTTCCAGTATTGTGATGAGGATGAAGCTTGCGCCCAGTTACAACAACCTCTTTATGGCCCATTTGGAAGAGGAAATTATACATGGGGAGCATGGCTGGGAGGCAGGCTTAGTCCTCTACAGCAGATACATTGATGATTTTCTCTGTGTTTGGGCTGGTGGTGTGAACTCTAGGTATTTTTGGCACATCTAAATAAAAACAATTTGGGAATTAGTTTTAAAAGCTTTTATAATAATATTAAAGTGAAGTTCTTAGATTTGTAAATATATGTTGCAGAAGAGGAGATTCAAACTTTCTTCAAGACTATCAATGTAAACAGCTACATATATCTGAGTAGCTCTCATCACTCATTGGCTCAGAAATATTATATATAACCAATTTGTGAAGTTATATAAAAATTACACTGATAAAAATGCATTTAGAAAACAAGATTTATGTTTTCAAATATTGTAACGGCACCCCCAGGCATAAAAGGGTTAAAGCGCCGTTTAGAAGATCTTCCCCTTCCAGAGACACAGGCACAGCTACCACAGAACACCAAACTCCCGAACAGGATACAAAGTAGCACTCCAAACTCCCGAACCAGAACCTCACGAATAGCTGCTAGCAGCTGAACAGGAAAAGCACCCAAGCGGTTTACACTCCTGGCAATCAGTCTCTAACAGCATACAGTAAATCCCCCCAAGAACGGGACAAGCAGTGTTCAGACTGAGCTGTGTCTTTATTGGCCTTATATACACATTTTACAGACAAAGTCCCACCCACAGGGTTTTGTGGAACATCCAATCAAAACATACAACAGATAAACACTCCCGCAATGACATCACAATCCCTCCTCTCTATCCTGAAGATAATTGGGAAGTAATCCAATTATCTCCAAGGACAGAGGCTAAACTCCATTAAGCACATGGCAGTTCAATTGCCATGGAGCCAAAGTCTTTTATTAAAGTCTCCATGGCATAGCTATCTGGGTTAAATGAGTTCATTCCGTAAATCCGCGAATGAACCGGGCGCATGTGAACTGCAGACTGCTCCCATCCAGTGTTCAGTATGCGTAGCCGGCTTCTGGGCGGCCAATTAACGGCACCTGCCAGCTAACCGCAGCTCCTGGGAGGCCAATAGACGGCTGTTTGTTTGGTAGATAGAATCTACCGAACGCCCGGGCAGAAATACATGAATAGACCTTTCTGCATAGGAAAATAAAGTATTTAAATGCCAGTCCATAGTCAAAAGGCAGCAGGCAGGCAACCAGGCTCCTCCAATGCACAGTGGCGAGATTGGTCTCATCACAAGTATGATTTCAGGAAAAAAAAAACAATATGAGGTAGAACTTTTAGAGAAAGCATTAAGTGAAGTGGAAATTAAGGATAGGTCGGAATTGATAAATTACAGTTTAAGAGTGTGACGAGACCAATCTCGACACATTGCATTGGAGAAGCCGGGTTGCTCGCCTGTTGCCTTGGGATTATGGCCCCATGTTAAAAGGCTTGATTTTCCTCTGCAAAGACAAGAAAGCTGGGTCATTTGGTGCTTGCCATTTGAGCAGTGATACCCCAGTTAGCTATGCCATGGAGCCCATTCGTATAATGAAAGACTATGGGAAAGACTTTGGTTCCATGGCAATTGAACTGTATGTGTGTGCTCTGAGCGCCATTCAGTAATAATGTGCGCTTAGACCTAAGCTATCTGGGCATATGTTGCATGTCTGTATTTTATGTCATAAATGTAACCTTGTGTATTTCATTGTATTTCACTGTCTTTTTGCTGCCATGTGCTCAGTGGAGTTTTGCCTCTGTCTTTGGAGATAATTGGATTACTTCTAATTATCTCCAGGATAGAAGACTCTGTGGAACTGGTTTTGGGCAGAAAAGCCATGCTTCCTGTGGTCACAAAGGACTACGATCTATCTTTTGAACCACTGGACCAATTTGTATGATTTTGACGTATGTTTGTATTTGGAGTATGCTGATTCTGAAAATGTAAGTTTTATGTGATGCATACTTTTCAAGTTATGAATAATGTGGAAAAATTGTATTTCTCTGCTTGTGCTAAATTACATTACCCATTGTGTAAGGTAATTAAATCACATGCAGAGGGGAGGAATTTGTGTGGGAGTGTCTGAGTGTATTGTATGTGTTTATTGGTTGTGTTCCAAAACCCTGTGGGTGGTACTAATGTGTAAGAATGTGTACATAAGCACAATAAACCCACAGCTCTGTCTGTTCACTGCTTGACCCTCAACACGGAGCTTTGTCTCGTTCTTGGGGGGATTTACTGTATGCTGTTAGAGACTGATTGCCAGGAGTGTAAGCTGCTTGGGTGCTTTTCCTGTTCAGCTGCTAGCAGCTATTCGTGAGGTTCCCGTTCTGGAATTTGGAGTGCTACTTGGTATCCTGTTCGGGAGTTTGGTGTTCTGCGGTAGCTGTGCCTGCATCTCTGAAAGGGGATGATCGCCTAAACGGTTTTAACCCCTTGTGTGCTGAAATGGTCCGTTACAATTGGTGGCAGCGGTGGGATCGTTCCCACAGACAACAGGACAGCTACAGGCGACACCATTCCATGGATTTACAATTTGAGGGCAACGCATGTCTGAGTACAGCGACCCTGACAGCAACAGCATGGAACCAGCAGTGTCATACGAGCAGGAGGACCTGGATGGCCGGGATGCATTAAGGAAAGGCATCTGGTACCAGGCCATGGATAATGTACAATACCAGTGGGGCGAGAGTCTCCCCAGTGAAGAGCAGTGATTGCAGAAGCAAGTGGCCCTGCGGATGCCCTTCCTGGGAGAGCAGCCCCTGGATGAATGGGTGAAGGAATTGGAGCACCGGGTATGGCAGGAGATTTGGCTGGAAGATGCCTACCAGGCGCTCTGGTGGTATGGGGCACAGTACCTGCCCTGGACAGCCGAGCATGACAAGCCAGAGGGAGAGGAGTTTGTTGGTCCTGGCTTGTTATGGGAGGCTTTTTCAGAGCCTGAATTTGGGAGCCCTACACAAGCCCGGTTCAGTGATCTCTTGGAGTGGAGGGAGAGCAGGTATGACTGACACTCACGACATTGAGCAAGACCTGGTCCACCTAGCAACCCTGGAGTGGGAACTGGAGCAGGACTACCGAGATCTCTTCCACTCCATTGAGAAAGCTCAGCAGGACAGCAAGGTGACAGATCCAGTTCCAGACCCATTCAGCTGGGAAGACATCGTTGAGTTTTACTGGGAAGAACCCCAGGTGGCGAGTGGAGATGGACCGAGGTCTCTCCACCGATATTGCAGGGAATTGGGAGCCCGAGCTCCATTCCCCAGCGGGAGATATTGCAGGGAATTGGGAGCCTGAGCTCCATTCCCCAGCGGCAGGCTGAGTTACAGGGGGCAGAGACAGTTGGTCCTGTCCCCCAGCGGCAGTGTACCTTGCAGGGAGAGGAGAGCAGCGTCCTCCCTCCCCAAGACAGGGTGAGCTACAGGGATGCTGGGCAGTCGGCTGAGATCCCCAGCGACAGTGTGAATTACAGGGAATTGGGAGCCCGGTCTCCATTCCCCAGCGGCAGGCTGAGTTATTGGGAATTGGGAGCCCAGTCTCCATTCCCCAGCGGGAGATACAGCAGGGAATTGGGAGCCCAGTCTCCATTCCCCAGCGGCAGAATGATTTATCGGGAATTGGGAGCTCAGTCTCCATTCCCCAGCGGCTCAGTGTCCTACCGGGAATTGAGAGCTCAGTCTCCTTTCCCCAGCAGCAGGACTCTGTATTGGGAGCAGAGACAGTCGGTCACCCTCCCCCGCGGCTGGAAGTATATGTGGGAGAGGAGCTTGTTACCCCCTCTCCCCAGCAGCAGCTTAATGTACCCAGGGGAGACAGTAAGCCCCACAACTGTGCAGATGGGACCGTGGTCTCTGCACGTCCAGCACAGGGGGTAGGGACGGTCGGTTCTGTCCCCCAGCAACAGGGCTGTTTAGCCAAAGGGGAGACAGTCGGTCTCCAGCAGCAGAGCTGTGTGTCCAAAGGGGAGACAGTCGGTCTCCCCCTCCAACAACCAGGCTTCAACCAGGCTACCCTCCCAGTAGCGCTGGCAACAGGGCAGAGTACCGCTGGTCTCTGCCCACGCAGCAACCCACCAAGTCAGCATACCCGTACCCAGCAAAGTCGTGGTGAGGCACCTGGACATGGACAAGCTTCTCCCCTACCCAGGTGTAGTAACCATTTATTGTGGGTGGGCTTTGCTGTTGATTATGTTTTGTGGGTGGGCTGCTGGACTAACAAGGGCACTGACCGGCAGGAGGTCAGATACCCTGTTAGTCTGTTTGGAAAAGGGGAGAGATGTGACGAGACCAATCTCGCCACATTGCATTGGAGAAGCCGGGTTGCTCGCCTGTTGCCTTGGGGTTATGGCCCCATGTTAAAAGGCTTGATTTTCCCCTGCAAAGACAAGAAAGCCGGGTCATTTGGTGCTTGCCCTGTTTGAGCAGTGATACTCCAGATAGCTATGCCATGGAGCCCATTCGTATAATGAAAGACTATGGGAAAGACTTTGGCTCCATGGCAATTGAACTGTATGTGTGTGCTCTGAGCGCCATTCAGTAATAATGTGCACTTAGACCTAAGCTATCTGGGCATATGTTGCATGTCTGTATTTTATGTCATAAATGTAACCTTGTGTATTTCATTGTATTTTACTGTCTTTTTGCTGCCATGTGTTCAATGGTGTTTTGCCTCTGTATTTGGAGATAATTGGATTACTTCTAATTATCTCCAGGATAGAAGACTCTGTGGAACTGGTTTTGGGCAGAAAAGCCATGCTTCCTGTGGTCACAAAGGACTACGATCTATCTTTTGAACCACTGGACCAATTTGTATGATTTTGACGTATGTTTGTATTTGGAGTATGCTGATTCTGAAAATGTAAGTTTTATGTGAATGTGATGCATACTTTTCAAGTTATGAATAATGTGGAAAAATTGTATTTCTCTGCTTGTGCTAAATTACATTACCCATTGTGTAAGGTAACTGAATCACATGCAGAGGGGAGGAATTTGTGTGGGAGTGTCTGAGTGTATTGTATGTGTTTATTGGTTGTGTTCCAAAACCCTGTGGATGGTACTAATGTGAAAGAATGTGTACATAAGCACAATAAACCCACAGCTCTGTCTGTTCACTGCTTGACCCTCAACACGGAGCTTTGTCTCGTTCTTGGGGGGATTTACTGTATGCTGTTAGAGACTGATTGCCAGGAGTGTAAGCTGCTTGGGTGCTTTTCCTGTTCAGCTGCTAGCAGCTATTCGTGAGGTTCCCGTTCTGGAATTTGGAGTGCTACTTGGTATCCTGTTCGGGAGTTTGGTGTTCTGCAGTAGCTGTGCCTGCATCTCTGAAAGGGGATGATCGCCTAAACGTTTTTAACCCCTTGTGTGCTGAAACGGTCCGTTACAAAGAGAAAAAAGTAAAGATGTTAAAATGTTCCCATCATTTTGATTTATAATGTTAATCACTTTAGGTTGCGTAGTATTTGTGACATTTTAGGTACCAATCCTTTTATAAGTAAAATCGTTGGATATAATCTTAATTTTCCGAGGGGCGAGAAACTTTAGATACATTTTGGTTAGAAATTTTGGTTTTGATTGTAAAAGCAATATCGCATAAGTAAAGAGCAAGTGTTTTTTTTTCCAGGCAAACAATGTGGTCCATGTAATAATTCCTTTGTTCATGTGGTGCCAAAGGCATTTCCTGTTTGTTTCTGAGATCACGTGATTGGGCTCGGTAATTACATGATGCGATAAAAGGCAGAACACCTGGAGGAAGTGACAGACTCATCAAATGGATCCTGTTATTGGAACTGGATATTATATGCATCTGATGAACACCTGCTAGTTGAAATGTGTTGTGCTTTTGAAAAGCTCTTTATTGGTAGTCACTTTTTTTCACCATTTGTTATTAATATTTTACCTTCTTGCTCTTTTTTAATATTGATTTGAAACAATTTTTATTTATTTTTTTTACTGATTTATGGGCTAGTGTTTTGGAGACTCCTCCTTTCTCCAAAGCCTATGAATGGGGCACTGTGGACAATGATGGAACTACCTCCAGAACAGCCAGTGTATGTATCTGTGTGTGTATGTACGTATATGGCAGTGTATATGTCTACATCCAAGCAAACACCAACACAACATGCAAACATACTCCTACAATCTAACATAAAAATTAAAAACACACTCCCGCATTCAAACTCCAAAATTATATACAGACACACTCCTTCACTCATTCACAAATCATACACAAATATGTACATCTGCATTTAAGAGCCAAAATTGCATCCAAACACACCCCTGCAATCAAACGCAAACATTTTGCACAAACACACCCCTGTATTAAAACACTAAAATTATATACAAGCACCCCTTCAATCAAACACCAACACTACACACAAAAGCAGACCTACTCTTAAAAACCAACACTACAAACAAATACACCCCTGCATTGAAACACAAACATTACACACAAGTACACCACTGCATACCAATGACAACAGTACATACAAATACACCCCTACATGCTTGCATATTCTTACATGTTTGCATTCATACGCACAAACACTCCTCACATATACAACATTGCAAGGATGGGCAAATGGTAGAGACCTAGCTGGTATAGCATCTTTGGAGTTGTATGGTGATCTACATTTTGGCCACTCTTGCACTAGAGGGAGGCCCAAAAAACTTTCTAGCATCAGGGCCCTCTCTACATTAATTCCGCCACTGACTCTGGAGCATATTATATAGAGCCTGATCACAGCTCTAGTACATGTGAGTGGTTTTATTTACTTAATTGAACATTCATCCACGTTATAGTATTACACTATGTATTTTTTACATTTCATTTTTCCTCTGTTTTATTTACTCCTTATTCTGTGTATCAGAAGGTTGTGTAATCTTTGCATTTTTTTATGTGTACATGAGAAGAATTTCAAGGGAAAGTATTTTACTTTTTATCTTATACTGTATACCACTATGTTTGATGGATGTTTATAGCACAGTGCATACTTTATATTTTGGTTTATGTGTATTTTTTTGGGGGTGTGTGACACTTGTTATTTAAAGCAGCACATACAATCTATATGGTTCTGCTAATCATTCATTGTCTGTTAGAACATTGTCTGTTGTTTTTTATATTCTTGTAGAGAATTACTGAGTAACTTATGTGCATTTGCTTGTGGCAAGAGGACCACTGTTTTTATGAATATGTAATATATGTATAATATATACATAGATATTCAAATGAAAGACAATGCTGAACCGAATCTCCTCAATTTATGTGAAAACACTAGTTTTCATACAAGATTTTTTTTTTTTTAAATGTGTGGAAGGCAGCAGACCTGTTACATGCACATAAAAGGGGGTCCCTCATGTTTTTCAACTTTATGCTGGTGAAGCCCTTAATCCATTGCATTGCTACAATGGTGTTTGGTCTTAAGAACTAATTATTAATATAATGTTTAACTGATAGTGATGTCCCGAACGGTTCGCGAACGGTTCGCTGCGGACTCCAGTCAGCAGACACATTCCAGCCAATCAGCAGCAGACCCTCCCTCCCAGACCCTCCCACCTCCTGGACAGCTCAATAAGAATGCAGCTTCAAAATGGATGCTGTCCAGGAGGTGGGAGGGTCTGGGAGGGAGGGTCTGCTGCTGATTGGCTGGAATGTGTCTGCTGACTGGAGTCCACGGCAAACCGTGGCGAACGGTTTGCGAACCATTCGTGGCGAACCGTGGTGAACCGTTCGCGAACCGTTCGGCGAACCGTTCGGGACATCAATATTAACTGATAGTTTAAACTATTTGATAAATCATGTTACAGCTTCACTACTAGTAAAGTTCAAGAATTAAATTAAGAACGATCAAATGATGGTATTGCATTTTACAGATATTTTATTTGTATGATGGTACTGCTCTCTAATACATGTTTGTTTTCTGTTCTAGATAATAATAATACACATAGGCATGCACAGCCTATTGTATAAGGGTGTGCACCCTAAAGCAGAAACACACACCGCGTACTTATATTTATATATATATATATATATATATATACACATATATACACATACATACATACACACACACACTGCTGTGTGTGTGAGGGTGCTGTGTGTAGGTGCTGTGTGTGTGTGAAGGCACTGTGTGTGTGCAGGCGCTGTGTGTGTGTGACGGTGCTGTGTTTGTAAGGGTGCTGTTAGTGTGTGCTGTGTGTGTGTATGTGTAAGGGTGCTGTTAGTGTGTGTGTGAGGGTGCTGTGTGTGTAAGGGTGCTGTTAGTGTGTGCTGTGTGTGTGTAAGGGTGCTCTGTGTGTGAGGGGTGATGTGTGTAAGGGTACTGTTAGTGTGTGCTGTGTGTGTGTGTATGTGTGAGGGTGCTGTGTGTGTAAGGGTGTTGTTAATGTGTGCTGTGTGTGTGTAAGGGTGCTGTGTGTGAGGGTGCTGTGTGTAAGGGTGCTGTTAGTGTGTGTATGTGTAAGGGTGCTGTGTGTGTAAGGGTACTGTTAGTGTGTGCTGTGTGTGTGTATGTGTGAGCGTGCTGTGTGTGTAAGGGTGTTGTTAGTGTGTGTGTGTGCTGTGTGTGTAAGGGTGATGTATGTGTGTGTGCTGTATGTTTGTGTGTAATGTGTGGGGGCTGTTTAGTTAATATCCCGCTTCCCTTCTTACCTTATGTAGGGAGGGGGCACCGTGCTCCTGCCTTCCGTGGTGGTCCAGTGGAGAGTGAACTGTGGGGCTAGAGCAACGCTCCGACCGCGCGAGAGGAACCCGGTGGAGCTGCTGACAAGAGCTACCCGGGTCCTCTCCTGCCTCCCTCCATGCCTGTGGGTTGGTGAGGGAGATCTTTGAACTTTGATCTCCCTCACCGGCCCACGGAGGGAGACACATAGCGCGTGCCGCGGGGATTAGGGTGTTCCTAGGCACACCCGGCACACCCCATGTGCACGCCTATGATAATACATGCACCAATGCCATTCAAAAGATAAAAAGAAAAAGAAAATCATTGTTAATTCACTTTTTTACTCATTCCAGGCTTATGCAATATGTTACCATATTTCTCAGCTTATCTTTCTGATTGGCTTAGAGAAATAAAACAGTGAAATCTATAAAAAAAAATGATATCATATATCCAGGTTCATTAACATTAACATATTTTTTATTTGTTTAATAAACATGAAATTGTAATTTTGTACTATACCTTATCTCTTGTAGGTTTTTTAGTTCTTTTTTTATGATAGCTTGAAAATATTTCCAATAAACAAGATCAACAAAAGACTTACAGTGTAATAAATCCACTCATAAATAAAGCTCGGCCGAGGGCAGCATTTTTGCTTAATATTTATTTTCTTACTATTATTTTTCATGTTGTTGTTTTTAGAATTTCATTGTGCAGAGCGGTCATTAAGTATGATGCAAACACCAGAGTTTCCATGGAAACCCCGTCCACTATTGAATATTGTAGAGCAATTTTTGAGACATTTGGCCATTTGATTAATTATGTCTTTGTCCTAAAGGCGGTTTGGCTTGATTGTCTCATCATGTATTAGGGAAGCTAATGCTCTGACAAATGGGGCTATTGTTTTGGGCCTATTCATCTTGGTGCATCCCTGTGAGCTGATAGACATTTCAACAAAATGACTGTCCGTTAATGAGCTGCAGCCTGTCAGATATGTTTAGGGTTTCATGCTAGGCAGGGGCCACTGTCATGACAGCTTTAGTTATGCCAATGAGTAGGATGTCCATAAAAGATTTTGTTCAATGAACTAACCTTTCTTTTGTTATTATGGAATCGAAATTATCTTATGTGAGAACTTGTGTACCCTTACAAGGGATAATTCTGTAATAGGGATAATATCTAAAATGGCAAATTGTTTTTTTTTTTGTTGCATTTATGAATTATTTAATCAGATAAAAGAGACGTAAAATATGTATGATGCCTTTTTACGTTCTATAACAAACCACTTTTCCTTTCTAAATATTTATATGTCTTGTGTTGCCAATGATGGGTTTGCAATACACTAAAATCTGAAAATCAATGTTATGTTATGTATGTGTTTATAATTCTGTATACTGTTTTAATACGTGTTTTTTTGTATTTAATTATTTGATCAGAATCATAACCTTAATCTGCTCTTGGTTTTATTTAAGAATTTGAATGTTATAGGATTAAATCATGGTATATGCGTGTCTGTCTATCTATCGATCTATCTATCTCTTTGTGTGTGTGGGGGGTAGACAGAAATGAGAAGTAGTG
>OW240916.1:140506693-140527773 GCA_933207985.1 Pelobates cultripes | reverse complement strand
TTACTCCCAAGTCCTGCTGCACACTCGATGACAAAAAGATGGACGCCGCCTCGTGTTCGGTATACGAACGGTGACCACCTTGGAATAAGTACTTAGCTTGCGGGTAACCGCAGAAACCACAGCTTAATTGGTGACACACGCCAGGGTCTAGGTGGTCGTCATCCGACAGTTCTTTCATGCGAGGTTCGGTATTCCGTTCGGGCAATTGTGCACGAACGGCAACCACCCTGATGACGGCCAATTAGATTGCAGTTAAACACAAACTGCAACTCCTGGGCGGTCAATTGTCGGCACACTCCTGTAACAGGGTGGTCTGCTGTTCGTTAGTTCTCTTGGCGGTTTCGAGGTCAACGTGGTTAACTAACGGCACACGCCAAGGGCCGCGTGCTCAGGCATTCGTATATACGAACAGTTTGCAGAATGGGTTCGTGTGGAACAAAATAGCAAAATAGGAACAAAATAACTGTACATATCCAATAGACGGACTCTCTGTAACAATGAGATAGTCCCATATTTCTCACAGAGATGTTTTGCTTTTTTACCCTTTTCATTAATGACTGTTTTGTTGCATTTTTACATGTCACTTTGTTCTTGTTTATCATTACTTTATTATACTGTCCTTTCACTGTGTTTCTATAATTCTTTCATTTGTGAATTTGGGAAAATAAAACATTGTTACTCCCTTTTATTAGCAATGTGTGGCTATTTTTGTATTTTACTATATATTGTAATATGTTTTTACAGGTCTAGATGTAGTTATGGCTATGGTTGGAGGTTTTTTTACTTTGATTTCTATTCTAAATTATGGGGTACATTGCTTTTGAATGAGTTTACCATACGCAGTATCCCAATTTAAAATCTGAGGTGATAAGGGCTGCCGTATGATGTGTGGCTGTCCTGATCACCTGATTGGCTGAAAATGCTGTTACTGTACGAGAGCAAAGCACAAATGTTTTTAGAGTGGTAAATATTTCTCCAGGAGGCTGTAAAATACACACTAGGTTTGCTAGGTGGTAGGTGGTTATCCCTAGGAACAAGAAAGTTGGCAGATCATAGTTTCCCTGCAAATTCTATTGTCTTCCACTTTGAGTTACTGCTCAAAACAACTATGGAAAATCAGCATGTTTATCGTGTAATAGACGCTGAAGCGTTTTAGGAGTCTGGAGTGTTTTTTAACTGTGAATTATTTTTGCTTTGTAATGAAATGGACTTCTTGGGACCCAAATTATGGGGTACATTGCTTTTGAATGAGTTAACCATACGCAGTATCCCAATTTAAAATCTGAGGTGATTGCTGTCCTGATCACTTGACTGGCTAAAAATGCTGTTACTGTACGAGAGCAAAGCACAAATGTTTTAGAGTGGTAAATATTTCTCCAGGAGGCTGTAAAATACACACTAGGTTTGCTAGGTGGTAGGTGGTTATCCCTAGGAACAAGAAAGTTGGCAGATCATAGTTTCCCTGCAAATTCTATTGTCTTCCACTTTGAGTTACTGCTCAAAACAACTATGGAAAATCAGCATGTTTATCGTGTAATAGACGCTGAAGTGTTTTAGGAGTCTGGAGCGTTTTTTAACTGTGGATTATTTTTGCTTTGTAATGAAATGGACTTCTTGGGACCCAAATTGAGCTTTTCACCCTCCAGGCAGTTAAGCATAGATAACTTACTAATGATCTGCTGGGAAGTGAGCAACATAGGAAGAAGTCAAGGTCAGAAATAAATATAATCAATAATCAAGCCAGATGTCACTGCAGGCTCCATGGTTAATAAATAATATATAGGGACAAATACGAAGCACAAGAGAAAGGAACACTGAGACAGTTGTAATGCCTTTAGTGTGGTAAAGCAAGACCATGCAAGTAAGTAGTTTAAGGTTGAAGTGACTCTACCTAGGCATGAAACAGCCAAGACACAATCATAGATTATAAAATACATGGGTGAATGAGTACAGGTTTGCTTACAAATTAGCAACACGAGACCAGGAAGTGCATCCATCTGCACTGGCCAACTTTCAGAAACAGCATGATTCGGAGTATACAAAAATGCATGGCTTATGCATATACATGTGAAGAGTATAGTAATGGCAACTCCACAAGAAACTTTGAATGCTGATTATGCGCAAAGGATGTTAGTTTGTGAAGATACCCAAACGAGCACTCTTTCAAGATACCACTAACTCCACACATATATGTTTCCTAATTTGCTTTCTTGTTTCTAAACCTTACTGAACTTACAGTTGCAAGAAAAAGTATGTGAACCCTTTGGAATGATATGGATTTCTGCACAAATTGGTCATATAATGTGATTTGATCATCATCTAAGTCACAAAAATAGACAATCACAGTCTGCTTAAACTAATAACACACAAAGAATGAAATGTTGCCATGTTTTTATTGAATACACCATGTAAACATTCACAGTGCAGGTGGAAAAAGGGAATCATGACATGTCATGTGTCCTGAAGGGGTTAAAGGCAGAGCAGCCCAGTTGGAGGGGACTGGGACAGGAAGTTATTTTCATGTCATGAATTATAACATGCACACCACCTCAAAGTAAGCATGCTAGTCTGTTGTCCTTCCAGGGTATTCATGCCCTTAAGCCCTTAAGAGAGCACTCGCATGGGACCAATGCCCTGTGCTTATTTTATACAGCACAGCTCTGAAATTGGTGGTGGCTTGTCTCTGGTGTCCCTAGAGTGATAACAAAAGTGAGGTATGGGGTATATGGGGAGACTCTCTGTGGCACTGTATGTGATTGGAGGCTGATTGGGAGCATAGAGGTGAAGGTTTGTGGTGTAGTGTGTGTGTCTGTGTGTGTTTAAAGGAGTTTGTGGTTTACTATGTGTGGCAAGGGAATGTAGTGTGTATATGTTTCTAATGCTACTATGCATCAAGATATAGAAACCATATATAACACACATATATGGATATGATACCAAATCCTGGAATAAAGCTTTATTGAAAAAAATGGCTAGAGTAAAAGGATCAATCCCAATGGTATCCCCTAGCTTTGATATATCTCAAGGTCTCCTCTCAGTATCACTGTGTCCAATATGACTTAGTCTATAGTCTGTGCCAAAATAAGTTAACGCTATATATTAGCAGTAGAATGTATTGTGGGGCTAATCAAAGTCCCAAC
Source organism: Pelobates cultripes (assembly GCA_933207985.1). Lineage (NCBI taxonomy): Eukaryota > Metazoa > Chordata > Amphibia > Anura > Pelobatidae > Pelobates > Pelobates cultripes. The sequence continues at coordinate 140,524,633 of OW240916.1, read as the reverse complement.
AGTCTATCTTGAATTGGCATATATATAGATGAGGTACAGACAGAACTGTAAAGAAGAGATAGTGTGAATAAGAGAATAAGGAGAGTAGGCAATTTAAAGTAAAAACGTCAGTTTCAAATAATAACGCCCCGTTATTTCCATTTTTGATGGAAATGCATAGTAGCATTTGTACCACTTGTATATACTTTCCTTCATTTTTGGTCTCCTTAGCATGTACCTTATTTTTCATATACTAGCCAGCATACTGCTATCTTGATTCTCAATTGCTATGTGTATATATCCAGGAGATGCATCTGTTCTCGGAGCTTTGTCTGCACTGTGAATAGTAGCACCTCCCTTTTTTGTTTTTTGTATATCTTTTAATCTGGGGTTAAGCCCCTTGAGACCCCTGGAGTCTCTTTGCGGTACTTAAGACTACAGGTTACACCCGGCACTATTATACTCTGGATCTAGTGCATGGGACTGTACCCATTGTCTTATTCTTTCTGTTTCTTCTATGTATATGGATTGTGTATTTTTTAAAATTTGCATAGATTGGTGGTAAAATGGTTGCATGAAGAGTCAAATTACCATAAGTTTAATACCTTGGGTGGTCTTCTTTTAAAAAAATATATACATGTGAAGGGTTATTTAGGGATGCCTGACAGATATCAGTGTTACAATGTAACTTTGAAAGAAAATGGTTTTGAAATAGCAAAGTCAGAGCGTTGCCGTAGTAGCCCACGGCATCCCACTGATTGCTCAGATCTCGCGAGACCCCTCCCCCCTTAGTACATCACTGGTCAGTGGATAGACAAAACAACAGACTATAAGAATCAGGTTATACCGGCTGACTATGCGAATAGTGTAAATGAAAATAAACAATTGAATTACATGCTAGACAGATTAGGAAATTGGTTAAGCATAGTAGCTTAGCCACCGAGGCCCGACACATTCTGCCAGGACTGCATATTAAGTTAGAGTTATGAAACATGCTAGAAAACAGGTTAGGCTGACATGTCTAATTTACAGACTTTTTTGCTATAACAAGAAACAAGGAATGCCGACTAGACATAATAACTATAGTTAGGGCACGTTTAGTGGAGGCCCGACATACCCCAACAATGTAGCATCACAAACAATACAGATCTTGCTGATGTATAAAGGCTAAAGAAAAGTCAAACGCAAAATTAAATATCAAATGGTGGTTTACAAAATCGGAGATGGTGCCAAGGCCATCTACATCAGCCATGCAGTGTCTCTGTGATACAAGAGGGGTGCAATAGCCGATAAACCCATACTCACCTGATTCCAATACAGGACAGGGAGAGAGGCATGCTCTAGGGTTGGAAAACTCTGGATAGACCCCGGTCAAGTTGCAGTGACTGGGGCTTGATACGCTCCCGATGTCCCAGTTACAGCTAGGAAGCGAGCTTGGTGGAGGTACCCAGTGCAGTACCAGGCGGTCCGCCACAAAAAGGTTTTGGAGAGATATTGGCACCATTAATTCATAGACATACAACAAAGCAAGACTTTGTACAGCATAGATAACATATACCTCGATCCAAAGGTGACTTTATTCATGTAAAAAAAATATATATATATATATATATGTGCTAGGCTGTAGTCTTACTATATTACTTCTGTCTGGTAGAAAGAAAAAAAAAACACTCTTACCAACCATCCTATGTACTATTATTTTTTTATCTGGAAAGGATGACTTCTAGATATGTATTGGATATTCCTTTGGCCAATGAAGCAGAAAAAAAATTAAATCACAGATTGAGGAATTTTTAGGGCATAAATCAACCATTTACCCCACTTGGGGTATTTCTGACACAGGACAGTAGTGTTTTTTTATCTGTTGTTTTTACTTTATTGCAATTTTATTTTTACCAAGCTGAACCCAAAAAGTTGAATTTGCATATATTGTAGCATCTGCTAGCAGTAGCATATCTCTATATCCAACCCATCAGTAACTTACTGTTTGTGTGTGATGACAGACTCTATTTATGACAGTATGACAGCAAAAAAGCCAAGCAACCTAGTACTGCCATCACTTGAGATATTTCCTTTCCTAGGTAATGACCTCTGTTCATTATTTATATTTATAAGCATAACCAAATACAAAAAAAATTCCAATACAGAGATGTCAAAAGATAAGATTAGTTCATTAAGCATTTGTGATTTCAACCAATTATTGCATCACGTCTACTACCAGCTGAATTGTAAAATTATCCTTACCAATTCATGTACAAAATCTCTTGCATAAAATACATAGGGACTAGTTATTATTTTTAATAATAATACAATGTTTTCATATAAATGATGTCAAACAGCTATACTACACCTCCAAAGAACATTGCTATCTGTGTAGCACTGGAACCGAATGTTGGGAATAATATACTTTGCCTATACTGACCCAAACCTAAAGCTATAGATGGCCAGATGTTCAGTCTGTTTAAAATTGGCTAACATGTCAGCTATTTGAAATAATATACTTTATCTATATCCAATGCTTAGTGAACATACCCCTAGACAAGAGCTGTAGAACATTGTGTAACAAGTGTTATATCCTGTATGTTTCTGTCTGTCAACCTTATTTCCAGTTTTTCTCCCTTTGATCATAATTGTGTAATAATGTGTAATTTAGAACTGAGTAGTAAATATCTTTAATTCTTAGTGTGCATATTTGTGACAGATTCATCTGTATTGCTGGTTCGTCTGTTACCCTTTGTTTTCGCTGGATTTCCTGTCCGTATGCCCCTGTTCATGTGATTACAAAATACCGATTGAAACTACCGAACAAACGACCACCCAGGAGAGGAGTATGCTGCTGGTTAACCTCTTGGCCCCAATTAGAACGTTGTGGTTAACCGCAGACACCTCTCCATTCCATTCGTACGGGTGGTCGTCGTTCGCATGCCGACCATGAGGCGGCGGCCATTTTGGGACACGAGGAAGCGTAGCGGTGTTCGGTACAAATTCTATGGAACTAAAAACGGACACTTTAATCTACCGAACACCGCTGGAAGCTGCTGCCCACCTTCTATTTCGGCGAGGCGCACGAACGCCGGTCTGTTCGGGAGTTTTATACATTCGTATGGACCTTTACCCAGATAGCCGTCCCATGGAGTCATTCGTATACCGAAGGACTGGTGAAAGACTTTGACTTCATGGCGATTCGACTAGATACATCGGATCTGAGCGCTATTCGGTAGAAATATGCACTCAGATCCAGGCTGTCTGGGGATACGTTACACGAACTATATTCATTCGGTATTTCTTCAGTTATATATTTTAATGTATTTTTCTTACTGTATTTTAAAATGGCGATTGTCTCTATCCTGGGAGATAATTAGGTTTCTTCCTAAATATCTCCGGGGTAGAGAAGAAGGGTTTATGGGTAAGATGGGAAGGGCTTATATTGAAGCCACTGCGATTGGCTACTGTCCAATATGTTTTACAGTCTTCCACAAGGTCCCCTCGGGGAGTGTCCACCTTGTGGAGACCTGCATAAATACCGGGCAGGTAGCCCCCATTAAACAGATCCTTATTTGACCCTCAAGACGGAGCTTGGTCTCGTTTGTGGGGGAATTATTACTGGGACAGCGCTTTCGTTATTTTTAGCTGTGGAAGGCGTTCGACTGTTTTGCTGATCAGGAGTTGCCGTGTTCGTGAACTTCGTTCGGGAGTTTGGCGGTCGGCTGGATAGAAACTGCATTTCTGGAGAGGGGGATTATTCACTAAACGGCGGCTTCATCTACCTGGCGGTGAGTGTCGTAACAATTGGTGGCAAGCGACGGGATGAATCCTACCGCCCAGAAGGCCAGCTACACATCCCAGGTTGGAAATGCAGTATGAAGAGTTAAGGCGTGCTACCCTTAAAGATATATTGGAACGCAGAGGACGATCAGCGAGTAATCTCAAGAAAAGAGAGATTATTGCCATATTATTGGAAATGGATGCAGCACAGGGAACGGGAAGAGCTGATGTGCCTGGCATACTGGAGTTAACACCCGAGGAGATACAATTTAACCGGGCAGTCCAGATCAGGCTGGTACACTTTGGCCCCAACCCCGCAGCAGATATTGTGGTTCAAGTGCAAGCAGCAGTAGCAGCACAACAGGCGCTCCAGGGAAGAGGCGCTGCAGCAGCTGAGGTACCCTATAACAATAATGGAAGGAGGAAGGTACCCTTTGCTGCATTTAGAAATTTTGTAGAAGCCGAAGGAGAGATTGATGGGTTCCTGGCTGATTTTGAAAGGCAGTGTGCCTTACACCAGGTACCCGCAGAGGAATGGGTCACCATCCTCTCTGGGAAGTTATCCGGCCGGGCCAGTGAGGCGTTTCTGGCCATCCCAGAGGAGGAAATCACCAGCTACAGGGCAGTAAAAGATGCCCTTTTGGCCAGATACGCTGTAACCCCTGAGGCGTACCGGCGGCGATTCCGGGACACTAACAAACAAGCTGGCGATTCTTATGTGGAGTGGGCATGCCGAGTACACCGCACCGCAGCCCACTGGATGGCAGGGTGCCAAGCGGTAACTGGGGAAGAAGTGCGGCAAGTGTTTTTGTTGGAGCACTGCTTTGATCGCTTACCTGCAGGAGTCAGAGAGTGGGTTAGGGACCGCAAACCTGCTACCTTACCCGAAGCTGCTCGTCTGGCTGATGAGTACACTGATGCACGGAAACTGGACCAGACAGCAACCAAGGTCCCTACCCGAGTGGAGTACAAACCAGCAGCCCCTCCAACCATTGCAGTGTATCAACACCCAGCGCAACGCATCCCCACAATGCCAACAGCGAACAATTATGTTCAGCCAGCCCGGTTCAACGCCCGGGATTACTCACAGCCTATCCGGTGCTATGGGTGTAAACAGTTGGGGCACAAGAGACCGGAGTGTCCATTGAACAATTCCAGCCAAGCCCAGTCGTGGAGAAGACCAGCCGGCGGAAATCAGCAGCCACCCCAACTTTCCGCTCACTGCCTTGAGCAGGAGGAATTCTGGGGTATACTACATGAGGCGGATCCGGTACAAGCAGCGCAGCAGGATAACCGACAACAGCACAGGCAGACCGTTAAACTAAATGGCAAAGCAGTAACTGGTCTGAGGGACACCGGAGCCAATATGACCTTGCTCCAAAAGAACTTTGTTTCAGAACACCAGCACACTGGAAATACTGTGGCAGTGAGGGTAGCGGGAGGTGCAGTGTTCCGTCTGCCTGTTGCCCGGGTTCATTTGGATTGGGGAGTGGGCTCTGGACATGTGAATGTGGGGGTCATGAAAGACTTACCTGCTGATGTTTTGCTCGGGAATGACTTGGCCCCTTTGGTGTCCGCTTATGCTCCAATGGGACCTGCTGATATCAACCCAGTGACTACCCGTGCCCAGACCGTGCTGCTGGAACCAGCCCACCTGCTGCTGAGACCCAGGTAAGACCCGATTCCCCGACTGGTACCCTAGAACAGACCTTTGTTAGCTGGGATTCCCCAGAGGAGTTTGGGAGGGAATCCCAGACAGATTTGACGCTCCAGAAGTATAGGGACAGGGCGGATACTGGAGAGGAAGGAGTAGATGGGGAACGGTATGAGTGGGTGGGGGACAGGTTGTATAGGATCCCTAAGCTTTCCCCGAAAAGTGTTGCCCCTCCGCCGAATCGACAGCTGGTGGTGCCCACAAAATACCGGCAGGAGATTCTGCGGATAGGGCATGATGTTCCGCTAGCTGGACATCTAGGTTCTCGCCGCACAGCCTATAGGATCATGCAGAACTTCTTTTGGCCAAACTTTAATCAGGCTGTGCGGATATATTGTAGTACGTGTGACACATGTCAACGGGTAGGAAAGCGGGGGGACCACCCAAGAGCTAGGCTTATGTCTATGCCTATCATTGGGGAGCCCTTTGCCCGTATAGCCGTTGACATTGTGGGTCCACTGGCCAGGGCTAGTCCATCCGGTAAGAAATATATTCTCACCGTGGTGGACTATGCCACTCGCTATCCAGAGGCAGTAGCGCTGTCTAATATAGAGGCAGAGACAGTTGCTGATGCCCTGGTTAGGATTTTTACCAGAGTCGGGTTCCCTAAAGAGATTCTCTCTGACCAGGGAACCCAATTTACTGCTGTGCTCACCCAGCAACTGTGGAAGGTGTGCGGCATTAAACCGCTGCTTAGCTCACCTTACCATCCACAGACTAACGGTCTCTGCGAGCGATTTAATGGTACCCTCAAACAGATGTTAAGGACCTTTTCTGACACTTGCAGAGACTGGGAGCGATTCCTGCCTCATCTGTTGTTTTCCAACAGAGAGGTGCCCCAGGAATCTACTGGGTTCTCCCCCTTTGAGTTGCTATATGGGAGAAGGGTCCGTGGACCCCTAGATCTCATTAGAGGCCACTGGGAGGGGGAGACAGAGCAGGAAGGGACCCCCATAGTGCCGTATGTTCTGGAACTTTGGGACCGCATGGAGAAACTGTCTCTAATGGTAAGGGAGAATCTCCAGGTGGCTCAGGGGAGACAGAAGAGATGGTACGATCGGGGTGCCCGACAGCGAGTCTTCCAGGTTGGGCAGAAAGTGTTAGTGCTCAAACCTGTGAAGGCGAACAAGATGCAGGCATCTTGGCAGGGATCGTATAAGGTGTTAGCGCAGGTATGTGATACTACCTACCTTATAGCCAGCTGTTCGGATGAAAGGATCCAGCGATCCTTCCATGTGAACATGCTAAAGGAGTATCAGGAGAGACCGGAGAATGTCGCTTTAGTATGTGCCCCTGCTGCAGACGATACAGAAAGTTTACCCTTACCAGATTTGTTAGAGAGGGACTCCCAGACGGATCTTAGTAGTCTGGTACAGCTAGGGGACAGATTGAGCTCCACCGCGAAGGACCAGGCAAGACAGCTTCTGTGGGAGAAGCAGGCGACGTTCTCCCAAGAACCTGGCTACACTACCCTAGCTGTACACAAGGTAGAAACCCCTGGACAGAACCCTCTGCGACAACCCCCTTACCGTATTCCTGAAGCAGTCCAAGAAGGAATGCGGAAGGAGATACAGGAGATGACCCAGCTTGGGGTCATCGAACACTCCGATAGCCCTTGGGCTTCACCTGTCGTCCTGGTGCCTAAGAAATATGGAACCACCCGGTTCTGTGTGGACTACTGGCGCCTCAATGAGCGGACCACCACTGACGCCTACCCGATGCCCCGGGTAGACGAATTGTTAGATCACATTGCCAGGGGGCGCTATCTGACCACCATAGACCTGTGTAAAGGCTACTGGCAGATTCCCCTGGCCGAGGATGCTATCCCCAAGTCGGCCTTCGTCACCCCATTTGGCCTGTACCAATTCAAGGTCATGCCATTTGGGATGACGAATGCCCCGGCTACCTTCCAGCGTATGGTGGATAGACTTCTTGATGGATTCCAGGAATTTGCTTGTGCATACCTGGATGACATTGCGATCTACAGTGGGTCCTGGGAGGAACACCTGGTACATGTAGGGGTAGTACTGGACAAAATTCGGGCCACTGGCCTGACATTGAAGCCAGAGAAGTGCCATTTAGGCATGGCTGAAGTGCAGTACCTGGGTCACAGAATGGGGTGTGGGAGCCAGAGACCGGAGCCAGCCAAGATAGAGGCAGTAGCTAACTGGCCCACACCTATCACTAAGACCCAGGTGTTAGCCTTCCTAGGGACAGCAGGGTACTATAGACGCTTTGTCCCTGACTACAGCACTATTGCTAAACCCCTGACTGACCTGACAAAGAAAAATCTCACTAAGCAGGTCCTGTGGTCTCCAGCTTGTGAAACTGCGTTTCAAGCACTCAAACAGGCTCTTGTGAATGCCCCTGTCCTGGCTGCCCCAGTCCCTAACAAACGTTTTCTCATCCATACAGATGCTTCCATGTATGGACTGGGGGCTGTGCTGAGCCAGGTCGGGGAAGATGGAGGAGAGCACCCTGTCGCATATCTCAGTAGAAAGCTGTTACCCAGAGAAGTGAGTTATGCGGCAGTGGAGAAGGAATGTTTGGCCCTGGTGTGGGCATTGAAAAAATTAAGCCCTTACTTATATGGACAGGAATTCTCACTTGTGACGGACCACAATCCCCTTGTCTGGCTCAACCGGGTCTCAGGAGACAATGGCAGACTGCTGAGGTGGAGTTTAGCACTACAACCATATAACTTCACCATCAGCTACCGACCCGGTAAGCAGAACGGGAATGCAGATGGATTGTCCAGGCAAACCGACATTCTTACCACCTCTTAGTCCGGTCAACCCCACGTTGACCCGCCAAAGGGTCAAGCCGGGTCTGCCAGAGTGTCCCACAAGGGGGGAGCCGTGTGACAGATTCATCTGTATTGCTGGTTCGTCTGTTACCCTTTGTTTTCGCTGGATTTCCTGTCCGTATGCCCCTGTTCGTGTGATTACAAAATACCGATTGAAACTACCGAACGAACGACCACCCAGGAGAGGAGTGTGCTGCTGGTTAACCTCTTGGCCCCAATTAGAACGTTGTGGTTAACCGCAGACACCTCTCCATTCCATTCGTACGGGTGGTCGTCGTTCGCATGCCGACCATGAGGCGGCGGCCATTTTGGGACACGAGGAAGCGTAGCGGTGTTCGGTACAAATTCTATGGAACTAAAAACGGACACTTTAATCTACCGAACACCGCTGGAAGCTGCTGCCCATCTTCTATTTCGGCGAGGCGCACGAACGCCGGTCTGTTCGGGAGTTTTATACATTCGTATGGACCTTTACCCAGATAGCCGTCCCATGGAGTCATTCGTATACCGAAGGACTGGTGAAAGACTTTGACTTCATGGCGATTCGACTAGATACATCGGATCTGAGCGCTATTCGGTAGAAATATACACTCAGATCCAGGCTGTCTGGGGATACGTTACACGAACTATATTCATTCGGTATTTCTTCAGTTATATATTTTAATGTATTTTTCTTACTGTATTTTAAAATGGCGATTGTCTCTATCCTGGGAGATAATTAGGTTTCTTCCTAATTATCTCCGGGGTAGAGAAGAAGGGTTTATGGGTAAGATGGGAAGGGCTTATATTGAAGCCACTGCGATTGGCTACTGTCCAATATGTTTTACAGTCTTCCACAAGGTCCCCTCGGGGAGTGTCCACCTTGTGGAGACCTGCATAAATACCGGGCAGGTAGCCCCCATTAAACAGATCCTTATTTGACCCTCAAGACGGAGCTTGGTCTCGTTTGTGGGGGAATTATTACTGGGACAGCGCTTTCATTATTTTTAGCTGTGGAAGGCGTTCGACTGTTTTGCTGATCGGGAGTTGCCGTGTTCGTGAACTTCGTTCGGGAGTTTGGCGGTCGGCTGGATAGAAACTGCATTTCTGGAGAGGGGGATTATTCACTAAACGGCGGCTTCATCTACCTGGCGGTGAGTGTCGTAACAATATTAATTTGAAGTGCGTAGTTATAGTGAAACTTAGCTTTGGGCACGGCCCAAACATGAAGATACACCTGCAAGCTTGCAATAGGTTAAGATGTTAAGATAAGATAAATGATTTTGTTAAGATTGGATAATGCTTGTAAAGACCACCCCTGTTTCCTGCTGAACATAACCGGTTACACAGTCCATTAAATGTGAGAAGTCACTTTGAACCTTGCATTGTCTTGTTGCTTTCATTGGGGCTCCTTGCCAGCTGGTGTGGAGACAAGGAGAAATACAGAGAGTTCCAAATTGATACAAAAGACCATGGCAGGGGCAAATTCCTGACAGAGTAAATTCCTCACTATAACCTAAGAAATAAAATTATTGAATGCTGGAATTGCAAGTCATAATGCTTACTAGCAGAAATAACTAGCTATGTAGAAATCAAACCTTTTTTAATGCATGGTGTGCAGGTCTCGGCCAGGAGTGGTGTGGATAGGGCTACATAAACAAAGTATTGAAATCCTAACTAGCAGTGAATTGAGCAGCGAGACTACAGGAGCATGATCCATACACCAAAACTGCATCTTAAAGTTGTTTTGGTACCTAGAGTATCCCTTTAAAGGGACACTATAGTCACCTGAACAACTACAGCTTAATGTAGTTGTTCAGGTGAGATCTGTAGCTCCTTGCAGGCAATCTTATGTAAACACTGTATTTTCAGAGAAAATATAGTGTTTACATTGATTGATAGGAATACCTCCAGTGGTGGTCACTCAGACGTCCACCCTTCCTATCATGTATGGCCCTAAAAAGGCCATGTACACGTCAGACGTGTGCAGGAGAGAGAAGGCACTTTGTGAGCGCCTTCTCTCTCCTGCCTGTTTAGCTGAGCTGAATGCCGCCCTATGAAGTATGTGCATATGTGCGGCGAAGCCGCGCATGCGCACAAGGGAGCAATGATGCTTCCAAATGGAAGCGTCTGATTGCTCCCGTCTGATTGCTCCCTGTTCACGCCCGCCTATTTCGCCTATCACGCCTCCCTGTTCACGGCGCTGGAACCAGGTGAGTAAAAAGGGTTGCCTGGAGTGTCCCTTTAACTGGCTAATAAAAAGAAAATATTTGATTAGATTTGCATTAGAGGCTTTCATGATTATTGATGACACAGGTCAACATGATTTTATTGCCAATTATATTAGATAGATTTTAGGGTAACTTTGTGTCACTGAATCTGAATATGGCATCTTTTTTTTTTTTTTTTTTTTTACAGATTGGCTCTAATTTTTGAGATACAGCACTGTGGAATTTGTTGGCACTTTATATGTTATAATAATAATAATAATAATAATAATTGAAGAAAGAAAAAAAACTATGCTAAAATCATACAGATACCTAATGATGTATCCCATGAATGTTACATTTCCCAGAATGATATTGCAATATACATGTTCCAGCTTTAGACAGTTCTTCACTTTTAGTCTCGATGCTTAAAGTTCAGATGCTTGCTTTGGCAGATTGAGGTCTCTTATTAGTTCAGGAGTTCTTTTTGGAAAAACCATAGAGCTGTTGAAAAGCTTCCTTGATATTCACTTCCACTGCTACCACCCATGCTACTTTCCAGGTCCTGCATTTAATCAACATCTGCAAATGGAAGGTCATCCAGTGAGGTAAACATTGGTATGGGAATGTGTTCGCTGTGTGGTCACTTTGGCGATTCCAACTCAGGATACTCCCACTTATGTTTCTTGTTGGGATTGAAGCCTTTCATTTTCACTACACAAAAATAATGTGGTGATATTGCAACTCCCTCAATACCATAGTCCCACCAACGTTTAAACTTTTTCTTAAAATGTTTCCAGTTTTGCAAAACTTTGTGAGGAGCACAAGACTTATCTTGGTCTCTAGGTTGCACTCCAAAATAAGCAAGATATGCTTGTCTTACAAAGTAAATGATGCTTTTCCTCTGGTTTTCATGGTCTATTTGCATTAGTACTGTTTAAGTAGGCACTTTGAAAATAAATCTGTATGAAATTGTGCACAAGTGATAAAATTGCAAAACAATGTTAAAATTTAAATTAAAGATAACATTAGATAAAACAGTAGATACAATCAATGATACAGAGTAAAAAAACAAAAAACAAGAAACAGCCCAAACCTTGCTGTATTTGTCAGCAGCCAAAGATTGCATTGGGGTAAAATCATAATTTGACAGGTATCCATTATTTAAAAAAACTAAAGGCAACAACACTGATCCTTGGCAAATAAACAGATTTTTTTTTTATTAAAGGAACACTAAGCCACATAACAGTGGCACAGTGTAGAAATTATGTTAAAAATATTCTTTAGGCATGGTTATCCAGTTCTTTGCTTTGCCAACTATTTGGGTATGGTTTTTGCAAAAACTTGCTTTTTTTCCTGCACCCTCAGACTACTGTCTCCTCGGCTATGTTAATAATTTGCAAGCTATGCTTCAATTTCATTTTTTTAGCTTGCTGAATTACTTTTTTTGTGAAGAGTGTGCCCTCTATTTTTCATTTTGCAAAAAGTGCAGATGTTAATAGAAATTGGCACTTTTTTAAATGAACCTTCTTACACCCCCTGCCTGCTAATCATACAACGGGTCCTGTTACTTAGCTCAGTGGAGCTAAATTCAAGAGGCAGGCAATTTCCCAGAACACCTGCCTTGCAAAGACTTCTCAATGAGTCACATTGTGAGGTCTGTGATTGGAAAGCCACATAAATTCTGTACTGGGGAAGAAGGGGAGGGCTTGCGAAGGCTGCAGACAAGATCTGCAGTTTTTACGAACTAATTTTTATACATACCCCCCAAAAAATAATGCATAACTAAATGGGGTTATAATGGGGTTATATTTATGATTTTTTTTTTACGTGTCCCTTTAAAAATGTAGTTCTCTCACTTGAAGCAACAATTTTGTATACTTTTTCTTTTTGCAGTAAAATGGGACTTTTAGCCATTTATATAAGAAAGGGAACTTAAAGCAAAAATGACTATTAACAATTTGCTTTGTATGTTGAAGAAATTCGACAATGCCCTATGTTCTTGATAAAAACAAAGAATTACTTTTATGAATAATATTCAATTTTAAAATATGCCTACCGTGACTCTTAGAACAAAAATTCCCTGTTTATTTTTCATTAAACTGATTTTTTTTTGTTCATCTCAACATCTTATAAGTGGACTTTTATGTCATCACAACTTTTATCCTTCAATACCTCTGTATACTGTTTAATTAAATCTTAAAGCATTGCAGTTTACTTATTCAAGAATCAAGATGTTTTCTGGGTACGTATGATGTAGGACACTAAAGAGGAGCTAAGAGCAACGGAAAAGTGCGTGTATGCACTAATGTACCACCCGATTTCTTAAGCTGTGTTCACCTTCTTGTAGCTCAATGCCCTGAAAGCGGTTATTCGAACATGCAGAAATAATCACCACTAGGACAAAAATATCGGATAAGAGGGCACTACATGAAAGTATAATTGTTCAAGGGTCTCCGGTTACTACATTTGACGCGGAAAGCCCTGCTGTCTATTCCACAGGGGCTTATCCACTTCACAGCAGACATTGCAGTGATAACAACTGGAGGTCCCTGCTTCTTATTCCTGGTCGCAGCATTGGAATTATCACTTGGAAAGCAACATATAAAGGTGGAATCCCTTGACAAAGGTGCAATTTTCAACATATGAGAGATAACAGATTGGAATCTAAAGTGCCAAATTCTAAAGAGCCATATTTAGTAGATAAGGTGAATATTTGCTATAAAGTTAATAGCAGTGGGCCCTGAGTCTCCTTCCTAAAGCAATTGCTACATTAAATAACATTGAATCAATTCAACTGATTAATGTCTAACTGTTTAATCATAAACTCTGGATATAACCAACTTAAATCAACTTAATGACTATGTTATCTACATTTGTTACCTTTGGCATGTGTTACACCTGGCATAACTAATGGTATTCCAGAGTTTGTTAAACTGAGCTTATTTTAAAGAAAAGGTCTGCACTAAGCTAATTATCCTAATTTGAAGCAGCTCAGGAGAATTGAAGTGTGTTGCTACACTCTCTGATTTCTCTGAGGAGCTAACTAAATCACTTTGAGTAGCTAAGGAGAGTTCAAGTGAGGTGATTCACTTTCCTTTCTGCAACTGGGCAATCCTGGTATATGCAGTTGACTCAACTGATATTAATATTAACCAGCAAGTGCATAAAGGAGGGAAAGGAAGTGGAAATAAAAAAGAAAAGAAAGAGAGAGAGAGGGGAAGTAATTCATACTAAGTTTCTTCTGGCCAGAGTGAAACCATAAATCCTTGGCTATTAATTTAGTCTTCATGAGACATAAAGCTATTTTCATTAAATATTAACATAAAATCAATGGCTACTAAAAAAGCTGGAGATTACAAAGGTGAGAATACAAATCAAAAGAAAAAGGAAGAGAAACTGTAACCGCAGCTGGTTCCCTTATTTACCACTATAACGTCTTAAAGCATAGAACTTAGCAGGGCTAACCATACAGATATCTTAGCCATAATTTTATATAGTTAGTAAGAGATCCTCTATTTAACATATATAAATAATTGAGAATACAATATAAAATAAGGATTGTCTTGGAAGCAATACAGTTTTGTCTTTTTAAATATTTATTATATAAAAATATAGACATATAAAACCCATTACAATCATTTATAACAGAGTTTATAAGATTAAACTATATGCTTGCAATATCATTTTAAATAGAATAACATACCCTCTTGAACATGTCAACATCTCTCAGTCATTATAATATGGAACAACACTGTCTCTGTCTCCAAATCTCTCCTCTGTGTGTCAACATTAAAAGGGTACATATTTATACCTTAGATGTTCATTTTAGGACCTCCCTTAACTTGGCAAAGATACAAGGCCATAACTAAAACGTAAAGGTGCACACGTCATGGGAAATTCCATTAAGCTAAAACAAAATGGCATAAGTTAGAACTACGCAGCATATTATGCACTGAAAGTAGGTAAGAGGTTATTGCTTAAAGAAACATGTATGAAAAACAATATGTTCCATTTCTAACACCGTGGCAGTTTGCAATATCTCGTAAAGACAAAGTACACAGTTTAAGAATACAACTTTCATTCTAAAACGTGTAATATTTGCATTTTCCCATAACAAAACCTTTGGAAAAAAGGAAAGATAAAGACAAACAACTGGCTTCCATATTCTCTCCAACTGTTACCAAAATGACCTCAATTGATGCCTCACAAAGTCTAATTGATGAGTTCATGGCAACTAGTGATCTAGATTTTGATAAATCTCATTCAAACGCCTCTGGTGATTCAAACTCTCAGGTATCCACTAGTGATTCCCTAAAAACATATTTGGATCAACAATTTACTCAGATACAAAAAGGCATGGCTAAGAACACAAAAGAAATAATGTCAGAAATAAAAAGACTGGAACAAAAAAAAAAATCCAACTATCAGAATGTAAGACCAAACTGAATACTGCTGAAGAAACAATGGCTTACTTGCATGATAAAATTAAATTAGAAGATAGACATAGAAGAATAAACATGCGAATACGAGGAGTCACCGTGAATATTCAATCTCAGGATCTGGAAGTATATTTTGCCGATTTCTCATCTGCTTTAAATATTGGATATCAAAGCAAAGAAATATTATTTGAGAGAATACATAAAATACCAAAGCAAAAAGGTGTTCCAGAGTCTGCTCCAAAGGACAAAATCATACGATTTAATTCTTGTAAATACAGATAATTATTCACACATGCTTTCAGAGATGTCTCAGCATTCCCTAAGAAATTTCAACACTTACGATGTTTTCTAGATTTGTCAGAACCCCAACTATATTCAGATGATCTTTCAATGAGACTACCCCCATTTTAGAAATAAAAGCATAAAATATAGTTGGGGTTTCCCAGCAAAATTAGTTGTTCATTATGAGAACTCTTCCATTATGTTTGACTTGGCTCAAAAGGCCATATCCTGGCAGAAGTTGAAAAATTTGGAATGATGATAATGGTAATCTGCTAAATTCCATCAGTTGTACTAATATATCACTCTATCTATATCACTCTCTCCTCCCCCCTTACATCTAACTAAGTAAAGTCGGTTAGATACACTATGATAAATGCACCCTATAGAATCACTGCTGACAAAATGGTATTATAAATATGCACTTGTATAAAATAGGTTAAATAAGGTTGACACTTTCATAAATTCGGTAGAAAATTGGAAAGTTAAATGAGGTGGGGAAAGGAAGTGGGAGAGTGGAAAAGAGGGGAGGGAGGGGAGAGAGGAAGGAAAATTTAGATAATCACAACAAAGGGTTTAAAATAAACTAGATAAAACCTGCACAAGATAATATATATATATATATATATATATATATCATAAATTAAGTTAAATTAAGTTACACTAAGAGGGACAGTATGATTATATTTGTAATAATTAATAAATAAATGTACTATATACTAATTACACTTTACATAATCTAACATATTTACACAATTTAAATGACAGGGATATACTCTTGAAATGCTACTTAATTTTGGTTGCCACCTATGTTTATTACTTTGTAAATGTTTAATACTAAATGTGAAAGAACTAATATAATGAATCACTTGGGGATAGAGTAAGAAAGGGAGTATACAATGGTGGCAATGAGAGAGGTAGAGAGGGAAAAGATGAGAGAAATAGATACTGCACTTCTAGGGCCCTTATGGTGAACGACTATATATATATATATATATATATATATATATATATATATATATATAAAGCAAAAAGGAAAGAGATGCACTCTCAGGTCTTTGTAGAAAAAAACTCGATATTATTTAATAACAGGTAACATACATCTGATCGACGTTTCAACCTCTTCAGGTCTTCCTCAAGATCAATATACAAACCTATACAACACAAATAAATAGGCAACATAGGAGGAGTTACTCACCAAACAAACAGTGCACACCGGTTTCCATTAGTCCGAACCCGGAAATGTAAGTGAAGCGTCATGTGACGCTTGTCATGTGACGTATGGGCGTGGCCATTACCATGATGTGGTTGCTAGGAAACGGATAAACTAAACCCGAGCAAATATGTAGTGAACATGAAACAGCTCGGATTAGGCAAAGAATTAACTATGCAATGGAGTGAAATATACAGAACTATAATACCTACCAAATAGCATGATATAAAAGCAATACAGTGATCACCACTAGTAGTGAGGACTCAAAGGTCCATTTCTACGAAAATAGACTATATTAATATTGGCCCAGTATCTAACATACACCAATTAAAGTGACCATATGTATGTGACTCTTTTTTTTTATTTTCTTCTGTTCTGTCTTGAATGTGGTTTTAGTCCACTACCTATAGATTATCATTGAATACCCAGTGTCCATACTCTCTTGCCTAGAACCTATGGCCATCGTAGTCTGAAAATGCTTGATCTCGCCAGATTTTAGAAGCTATTCAGACTCACTATAAGCTTTTGTCCTAATCTTCATCTATTTTGTAGGATTCTCTAATTAAAGTCCCCACATAGTATTCTCATTTTAATATTCTGTATACTTTGTGTCCATGTTTTGCTTGATTTAATTGTATGTGTTACGCATTATACATTTGTTTTTTTATATTGTTTTTACCGGGTGCATGTTTACACTACTTCAGATTCACATACATATGGTCACTAGTGATGTACCGAACGGTTCGCTGGCGAACGGTTCCTGGCGAACATAGCATGTTCGCGTTCGCCACGGCGGGCGAACATATGCGCGGTTCGACCCGCCCCCTATTCGTCATCATTGAGTAAACTTTGACCCTGTACCTCACAGTCAGCAGACACATTCCAGCCAATTAGCAGCACAGCCTCCCTAGCAGACCCTCCCACCTACTGGACAGCATCCATTTTAGATTCATTCTCAAGCTGCATGCTTAGTAAGAGGAGGGAAAGTGTAGCTGCTGTTCATAAGATAGGGAAAAGCATAGCTAGGTTAGGGATAAGGGTATGCTTTTTTTGGATTATTTTTTTCTATGTAATGTAAATGCACTTAGTTGTCTGCCACTGCTGCCAGCTTCTGTGTCAGGCTCACAGTGCCCATTTCCCCAGTCAGTGCCACCAATTACATCTGGTGTCACAATAGCTTGGATTTAAAAACAAAAAACTTTTTTCACTGTTATAGATTGAATAGCAGTCAGTTGTCTGCCACTGCTGCCAGCTTCTGTGTCAGGCTCACAGTGCATACTGTGCCCATTTCCCCAGTCAGTGCCACCAATTACATCTGGTGTCACAATAGCTTGGATTTAAAAACAAAAAACTTTTCACTGTTATAGATTGAATAGCAGTCAGTGTCCTTAAAGCGGGTGTGTTACGCTAACAGTGGATACGGTGACCAGTGCCACCAATTAGATCTGGTGACACAATAGCTTGGATTTAAAAACAAAAAAACTTTTTTACTGTTATAGATTGAAATAGCAGTCAGTGTCCTTAAAGCGGGTGTGTTACGCTAACAGTGGATACGC
>OW240916.1:140454059-140506593 GCA_933207985.1 Pelobates cultripes | reverse complement strand
AAAGACTAAGTCCCATCGCCGAATGGGACTTAGTCTCTGCAGCTGAAATAATTTCCCCATTTACTGAACCAAGTGGGAAATAGCAAGGCAGGCACAAAGGGTTTGCACCAGGTCTGGGGACACAGGGGACACCGTCTTAAAGGGGCCGTGTCACCAACAAGTCTGGGGACACGGCCTTAAAGGGGCAGTGTCCCAATCTTCCTGATGTCCCAAAAAAGGTGTTTAAGGGCCAGCACCAGTCACATAAAGAGTCCATAAGCCCCAATATGCCCACCGACAGTCTTAAAGGGCCATACACACCAAATAAAAGTGCATACATTTTCACAATCTCCCAGGGCCATAGTCATGCGGGAGGAGGCTGGCAAATAGGCTTCTCCACAACCCAGGGAAGCAGGGCAATTTGCCATTTAAAGGGCCCGTTACAAATAGCAGTTTGTAACAAGGTGTCAATCCATATCTGCCAAGTGACCCGATGTAGGGGGAACAGTCCCTATTCTGCTCTGTGTCGGTGTGTATCATGGTCTCTGAGGACAGGTGTCAATCCATATCTGCCAAGTGACCCTATGTAGGGGAACAGTCCCTATTCTGCTCTGTGTCAGTGTGTATCAGGGATCCTTAGGACAGGTGTCAATCCATATCTGCCAAGTGACCCTATGTAGGGGGACCAGTCTCTATTCTGCTCTGTGTCCGTGTGCATCAGGGGCTCTGAGGACAGGTGTCCATCCATATGTCAAGGTGTCAATATGTCATATGTCAGGTGTCAATCCATATTGATTGTGATTTAGGAATGTTAGGTGATTTCTGCCCTTTATGGATTAAAACCAGACTCTGTATCAACTGTGTAATTTTCCATGGGAGTTTTGCCATGGATCCCCCTCCGGCATGCCACAGTCCAGGTGTTAGTCCCCTTGAAACAACTTTTCCATCCCTATTGTGGCCAGAAAGAGTCCATGTGTGTTTTAAAATTCGCCTCCCCATTGAAGTCAATGGCGTTTCGGGCGGTTCGCCGGTTCGCGAACATTTGCGGAAGTTCGCGTTCGCCGTTCGTGAACCGAAAATTTCGGGTTCGAGACATCACTAATGGTCACTTTAATTGGTGTATGTTAGATACTGGACCAATATTAATATAGTCTTTTTTCGTAGAAATGGACCTTTGAGTCCTCACTACTAGTGGTGATCGCTGCATTGCGTTTATATCATGCTATTTGGTAGGTATTATAGTTCTGTATATTTCACAGGGTTTTATGCCCTTTCACTCCGTTGCACAGATAATTCTCTGCCTAATCCGAGCTGTTTCATGTTCACTACATATTTGCTCGGGTTTAGTTTACTCATTTCCTAGCAACCACATCATGGTAATGGCCACGCCCATACGTCACATGACACGCTTCACTTACATTTCCGGGTTTGGACTAATGGAAACCGGTGTGCACTGTTGTTTGTTTGGTGAGTAACTCCTCCTATGTTGCCTATTTATTTGTGTTGTATATGTTTGTATATTGATCTTGAGGAAGACCTGAAGAGGTCGAAACGTCGATCAGATATATGTTACCTGTTATTAAATAATATCGAGTTTTTTTTCTACAAAGACCTGTGAGTGCATCTCTTTCCTTTTTGCTTTACATATCCAGCGTGGGATTGCACCAAGGCAGTCTTTTACTGATTCATTGAAAGGGTGAGTGCCACTATACTTGTGTGTATATATATATATATATATATATATATATATATATATATATATATATAAAAAACATTTAGGTTGTCACTCTGCTTTGTTTTCTCTCTTCCTTCCTCTCCTTTTTCATCTCTGGCTTCAATTGAAGGGGGAAGGGGGCGAGGGAAGAGGAAGGGGAGAGGAGAAGGAGGGGGAAAAGGGGAGGGAGGAGAGGGAGAAGGGAAAAAGAGAGGAATGGGGAAAGAAATAGGAGGAAAGAGAAGAGTAATTAGATGTATCTATTTGATTTGGAGAGACTAAGGACAAGGAATAATGTCATAGGAAAGGTTGAATCCAAAATTACTAATCACATTATACATATGCCCATACTCACATTAAATGTTTAAATATTATTAAACGTTGTCACAAATCGGTAAACTAGGAAATATCCTAAATATATTTATACTAATGAGGAGAATATAGACACGATAGATAGGTTATTAAACAAAGAAGTAAATGCGCATAAAATATATTAAAAGGCTCATAAGAATGTTATATAAAGGTAAGAGAGAAGAAAAATGCACATAAAACAATGTTGTCTTTCCAATTTGTAAAAATAATTGTTTTTCTGTTGCCCTACAGAACACCTCTTGATAGAAGAGCTGATGAATAGAGTGTCTATTCTGGGGAAGAGGGTTAGACACACTATGACACTATGTGGGATAATGATGCCTGTAAGGAGTTTTCGAGTGTCATTTTTTTAAACCATTCAAGGTTTTTTTTTCTCTGTTATATGGTTGTATTTGTCTTTTATGTTGAGCTGATTGCGTTTGGCCAACCTGAGAAATTATATATCACAGGGAGGATGAATGTCTGAGCAGGGGAAATTAGTATCAAAACATTGTATGTTAACCCCTTCAGGACAGAGTCAATAGTACACGTTCTGATCAAAACAAAATTTAAACAAAAACTGGAATTTGCGCTAGATGTCTGTTCAACCGCAATTCACCTCTTTCACCTCTTTCATATTAAGTTCACCCACACTTATTATATATCATTTTGTTCAGGAGAAACTGGACTTTATTTTCACATGAACTATTCATAATTGAAACATAATTTATTATGAATAAAAAAAACTGTGAGAAATTAAGATTTAAAAAAAAAAGTGTAGATATTTTAGCTGTAAATGTCATAATACTGTTAGCTTTTAATGCAAAAAAACCCCGCATATTTGGATTCAGCAAAGTCTCACGAGTACAACAGTAACAGTTTTTACGGTGTTTTGGAAAGGTAAAGGGTCAAATTTCAGTTTTCAGTTTTCCATTTTTCAGTTTTTTCAAATTGAAATTTGCCAGATTAGTAATGTTACCTTTGAGACCGTGTGGTAGCCCAGGAATGAGAATTACACCCATGATGGCTTACCATTTGCAAAAGTAGACAACCCAAGGTATTGCATGTGGGGTATGTCCAGTCTTTTTTAGTAGCCACTTAGTCACAAACACTGGCCAAAGTTAGCATTCATATTTGTTTTTGTGTAAAAAAAATATTTGGCCAGTGTTTGTGACTAAGTGGCTTCTAAAAAAGACTGGACATACCCCATTTGCAATAGCTTGGGTTGTCTGCTTTTGCAAATGGTATGCCATCATGGGGGTAATTCACATTCCTGGGCTACCATACGGTCTCAAAGGCAACGTAACCCATCTGACAAATTTCAATGTGAAATTTTTTTTAATTCAAGCCTTATATTTGACTCTCTAACTTTCCAAAACACCATAATACCTGTGCATAGGGGGTACTGTTATACTTGGGAGACTTCACTGAACATAAACATAAGTGTTTCAAAACAGTAAAACATATTACAACAATATAGTCAGTAAAAGTGCTGTTCTGTGTGAAAAATGCAAAAAACTTAAATTTTACTAAATATATCATACTTGTAATACAAGTTACCATTTTGAAACACTAGTATTTGTGTTCAGCAAAGTCTCCCGAGTAAAACAGTACCTCCCATGTACAGGTTTTATGGTGTCTTGGAAAGATACAGGGTTAAATATAGTGCGTGCAAATTAAATTCTCTGCAACTTTCTGCCTGGGTTGTCAGGCACGTCAATCAAATTTTAATTAATTAAACCACATAATTATGTTAAAAGATGACTTAAATATACACGTAGAATTTTAATATATACATATATATGTATATAAATTCTACGTGTATACTCATGTAGTAATTTATGTAATTATATATATTTATCTATATATAAATATTTGCAGTTATTTGTATTTTATATATAGATAGATATATATAGAATGTGTATTTTGTTACACATATATATATATATATATATATATTAAATACAGTTAGAATGAGATTACATATGTATATATCATTTATTTTAAGCTTTTTAAAAATATTTTATTTATTTTATTATTTTATTTATTTATTATTGTAATTATACATATATATATATATATATATATATATATATATATAGAGATAGAGAGAGAGAGAGATATATATATACACACATAATATATCTATATAATATATATATCTTGTATATATGTAACGTCATTTTAAGTATTTTAATATTAATATATGTACGTATATTAACATTAAAATACACTACTTATGATGTTATATATATATATATATATATATATATATATATATATATATATATATATAAATACTTTTAATTAGTTTTAAAACATGTTTCTTTTTTTTTTTTTTACATTTCCCACCAGCAGGGGGACTGTCTGATATTTCAGACAGTCCCCATGCTGGCAGATCCACAGCGATCACATTGCCCCCGGGGGCCTGATTTGCCAGGAGAGGGCTGCCTGGGCTGTCAGGCAGTCCTCCTCAAGAGGATCGTGGCAGAGATAAGTACCTCCAAGCTCCTGGGGCTAAAAGCCGTTACGGCTTTAAAGCCCATTTAATACGGGACGGCATAGAACGCCGTAATGGCATTAAGGGGTTAAAGGTCTGAATGCACCACAGAAATGTAAATTCCTAGTATATCAGTTATGGGGAAAAAAGTCACTGTCAGATTTATAAAATGCTTCTTTTAGTAATAGCTTATACATTAGTGATAGATGTTTTGTTTTTATGTTTAGCCATTTTATGTTGCTGGAAGCACAATGGTTTGTCTGTTCCCTTTGAGTATGTTAGGGGTGGATGAGATAAAATGAGTAAGCTGGGAGTTCCTAAAATACAATAAAGAATGGTGAGAGCACACTATAAATTAAATGTTACCACAAATGGCACATACAGTAGATGGATCTAAAAATAAAAAGGAACATATACATAGGGCAATATAGTAAAAACTAAATCATTGATAAAATCAATATTTATCCACTCACATGATTCTGAGCCACTCCACAAGCTGGCTCAGACTAAAAGCTCAGTTGCAGAATGAATGGTGGCCACCTTGTAAGGATCTGGATGTTCAAGTTAACAGCTTTGCCTTTTATCCATACAGTACCGGAAAGGAAATCCAAAACACTGTATATACAGTGCCTTGCAAAACTATTCACCCACCTTGACTTTTTACCTATTTTGTTACATTACAACCTTAAGTTCAATCTGAATTTTATGTGATGGATCAGAACACAATAGTCTAAGTTGGTGAAGTGAAATGAGAAAAATATATACATAATACTATTTTTTAGAAATAGAAAACAGAAAATTGGCATGTGCGTATATATTCACCCCCTTTGTTATGAAGTCCATAAATAGCTCTGGTGCAACCAATTACCTTCAGAAGTCACATAATTAGTGAAATGATGTCCACCTGTGTGCAATCTAAGTGTCACATGATCAGTCATTACATATACACACCTTTTTTGAAACGCCCCAGAGGCTGCAACACCTTAGCAAGAGGCACCACTAACCAAACACTGCCAAGAAGACCAAGGAACTCTCCAAACAAGTAAGGGACAATGTTGTTGAGAAGTACAAGTCAGGGTTAGGTTATAAAAAAATATCCAAATCTTTGATGATCCCCAGGAGCACCATCAAATCTATCATAACCAAATGGAAAGAACATGGCACGACAGTAAAACTGCCAAGAGACGGGCGCCCACCAAAACTTACGGACCGGGCAAGGAGGGCATTAATCAGAGGGGCAGCACAGAGACCTAAGGTAACCCTGGAGGAGCTACAGAGTTCCACAGCAGAGACTGGAGTATCTGTACATAGGACGACAATAAGCTGTATGCTCCATAGAGTTGGGTTTTATGGTAGAGTGGACAGAAAAAAAAACATTACTTTCAGCAATCAACAAAATGGCACATATTGAGTTTGTGAAAAGGTATGTGGCAGGCTCCCAAAATGTATGGAGGAAGGTGCTCTGTCTGGTGAGACTAATATTGAACTTTTCGGCCATAAGAGATCTAGGATCTCGATCCTACACATAATGAAAAGGTCCAGTAAGGGCGGCCTGGCGGTTCCTAATCTCATAAAATAAAAAAGCTAAAGACCCACCTCTTCCATCAGGCATTCAGTCCACTCATCTGACCTTCAGAAACTCCTAACTTTTATGTCTTTATGTTTGTTTATTTCTAAAGTGCTTGGAGTCTCACAGGGAGAAAAGCGCTATAAAAATCAAAATTATTATTATTATATTATATTATATATATATATATATATATATATATATATTAAATACCATGGCCAGTAGGTTGTTCCATCTGTGGAGATGGCAGGGCCCAGTGACAACAGAAGAGCCTTGGTAGGAAATTTAGACCTTTCTGTGTAAAACAAAAGAGTTCTCCAATATGATATGGACTGACACTGGAGCTAGTGCAATTTTTTTTTCAAATATAGAAACCTCTTATATAAGAGATATTTATTAAAATTGTGTAAAATACAGGGGGTGAGGGGGGGGGGGAGATCATATTCTAAATAAAATCTCTAAGTATAGTCCACATAAGACATTGGAATATAATATTACTGATCTAAATATAGGTAATTGAATCAAATCTGGCACAATTAAAATAAAAGACCTACTAGAATAAAAAAATAAGACCCTTTTCACACCTTCAGTTAAGTCTTGGCCTTAACTGAAGAGAGATATTCTCATATCTAAGAATAAAAACTTATTTGGTTAATGATCTCCATGATAATACTAGGATAAATAAAAAATGAAATGATCTATTTAACCCCTTACTGACTGCGGGCGTATCGTCCGACAAAAAACGATCGTTAACCACCTCGGACGTACCTGATACATCCACGGTATTTGAGTGCTGGAGGAGATCATCATCGCTTCCAGCCGCTCCAAGGGTATTGCAGCGATGCCTTGATGTCGAGGCATCCTGTGATACCTCTCCTGACTGCCGGGCTGCCCCAGGAGCAATCATTTATGGGTTGCCCCAAGTGCAGCAGAGCATTGGATGCCATCGGTTCCTGTGTGCCGAGTGCCTTGAAGATAAAATAATAATAATTAAAAAAAAAAAATTAAGTAATAAACCCCCCAAGGGCCGCGGACATTCCTAGTAAGTCCACGGTATTCCTATTTACTTACCCGGTCACCGCCGTTCCCCCCGGCGATCAGTGTTCTTCTCCATCTGGGGGCACTGTCTGACAGCCTAGACAGTCCCCCCTCAGCAAACTAGGACCCCCCAAGACATGTGATCAATCTGAAAGAGC
The DNA here is from genome assembly GCA_933207985.1 of Pelobates cultripes. NCBI lineage: Eukaryota > Metazoa > Chordata > Amphibia > Anura > Pelobatidae > Pelobates > Pelobates cultripes. The sequence goes on along the minus strand of OW240916.1, from coordinate 140,499,286 downwards.
GGTCACATGGCTGCAATAGGGGTCCATAGTGCTACTGCCTGCAGGGAGAACTGACAGGCAGATCCCCCGCTAGTAAAAAAATAAAAAAATAAAAGTTTTATAATAAAAAAAATGTTGTTTAATTTAGAAAAAAAAAGTATATATATGGAAAAAAAAAACAGACATTTTGAAATATTAATATATAATTAGGGATAGGGAGGAGCTACCCACTGTTGTGCTGTCATGGCCTATGACCAGAAAAAGAAAATTACGATAAGTAATTTTTGGGGATTTCATTGACAGATAGGAAAGGGGACATATTTTTTAATAAGCTTTAAATTAACATTTCCGCTAGCACAATGTATAGATGTAATTTGATGTTGTGAATACACACGTATTTTATAAACACTTTAATATATTACACATTTATTAATAATACATATTATATTAGTTAATACATTGCTAAACACAAATACACACACCAATCAAGCCATAAGGCTTGCTTTTCCCACAGAAATCTAACTTAACAGTGGTCTCACTACTGCAAGGAATACTGGGTAGGCATATGCAAGTGATATATAAAGGATATTTATTGCTTTCTTAATAATTGTGGGATGGGTTTTTGTCTAGTAAATATGATAGTGCCTTGAATTTAGGCCATTAATAAGTAGTGATGCACCGAACGGTTCGCTGGCGAATAGTTCCTGGCGAACATAGCATGTTCGCGTTCGCCACGGCGGGTGAACATATGCGCGGTTCGATCCGCCCCCTATTCGTCATCATTGAGTAAACTTTGACCCTGTACCTCACAGTCAGCAGACACATTCCAACCAATTAGCAGCACACCCTCCCTAGCAGACCCTCCCACCTACTGGACAGCATCCATTTTACATTCATTCTCAAGCTGCATGCTTAGTGAGAGGAGGGAAAGTGTAGCTGCTATTGATTTGATAGGGAAATGGATAGCTAGGTTAGTGTATATAGTGTCCACTACAGTCCTGAAGGACTCATCTGATCTCTGCTGTAAGGACAGCACCCCAAAAAGCCCTTTTTAGGGCTATAACATCAGTCTGCTTTTTTTTTTTTTTTTGTGTGTGTAATGTAATTGCAGTCGCCTGCCTGCCTGCCAGCTTCTGTGTCAGGCTCACAGTGGATACTGTGCCCACTTGCCCAGTGCCACCACTCACTCACTGGTGTCACAATAGCATGCATTTAAAAAAAAAAAATGTTTTTCACTATAATAGATTGAATAGCAGTTAGTTGTCTGCCAGCTTCTGTGTCAGGCTCACAGTGGATACTGTGCCCACTTGCCCAGTGCCACCACTCACTCACTGGTGTCACAATAGCTTGCATTTAAAAAAAAATGCATTTCACTGTAATAGATTGAATAGCAGTTAGTTGTCTGCAAGCGTCTGTGTGTCAGGCTCGCAGCGTATACTGTGCCCACTTGCCCAATGCCACCACTCACTCACTGGTGTCACAATAGCGTGCATTTAAAAACCAAAAAACTTTTTTCACTGTTATAGATTGAATAGCAGTTAGTTGTCTGCAAGCGTCTGTGTGTCAGGCTCGCAGCGTATACTGTGCCCATTTGCCCAGTGCCACCACTCACTCACTGGTGTCACAATAGCATGCATTTAAAAACCCAAAAACTTTTTTCACTGTTATAGATTGAATAGCAGTTAGTTGTTTCCAAGCATCTGTGTGTCTGGCCTACAACGTGTACTCTGCCAACCTTTGCCAGTTCAAAGTGCCACTCTTATCTGGTGTCACAATAGCTTGCATTTAAAAACAAAAAACTTTTTTCACTGTTATAGATTGAATAGCAGTTAGTTGTCTCCAAGCATCTGTGTGTCAGGCTCGCAGCGTATACTGTGCCACTTGGCCAGTGCCACCACTCACTCACTGGTGTCACATTAGCTTGCATTAAAAAAAAATAGTTTTCACTGTAATAGATTGAATAGCAGTTAGTTGTCTGCAAGCGTCTGTGTGTCAGGCTCGCAGCGTATACTGTGCCCACTTGCCCAGTGCCACCACTCACTCACTGGTGTCACAATAGCTTGCATTTAAAACCCAAAAACTTTTTTTCACTGTTATAGATTGAATAGCAGTTAGTTGTCTCAAAGCGGGTGTGTCAGCCCTACAGCTGTACTCTGCCAACCTCTGCCACATTCACAGTGCCACTCATATCTGGTGTCACAATAGCTTGCATTTAAAAACAAAAAACTTTTTTTCACTGTTATATATTATTGAATAGCAGTTAGTTGTCTTCAAGCGGGTGTGTCAGCCCTACAGCGTGTACTCTGCCAACCTCTGCCAGTTCACAGTGCCACTCATATCTGGTGTCACAATAGCTTGCATTTAAAACCCAAAAACTTTTTTCACTGTTATAGATTGAATAGCAGTTAGTTGTCTCAAAGCGGGTGTGTCAGCCCTACAGCATGTACTCTGCCAACCTCTGCCAGTTCACAGTGCCACTCATATCTGGTGTCACAGTAGCTTGCACGCATAGTACCACTAATCGAAAACAAAATGACAGGCAGAGGCAGGCCACCCCTACACTGCGCATTGGGTAAACCTGCTGACGGCTGCCAAGCATGGAATGCGTGGCTCTGGAGAGGAGTTGGTGACACCGCCACGACTTGCAGGCAGGCCTGCTGCCACCTCCTCTACTCCTCCTACTCAATCCTCTTCCATAACCTCCTCGGCTGAGTCCTCTTCCGCTGCTGCGTCTTGCTCCACATCAACGGATAGGGGACGTAACAGGGATTAAACTGATAAGAATAGTACTACTTAACACACCACTCCTATCTGGTGGCACATTAGATTGCACGCGCAGTGCCCCAAATTTGAAGTAGGAGGACCGATCAAGCATCTTTTTCCATCTCCCGGTTCCTAAAATCGATGCCATATACACGTCCCCTGATAGGGGACGTAACAGGGATTAAACTGATAGGAATAATACTACTTAACACACCACTCCTATCAGTGGTGTATCTTGGTTTTGTGCTGCCCTAGGCAGGACAAAACTCAGGCGCCTCCCTCCCCCCGCGCCACCCCCACCCAACCCTTCCCCCCGCCCCACCTTCTAAATACACACACACAGTCAGACACATACACACACACACACACAGTCAGACACATACACACACACACACACACAGTCAGACACATACACACACACACAGTCAGACACATACACACACCACACACACACAGTCAGACACATACACAGACACAAACACACACACACACATACACAGTCAGAGACACACACACACTCACAAACACAGTCAGACAAAAACACACACACACAGACACAAACACACACACAGTCAGACACGACACAAACACAGTCAGACACAGACACAAACACACACACACACACACACAGTCAGACACAAACACACACACACACATACACAGTCAGACACACACACACATACAGTCACACACACACTCACAAACACAGTCAGACACAAACACACACACACACAGTCAGACACAAACACAGTCAGACACAAACACACACAGTCAGACACATACACACAGTCAGACACATACACAGACACAAACACACACACAGTCACACACACATACACAGTCAGACACAAACACACAGACACAGACACATACACACACACAAACAGAGTCAGACACAAACACACACACAGTCAGACACAAACACACACACAGTCTCACACACACACACACACACACACAGTCAGACACAAACACACACATTAACTTTTTTTTTAATTTAAATCCCCCCCAACCTCCTTACCTTTGGGAGTGCTGGGGGGGGGGTCTCTCTCCCTGGTGGTCCAGTGGTCCAGTGGCTGCAGAGCGGGCGGGCGGCGCTGGCAGGCGGGCGGCTAGCGAGGGAGCACTTCCTATGAGCTCTCTGCTCAGCTCCCTCGCGCGCCGGCTGCAGAGTGAGGCTGGGAGCCGGAATATGACGTCATATTCCGGCTCCCAGCCTCACTCTGCGGCGCGCGAGGGAGCTGAGCAGACAGCTCATAGGAAGTGCTCCCTCGCCAGCCACCCGCCCGCCTGGGATGTCAGTTGGGCATTTGGGGGGCGGCGTTTTTTGCCGCCCCCTGAAAAATGCCGCCCAAGGCAAATGCCTTGTTTGCCTCGCAGCTAATACGCCCCTGACTCCTATCTGGTGGCACATTAGATTGCACGCGCAGTGCCCCAAATTTGAAGTAGGAGGACCGATCAAGCATCTTTTTCCATCTCCCGGTTCCTAAAATCGATGCCATATACACGTCCCCTGATAGGGGACGTAACAGGGATTAAACTGATAGGAATAATACTACTTAACACACCTTATAATAATGCAGAGAGAGGCAACGCAGAGAGAGGAGTCTGAAGAAGAGGAGTCAGAGGAGAAAGGTGGCTTTGAGGAGGTGGAAGACCAAACATAGCAGGCGTCCCAGGGGGCTTGTTGTCACTTTTCGGGAACCCTTGGTGTTGTATGTGGCTGGGTGGAGGAAGAGACCTTCAATGACATCAGTGAGGACAAGGAACGGGACATGGCTAGCTTGGTATCCAACCTTGTGCAAATGGGGAGTTTGCGGTTGTGCAAATGGACTGTTTGTGGTTGTTTGCGGTGCGTTAAACGGGGAGTTTGGTCTGTCACTGTGAAGCGGGCGTAACCCTTACACTACCTGATCGATACAACATCATACAGTAGGTCCCCCCCTCATTATTTTTTATGGCCCCCACCCACCGCTGACGGGTGGGGGCGGGCGGGAGGACAGTAGGTCCCCCCCCATTGAGATTTATGGCCCCCACCCACCGTGCAGGGGTGGGGGCTGGGGGGGAGGACAGTAGGTCCCCCCTTATCCTTATTTACTGAATATTCCCTGTATAACAATGTTTGGCATTTAGTGAATATTCCCTATTCTGCTCTGTGTCAGTGTGTATCAGGGATCCTTAGGATAGGTGTCAATCCATATCTGCCAAGTGACCCTATGTAGGGGGAACAGTCCCTATTCTGCTCTGTGTCAGTGTGTATCAGGATCCTGAGGATAGGTGTCAATCCATATCTGCCAAGTGACCCTATGTAGGGGGAACATTCCCTATTCTGCTCTGTGTCAGTGTGTATCAGGGATCCTGAGGATAGGTGTCAATCCATACCTGCCAAGTGACCCCATGTAGGGGGAACAGTCCCTATTCTGCTCTGTGTCAGTGTGTATCAGGGATCCTGAGGATAGGTGTCAATCCATATCTGCCAAGTGACCCTATGTAGGAGGAACAGTCTCTATTCTGCTCTGTGTCAGTGTGTATCAGGGATCCTTAGGATAGGTGTCAATCCATATCTGCCAAGTGACCCTATGTAGGGGAACAGTCCCTATTCTGCTCTGTGTCAGTGTGTATCATGGTCTCTGAGGACAGGTGTCAATCCATATCTGCCAAGTGACCCTATGTAGGAGGAACAGTCCCTATTCTGCTCTGTGTCAGTGTGTATCAGGGATCCTTAGGACAGGTGTCAATCCATATCTGCCAAGTGACCCGATGTAGGGGAACAGTCCCTATTCTGCTCTGTGTCGGTGTGTATCAGGGATCCTTAGGACAGGTGTCAATCCATATCTGCCAAGTGACCCTATGTAGGGGGAACAGTCTCTATTCTGCTCTGTGTCAGTGTGTATCATGGTCTCTGAGGACAGGTGTCAATCCATATCTGCCAAGTGACCCTATGTAGGGGAAACAGTCCCTATTCTGCTCTGTGTCAGTGTGTATCAGGGATCCTGAGGATAGGTGTCAATCCATATCTGCCAAGTGACCCTATGTAGGGGGAATAGTCCCTATTCTGCTCTGTGTCAGTGTGTATCAGGGATCCTGAGGATAGGTGTCTATCCATACCTGCCAAGTGACCCTATGTAGGGGGAACAGTCCCTATTCTGCTCTGTGTCAGTGTGTATCAGGGATCCTGAGGATAGGTGTCAATCTATACCTGCCAAGTGACCCTATGTAGGGGGAACAGTCCCTATTCTGCTCTGTGTCAGTGTGTATCAGGGATCCTGAGGATAGGTGTCAATCCATATCTGCCAAGTGACCCTATGTAGGGGGAACAGTCCCTATTCTGCTCTGTGTCAGTGTGTATCAGGGTCTCTGAGGACAGGTGTGAATCCATATGTCAAGGTGTCAATATGTCATATGTCAGGTGTCAATCCATATCCATTGTGATTTAGGAATGTTAGGTGATTTATGCCCTTTATGGATTAAGACCAGACTCTGCATCAACTGTGTAATTTTCCATGGGAGTTTTGCCATGGATCCCCCTCCGGCATGCCACAGTCCAGGTGTTAGTCCCCTTGAAACAACTTTTCCATCACTATTGTGGCCAGAAAGAGTCCCTGTGTGTTTTAAAATTCACCTGCCCATTGAAGTCTATGGCGGCTCGCCCGGTTCGCCGGTTCGCGAACATTTGCGGAAGTTCGCGTTCGCCGTTCACCCTCATCTTCTCACCAACATTGTTTGGATGGAACATGGATCACTAACCTGGAATTCTGCAATAAATGTATTGCAAATATTTAGTGCTCTGTTGTAGGATGTTCTGGTGCTTTTGGATAGGGGTGCTTGTGCTTGCGGTAGATTGGCCAGGATTTGGGATATTTCATTAAGTCAGTAATATGTTCTTGAGGGCTGGGGCCTTGGTTGACTGCCTCATTGCTATGGGGTGTAGATTGAAGAACATCTGAAAATTATAATGGGAAAAAGCATCAGCTGATATGTTATGACAGCCTGGGCCATGTACACAAACCAGGTAAACCGTATCAGTAGCAGCTAGCAAGGTCAACTTCTTTATTAGTCTCATTATGGTTAAAAATTAGGACTGTCCCTTATTTATGATTTTATAACAAGTCTCATTACATGAGTAGCATTTTTCTGAAGCTTGAGCAACTGCTACAATGGGCTAAATCTAAAAAAGAACTGAGGTTTGTGGAAAGATCATAGCCTAATAGTCTCAGGAGGCCATTGGTCTCTGATCCACATGCTGTCTAATCAGCATCTTGATATGCCACACCTGTGAGGTGGATGGATTATCTTGGCAAAGGAGTAGTGCTCACTAACACAGATTTAGACAGATGTGTGAATATTTGAGAGAAATAGGCCTTATGTGGACACAGAAAAAGTCTTAGATCTTTGAGTTCAGCTCATGAAAAATGAGGGCAAAAACAAGTGTTGCGTTTTTAATTTTGTTCAGTGTATTTATGTATATATATATATATATATATATATATATATATACACACACAGCGCATATACTCGAGTATAAGCCGACCCGAATATAAGCCTAATTTTGTGTACATGCAGTGTGTGTGTATATAATGAATGCAGTGTGTGTGTGTATATAATGCAGTGTGTGTATATAATGCAGTGTGTGTGTATATAATGAATGCAGTGTGTGTGTATATATAATGAATGCAGTGTGTATATATAATTAATGCAGAATGTGTGTGTATATAATGCAGAGTGTGTGTTTGTGTGAATGCAGTGTGTGTATATGATGCAGAGTGTGTGTGTGTGTTTGTGTAGTGTGTGTAAACTGAGTGGGGAGAGGGAATTTTTTATATTTTTATTTATATTATTATTATATTATTATTATTTATTTAACTTTTTTTTGTCCCCCCTCCCTGCTTGTTACTTGGCCAGGGAGGAGGGATATGACAGTCCCTGGTGGTCCGGTGGTATGTACTGAGCAGTGGGGGGGGCCGGCAGCAAGCTGTGACTTACCTTTCCAGCAGCTCCCTCCATCTCCCTGTGTAAATCTCGCGGTCTGCGTGCCGCGCGGAGCTTTGCCACGGTAACCCCTGGCAACGCTCTGACGGCCGCAGGACTTGCGAGATTTACACAGGGAGATGAAGGGAGCTGCTGGGAGGTAAGTAACAGCTTGCTGCGGGCCTCACCAATGCTCCTCAGTACATATCACCGGACCACCAGGGACTGTCATATCCCTCCTCCCGGCGGTCCTGGTCTGTATTATGGCAATGTAAGTTGCCATAATACAGACCCTGACTCGAGTATAAGCCAAGGGGGGCTTTTTCAGCTTATACTCGAGTAAATATATATATATATATATATATACACACACACACACATCTTACTATGGTTTCCTCTGCCCAAAGGAGTTTACAATAAGAAGTCTTCTGTTTCATCCTTAGACCTAAAATTTGAGATCTTCACAAAACAGGAGACCATATATATTTACACTCAGATACTTAAAAACTAATCAAATAGGTCATCCGATATATAGTCCACTATACTAAGCACAGTAATTGGTGGCCAGTGAAAGTTCTTGGTCACATGAAGGTTTTCCAAGGAATATACCTATTTTGCTTCTGCATAGTAAGTCCCTCTCTAACACCAAAACAACGTTTTGCACAACAAGTTGAACCTTGTGTAGATGAAGCTAGTGTCACAACTGGAATTAGCTGAACTACACAAAACATCATATATGAGTCAAGAGGAGGAAGAAACTCCCATGCTCACACATATATCTATTGAGAGTTGCTAACCTACATCTGTGCCTCTATATGGCATAATAGCATACATAAGAGAGATCATAAAAAAAAGCTAGCAGTCCTTGACCACCAGACAAAACTACCAATGAACACTGGAAAACTGCCACCTGACAGTATGCCAGTAGTGGTCACAGTTAGATACTTAAAGACACACGCAGATTCAGACATGTATATATTAAACCACTAATACACAAACAGACACAAAAAATTACATTCACACATAAGAACACAGGTACACACAGGCACAAACAGCCAGACATACACTGACATGGATACAAGAAGGCACCCACAGATGCACACACAGACAAGCAGGCACAAAAAAACCACACTCACACAGACATGCACTGATAGACAGAAACATACGTATACTGACAAGCATACACAGGCACAGAAAGGCACACACATGCACAGACAGAAACACACCTACACAGACAGGCATACATAGGCATAGACAGGTAAACATACACAGGCAGGGAAAGAATGCCCCCCACAATATATAAAAGCAGATACTGGCTCCCTTCCTACTACATTAGTTCAAATATGCCCCTGTGCAGGGAGTGAGAAAAAGGCAGTCAGTGGCAGCTGATTAACTACTTACTCAAGAGCCACACTTTGTGGCTCAGACATCTCTTTAAAGGATCACTATAGTGTCAGGAAAACAAAGTGGTTTTCCTGACACTATAGTGCCCTGAGGGTGCCTCCACCCTCAGGGTCCCCCTCCCCATCAGCAGCTTACTTTATTCCAGCGCCAGGCTCCCTCGGCGCTGGTGACCTCTCCTCCCCCGCTGACGTCAGCTCCCTCTGCCAACGTCAGCGGAGCCTAATGCGCATGTGCGTCAAGAGCCGCGCGCGCATTCAAGCTGTCAATAGGAAAGCCTCTAGTGGCTGTCCGGAAGACAGCCACTAGAGGCTGGCTTAACCCTGCAATGTAAACATAGCAGTTTCTCTGAAACTGCTATGTTTGCATCTGCATGGTTAAAACCTGAGGGGCCTGGCACCCAGACCACTTCATTGAGCTGAAGTGGTCTGGGTGACTATAGTGTCCTTTTAAGTAAATATTTAGTTCTGTTCTGCTTTTCTTGCCAGATCTCCATAGATACAAAGACATAGGAACATAATATCATATTTCCGGTGTCTCTATTTAAACTGTACCGCTTTCACTCTTGGTTAAGACTGCCAGAGGAGATCAAGCAGAGATTGCAGAAGAAAAGCTTCACATTTGGCGTGGCAGCCCTCCCCAGCCTGTCACTAGCAACACACCTGTCAAACAACACCATCACAGAGAACAACAAGCTCATATGTACCACAGCCTTTGTGTTCCTTCGCCAGCTTAACTACAAGGTAAGACTGAAAGAGAAACAATAGCACCCACCAAGAAAACTAAGACTGGAAGCCAAGAGGTAAGGAAGTTAGTAAGATAAATCAACTTCACTGAGCTGATAAGATCAAGGATAGATCCTGACTAGTGAGGATATACAAGGATATGCCCCAACCAAAGGCTCTGGAAAACCGTTAAGCAAAGGCTGACAACACTGGCAACCAGACTGGGCAAATACACTATAGAAACAGAGGCAAAGAGAAGAAATGTCCTGTTTACCAAAGAACCATCCAAGGTGTACACAAAAAGGACAGTACTGAAAGAACATTTGAGAGAAACATGCATCATGTAACACCAAGGCCCAGTGGCTACTAGATTTGAAAAGAGAACAGTGCAAGCTCCCAGAACAGTCACCAGAGTAAGGAGATAGCAATGGGTAGTCCACATTAAGAGATTGTCAGCACTAGGGCATGACATGATCAACACCTACGGGATAAAGAAACTAACAATGCTGCACAAATGAACCAGCTACTAACAGGCTCCCACTCTGACTGGCTAGCACAAGGCAAAGCAATATTGGTCATGAATGACCCTTACAAGAGAACAACATCATCTAACCAATCACATGCCTCCCTCTACCATGTAAGTTATCATAACCTCCAAGATCTATGGGCTTATTAATCAATACATTCAAACAAACAGCTTCTGGTCGACCAAGCAGTTACATGTGATTTCAAGACCAGACAAACCAATCGATGTAGTGCCTGAATTGACTACAATAAAGCTGATGATGAATGCATCATAGACATTAAGAGCTTTCATCAAGAACTTGATTGGCAAGTGAAGAAAAATATTACTAGTCAATTCCTGGACAATCACACAAGTGAACATTAAAAGTGTAATTTACCAAGATGTTAGCAGGGACAGCATACACTGTGATGCTCAACCAAGTTGCTGAGATTGTGTACCAAAACATCAGCAGAGCATGGGGGCTGGATCCACCTACGGTGCCTGTAGCAGAGTATATCCATGCAGAATCTCCTGAAATCCAAGTATAGCAGAAGGTGTAGTGATTATAACTCCCAACCCCCCAAACATGAGACAAGACTTCATGAAGGGGTAAAACGATCTGTTTAATGGAGGCCACAGCTTGGCCTTTTATGCAAGTCCCCAAGCAACATCCCACAGGGACCTTGTGGGGAACAGGGACACAATTACAATAATCAATCAGCATACTGTTACAATGTAAAACACTACCACATAAACAGTATAATCCCTCCTCTCTATCCTGGAGATAATTGGGTTAAGTGGCCATTGTAAACGTAATTATCTCCAGGTACAGAAAATATTTAAGTTATAAAATTCACAAAACACTTTAAAATACATAAAATCATATTTCGCATAACCGAACCACGATAGTCTACATATCCCCAGATAGCTTGGATATGAGCGCCCAATGTATCCAAAAAACGCTCAGATCCCAGGAACACAGTTGAATCGCCATGGGGTTAAAGGATTTGACCAACCGCTTTGAATAAGTCTGTCCAGAAATAGTTCCATGATTTTAGCTATAGGGGTCAGTCTAGTTTGTGTGTTTTCATCCGAATGGAAAGTAGGGAAATCATCAAAAAGGTGAATGAATCCCCTGGCTCATATTATAGTAATGGGTCGGCAGTTTTAGTCTTACAAACCGTTGAACCAGGTTCTCCTAGCTTGCCGCAGCCAGAAGCAGACATTCATGTGTTTTAACTGGTGTTCGGGTCGTTAAGTGGCCGCCTCAGAGTTCCAGGCATTCGACGACCAAGTCCCGCTGCCTGCATTCGTGCAACAAGATGGTCCCTGTTTTCTTTACCACGTGGCGTTCGGCGACACAAAGAACACTGCATTCTTGTGGTTTGAGCCAGGAGGGTGGTCGGTGTTCGGTGATTAGTTCGGCAAACAAAATAAGAAGGGAAATAGCACCAAATGCTCGAAGGGAATATAACAAGGTCACTGGTACACACAAAATAGGGGGATTTTGTCACAGTGCCATCCACTAATATTGGCACCCTTGGTAAACATGAGCAAAATTGCATGTGAAAATGTTCTTTATTGTTTAACCTTTTAGAAAAAACCTGGTTTATAAAAATAATTTAAAAAATATTTCAGATTTTTTTGCACAAGTAGGTGACCGGGAAGTGGAAATTGTTCAATCATGACTTCCTGTTTCATGTGGGTATAAATATGAGGTAACACATGCCATATTCCCTTAGTCATTTATAACAATGAATAAGACCAAGGAATATAGCTGTGATTTGTGGCACAAGGTTATTGAGCTTCACAAAATGGTATGTGGTTATAAGAATAGAGCAAAATAATTGAATATGTCCATTTTCACTATCAGTGCAATAATTAATAAGTTCCAGTTAACTGGAAAAGTTTTGATTTAACCTGGAAGATGTACCCATATTGGAAAATCACCTAATTTCAATGGTTAAATATAGTGGTGACTCTAATGTCTTGGTGCTTTATTTCTGCTAGAGGACATTGACATTTTGTTAGGATACCTATACATGGCATCATGGACTCTATCAATTATCAACAAATATTAAATGAACACCTGCCAGAAAGCTTAAAATGGGCCGTGGTTGGGTCTTCTAGCAGGACAATGAACCAAAACATACATCAAATTCAACACAAAAATGGTTTACTGACCACAAAATCAAGGTCCTCCTTGGTCATCCCTGTCCCCTAACTTAAACCCCATAGAAAATCTGTGGGGTGAACTTAAGCATCATCGTTCAAAATTTAAAGGATCTGTAGATTCTCTATCTAGGAATGGTCTCAGTTGCCTTGGTCCATCATAGGTTACATCTCAGAGATAGATAGATAGATAGATAGATAGATACATAGATAGATAAATAGATAGATACTCTTTATATAGAAAAGATAGGGAAGGCAAGAAACGGGGAGGGTGGCCTTGTATGTGAAGGATAGCATAAAATCTAGCCTAAAAAAAGTTAGTGAGGCGAACATAGAGTCCGTTTGGGTTACGTTAGAATTTGGTAATCACACAGAAACTCATGTAGGTGTGATTTATAGGCCTCCAGGACAAATTGAAGAGTTAGATAATCTACTAGTTGAGGAAATAGCTAAAATGACAATGAAGGGGGAAGTTATCATAATGGGTGACTTTAATCTTCCTGATGTGAATTGGAAAACAAAAATAGCTGCTTGTGCCAGGAGCACACAGATTCTAAACTCCCTACTGGGATTGTCTCTAAAACAAGTTGTTGAGGAGCCAACTCGTAAAGAGGCCATACTAGATTTAGTGTTAACAAATGGAGATTTGGTATCAGATATTACTGTAGGTGAAAGTTTAGGATCCAGTGATCATCAGTCAGTGTGGTTTAAGATAAGAACAGTGACTGAGTCACACCACACAAAAACAAAAGTTTTAGACTTTAGAAAAACAGACTTTTCTAAAATTAGAATATGTGTAGAGGAGTCATTATCAGACTGGAGCAATTTAAATAGAGTCCAAGAGAAATGGGATTATTTAAAAGTTGCACTATTGAAGGCAACAGAAAATTGCATTAGGCTTGTCAGTAAAAGCAAAAAATTCAAGAAACCACTGTGGTATGCCACAGATATAGCCAAAATAGTTAAAAACAAAAAGTTAGCATTTAGGAATTATAAAAAAACCCAGAGTGAGGAAGACAAAATGAACTATAAGATTAGGCAGAAAGAGGCTAAGCAAGTTATAAGAGCTTCCAAATCACACACAGAAGAGAAAATAGCACATTCAGTAAAAAAGGGGCATAAAACATTTTTTAGATACATAAGTGAGAAAAGAAAAGTAAAACAAGGATTAGTTAGATTAAAAACAAAAGAAGGAAGGTATGTAGAAGAGGATAAAGGTCTAGCTGACTGCCTCAATGAATATTTTTGTTCTGGATTTACAGGTGAAAATGAAGGAAAGGGACCTCAGTTAAGAAAAAGGATAAATGAGTCATTTATTACACGTGAGTTTACAGAGGAAGAGGTTCTATTTCAACTGTCAAAAGTAAAGACAAATAAGTCAATGGGAGCTGATGGAATACACCCAAAGCTATTAAAATAGCTTAGTGGTGTACTAGCAAAACCATTACCAGATTTATTTAACCAATCATTGTTAACAGGAGTAGTCCCAGAAGATTGGAAGTTAGCAAATGTTGTGCCCATTTACAAGAAAGGTAAAAGGGAGGAGTCGGGCAAGTATAGGCCAGTAAGCCTTACTTCAGTAGTGGGGAAAGTGATGGAAACCATGTTAAAGGATAGGATTGTTGAACATCTAACACATGGATTTCAAAATCAGAGACAACATGGGTTTACTTTATGCCAAACTAATCTTATTGATTTTTTGATTGGGTAACTAAAATTATAGATCAGGGTGGTGCAGTAGACATTGCTTACCTAGATTTCGGTAAGGATTTTGACACTGTTGCACATAGAAGGCTTATCAATAAACTGCAATCTTTAAGTTTGGATTCCAATATTGTTGAATGGGTAAGGCAGTGGCTGAGTGACAGGCAACAGAGCGTTGTAGTTAATGGAATATATTCGAAGCTTGGACTTGTCACCAGTGGGGTACCTCAGGGATCTGTACTTGGACCCATTCTCTTTAATATTTTTATTAGTGATATTGCAGAAGGTCTTGATGGCAAGGTATGTCTTTTTGCTGATGATACTAAGATATGTAACAGGGTTGTTGTTCCAGGAGGGATAAGCCAAATGACAAATGATTTAGGTAAACTAGAAAAATGGTCAGAATTGTGGCAACTGACATTTAATGTGGATAAGTGCAAGATAATGCATCTTGGACGTAAAAACCCAAGGGCAGAGTACAGAATATTTGATAGAGTTCTAACCTCAACATATGAGGAAAGGGATTTAGGGGTGATTATTTCTGATGACTTAAAGGTAGGCAGACAATGTAATAGAGCAGCAGGAAATGCTAGCAGAATGCTTGGTTGTATAGGGAGAGGTATTAGCAGTAGAAAGAGGGAAGTGCTCATGCCATTGTACAGAACACTGAGACCTCACTTGGAGTATTGTACACAGTACTGGAGACCGTATCTTCAGAAGGATATTGATACCTTAGAGAGGGTTCAGAGAAGGGCTACTAAACTGGTTCATGGATTGCGGGATAAAACTTACCAGGAAAGGTTAAAGGATCTTAACATGTATAGCTTGGAGGAAAGACGAGACAGGGGGGATATGATAGAAACATTTAAATATATAAAGGGAATCAACACAGTAAAGGAGGAGACTATATTTAAAAGAAGAAAAACTACCACAACAAGAGGACATAGTCTTAAATTAGAGGACAAAGGTTTAAAAATAATATCAGGAAGTATTACTTTACTGAGAGGGTAGTGGATGCATGGAATAGCCTTCCAGCTGAAGTGATAGAGGTTAACACAGTAAAGGAGTTTAAGCATGCATGGGATAGGCATAAAGCTATCCTAACTATAAGATAAGGCTAGGGACTAATGAAAGTATTTAGAAAATTGGGCAGACTAGATTGGCCGAATGGTTCTTATCTGCCGTCACTTTCTATGTTTCTATGTTTCTATGATACACTCAGAGCTGTTGTTATCTTGGCAAAGAGAGAAGTGTTGACTAAAAGAGTGCCAATAATTGTGACAAACATACTTTTAGCAAATATATATATATATATATATATATATATATATATATATTTTATAAACCTGTATTGTGTTTGCAATTGTTTGATATACATAGGAGCAGAGTATTGTTGTGCATTTTGTTTAACAAAAGATCTAACAGTTAAACAATAGAGACAATTTTCATGGCTTTTTTTGCTCATAATTTCCAAGGGTGCCAATATTACTAGAGTGCACTGTAAGTCCAAATAGGAGTTACCACAAATGGTAGTTGAGATTGAGAGTTCTGGGACCCTGTGGGACTTTCAGATTCAGACAGACAAGCAAGTACTGGCTAACCAACTCAACATTGTGATGGTAGACAAGGAACAGAAGACTGCAGTGCTGGTGGATGTGACAATACCCAGTGACCATAACATCAAGAAGAAGGAACATGCGAAGGTGGACCAATACCAAGGACTCAGGGAGTTTAAGCATGCATGGAATAGGCATAAGGCTATCGTAGACTTAAGATGAGACCAGGAACTAATGAAAGTATTTAGAAAATTGGGCAGACTAGATGGGTCGAATGGTTTTTATCTGCCATCACATTCTATGTTTCTATAAAAGAAGAGCTGGAAAAGTTGGTAGTGTGGATTCAGCAGATTCCAGGTGGGACATCTGAGATCCTTGTCCAGAAGAGTGCAGTTCTATGAACAGCTAAGATACTGTGCAGAATCCACATATGCTTATATGTTATATGTTTTTATTTGCCTGCAATGTCCAATTAATACATATTTTTTAAACTCACTTTATCTTTTCAATGTCATCACTAGCGATTGGGCAGCTTTTGCTGCCCAGTCACTTATAACATACAAAGGAAAACTTGGACAGGTCTGGGGTCATAGAAACATAGAATGTGATGGCAGATAAGAACTATTCTGCCCATCTAGTTTGCCCAATCTTTCTAAATACTTTCATTAGTCCCAGGCCTTATCTTATAGCTAGGCTAGCCTTAAGCCTATCCCACGCATGCTTAAACTCCTTCACTGTGTTAACCTCTACCACTTTACTTTTCCATGCATCCACTACCCCCTCAGTAAAGTAATATTTCCTGGTATTATTTTTAAACCTTTGCCCCTTTAGAAACATAGAAAATTAGGTGCTGTTGAGTTAAGTACAAAGAGACAAACTTTTCAGATTTTTTGTTTTTTAAACTTAAGCATAGATGGGGATTGATCTTTAGTTTACCAGACCAATGCCTTACCACTGTGCCTGCTTTAATATTATTGGAAGTTATACTCTCAGGTGACACCTGATGCCATTTTAATGATGCCAGCTTAACCCCTTAAGGACCGAGGACGGTTCAGGACCGTCATCTGCATTTTCCCATTGCCGACCGCTGACGGTCCTGAACCGTCCTAACGGTCCTGGTTACTTACCTGATCGCCGTCGTTCCCCCGGCAGCAATCAGCGCTGCTCCCGGTGTGGGGAGACTGCCTGCAGCCCAGACAGTCTCCCCATGGCGGATTAGGACCCCTGGGGCCATGTGATCGCGCAACACAGCGATCACATGGTCACAATAGGTGTCCATGTGTCTGCCTGCAGGGGGACTGTCTGTACTTACAAGCAGTCTCCCTGCTAGTGTAAAAATAAAAAATAAATAAAGTTAATGTTAATAAAAATAAATAAATTAGATATGTGTATATAAATATGATATATAGACATATATTATATATAAATAATATGTCTATATATCATATATATAATGTCATACTAAGTGTATTTTTATATTAATATGTACTTATATTAATATAAAAATACACTTATAATTAAATTACACACGTATATATATATATAATATATATAATAACTATATATATTGTATATATATATTATTATAAAATATAAATAATAAGTAATTTAAATGAAAATAATTTTTTAAAAATAATAATAAAAATTGAAAAAAAATTATATCTATATGAAATTTTATTCTAACTGTATTTTAAAATTAATATATATATATATTTATATCAAAATACACTTAGAATGAATTTGTATATATCTATGTATATATAAATAAATTAAAATAATACGAAATATACATATGTCCATATACAAAATTACATAACTAATTATATAAATATACACGTAGACTTCAAATATATAAATATGCATATATATTTAAATTCTACGTGCGTATTTATGTAATATTTTTACATAATTAAGCAATTTTATTGATTGCAATTTGAGGGACCTGCCTGCCAACCCAGGCCGAAAGTCCAGAGAATTTAATTTGCTAGCACTGTATTTTACCCTGTAACGTTCTACGACACCCTAAAATCTGTACATGGGGGGTACTGTTTTACTCGGGAGACTTCGCTGAACACAAATATTAGTGATTCAAAACTGTAAAACATATCACAGCGATGATATTGTCAGTGAAAGTGACTTTTTTTGCATTTTTCACACACAAACAGCACTTTTACTGATGATATAATTGTTGTGATAGGTTTTCCAGTTTTTAAACACTAATATTTGTGTTCAGCGATGTCTCCTGAGTAAAACAGTACCCCCCATGTACAGGTTTTATAGCATTTTTTAAAGTTACAGGGTCAAATATATGGGTTAAATATTTTTACATTGAAAATGGCCAGGTTGGTTACGTTGCCTTTGAGAGCGTATGGTAGCCCAGGAATGAGAATTACCCCCATGATGGCATACCATTTGCAAAAGAAGACAACCCAAGGTATTGCAAATGGGGTATGTCCAGTCTTTTAGTAACCACTTGGTCACAAACACTGGCCAAAATTAGCGTTCAATTTAGTTTTTTTACTTTTTTCACACACAAACAAATATGAATGCTTACTTTGGCCAGTGTTTTCGACTAAGTGGCTACTAAAAAAGACTGGACATACCCCATATTGAATACCCTGGGTTGTCTACTTTAAAAAAAATATGTACATGTGGGTGTTATTCAGAGATTTATGACAGATAATAGTGTTACAATGTCACTATTGATAAATTTTAAAAATTTATGTTTTGAAACCGCAATATCCTACTTGTACCTATAGCCCTATAACATGCAAAAAAAAGCAAAAAAGCACGTAAACACTGGGTATTTTTAAACTCAGGACAAAATTTTGAATCTATTTAGCAGTTTTTTTCATTCGCTTTTGTAGATGAATAAAAGATTTTTCAAGTAAAAGTCAAAAAACATGTTATTTTTTCAATTTTCCATCATATTTTTTTTTATTTTTTTTAAATTAAAATACATGAGATTATATAAATAATGGTATGTAAAGAAAGCCCCTTTTGTCCTGAAAAAAACAATATATAATTTGTATGGGAACAGTAAATGAGAGAGCAGAAAATTACAGCCAAACACAAACACCACAAAAGTGTAAAAATATGCCTGGTCGCAAATGTACAACATCGCAAAAACAGTCCAGTCCTTAAGGGGTTAAATAACTGCTGCCCAGGATTGTAGGACTCCCACTAATCTCAGGCAGCATTGTTAAATGTATGTCCAAGTACTTATTTTACAATAAAGTCCTTTCTTTGACCCTTACATTATCCAATACCCAGCACACTATACTAAACGTTAACACTCAATCTATCTGTCTGTCTATTATCTATCTGTCTGTCTATGCAAGTACACCTTTTAATTGTAAATAAAAAAAAAAAATCATTGATGCTTCACTGTCTTTCAAAGAAGGAAATAGTATGACACAGCATTAATGCTACACTTTTAATTGCTGTAATGCAACAGGAGAAAAAGGTTACAAATGCCCTTCAGCATTAACTTTAAGGGGAGAGAGAATGTAATTCTTTCATCTTTTCTGTAAGACATCTGAGTACTTTATTGCTTTCCCATAGCTGTCAATGTCAACTTTGATCATTTGTATATTACCTTGACATATGGATAATCTAGCCAAGATCCTTGAAACCTTTGTGTGTATGCTGTCATTTTCAATAAAGAGTCAGCACTGTTTTTTTACAGTTGTTAGATGGATTTTATCAAGGCAAATTACATGAATACTTTCTATATAATCAAAAGTATATTTTACCTTGATGGAAATCAATACACAAAGATAAAATACCCTTTAACCATTTGCGTGCCAAAATACTGTATATTAAACTTTTATCTATCAATCAAACAATAACCTATATCTCTCTGTCTTTCTGTCTCTCTGTATATCTATCCATCTATCTATACTTCCTAAGTGTCTCTATTTAGGAGGTACTGTCCCTAATTTGGGGCCAAATGCCTATCTTCCTTTTAATCTTTGTGCCCATCACTGCGTCTCTGAGTTTCTTTCCCCCTACCAGCCCCTCTATGGGCCTCTGTGCCATCCCATTTGTGTGTCTTTGTACCCTTCAGTGTGTCCCCTTGTGCCCCTCTGTGTCTCGTTGTGCCCCCAGTACCTCTGTGTGTCTATTTGTGCCCCAAGCCCCTCTGTATGTCTTTTCTCCCCCTGCCCCATTGTGCTTCTTTGTGCCCCCGCCTCATGTGCCCTTCTTTGTCCCCACCTCATGTGCCCTTCTTTTGCCCCCCTGCCTCGTGTGCCCTTCTTTTGCACCCCTACCCTGTGCCTTTCATTTGCCCCTACCCTCTTGTGGCCTTCTTTTGTCCCAATTTCCATGTTGTGCCCTCTTTTACCCTGTGAAGAAAGCAACTTCGCCACTGGTTTTTGGAGGTGCCTGCTTGCCAGCCTCTTACCCTGGGACTATGGGCCCTGTGATAAGCCATGTTTCAAAGTACTGTTTCTGCCCCTTGGAATTTTAACTGAAACAGATTCAAACATGTGGTGGCAGCCATCTTAAATTGTCCAGCAGTGTTTTGTCGTCGAGTGTATGGAACTGTTTTGGGCATGGGACCATGTGCACAGTTGGGCAAAAATAAGACTTCCAGGAAATTCCTGAACCCCTGAACCGATCTGGGTGATTTTTATATATGTTGTTCACCCAGATTTGGGCTATCAGGGGATGTGTTGTATTTTGGGGTACTTTTTGGGGTTTGTAAAAATTTATGTTTTTTTGCTTAGAGTTAATCGAGTTAGTCCATTGTCTTTGTTAACTGTATCACAGGCAGAGGGGAGGGATTGTGTACACTGTATGGGAGTGACTGAATGTAAAACTAAGTTTTTATTGGTTTATGTTCCTTTTGTCCCTGTTTTCAATTAGGTCCAGGGGGTGTGCCTCTGGACTGAAAACTGTATATATTCCAGGCTGTGGCAATAAACCTTCTGTTCTACTTCACCCTCAATCTAGAGTCCTGTCTCTTATTGGGGGAATCTGCTATGCTCTTCATACTCCCATGAATAAGCACTAAGTTCTTGTAAGAGTTTGTTCCTGTCTGCAGTGCTTATGGTGTCAATTGGAGTACTTGGGGCCCTCTGGAAGCACTAGGAGCGTCCATCAACGGAGGTACCCAGGCAGGGTGCCAGGTGAGCCGTTACATACCCCCCTCCTCTCCTGTTCCCTTCTTTTGCCCCCTCCCCTCCTATGTCCTTATTTAGCCCACCTCCCCTCCTGTGCTTTCTTCCTCCCATTCTGTATATATAATTTGATATGTTAGGCCTAATCTTCAAAACTGGTACCTTCAATTATAGTTATAATACTATTATAACATTGCTACAGACGTTTGAAATTCAAACTAAGGAAACCACATTAAAATTAATGTATACTCTTATGATTGCAGACAACAAACCATCTGCCCTGTTTACAACCACAGCATGGTTTTTAAAATTACATAAATAATAATACCAAATAATAAAAAAAAGGTGTTGTGGAGACCACAGTATTTCCAGAAGAAAGCCAAGTAGCTCAACCCATCCAATGCAAGCTAGAGGATCTTAAAACAACATTTAATAAACAACGTAGTGGCCAAGTGATCAAACTGTACTAAAATGAAAAATACCCAAAATCTCAAAAAGGACCACAAAACGTTTAAAATTAATTTTGAAATCTGTTCTCTTATAGGGAAAGAGTACACGCTAACCATATAATATTTTTTTATCCACCCTGATGCCAGATGAGGGAACCTACCCTTTCTTTTTGAACAGTGTATTATATTTTATTTATTAATATACCTGCACCTACTGCACATGGAGTGGAGAACTGACCATTTAATGCCCTTAGGGGACTCTTCATCACTTGTATAATTTAATATACCACACAGGATGATCTGGTGGGATACGTGCTTTGCTCTCTAGGGTGAATATTTGT
This sequence comes from Pelobates cultripes, assembly GCA_933207985.1. Classification (NCBI taxonomy): domain Eukaryota; kingdom Metazoa; phylum Chordata; class Amphibia; order Anura; family Pelobatidae; genus Pelobates; species Pelobates cultripes. Next base: position 140,477,597 of record OW240916.1, on the reverse strand, counting down.
GTCTATATAAAGTTTTTAACCTTATAGCACTTTATTTTTTTTCTTTTTCTGGACCACAAAAAATAGCTCACACTGGTCTCCGCTGTGCCACTGCTTATTTTTGTTATGGCTCATATCTAAAGTCTGAGTATAGACTTGTGCAGGGTGAAAAAAATAAAAAAAAATTGCCCTAATTGAGTAGCCCAGTAAAACTAAAATTAAAGTGTAAAAAAAAAAAATATTGTCTAACCATGCTATGACTGTGGACGTGTACTACACAGTGATAGGCCAATAACTAATACCCACACCCCATTTTTGGGTAGGGGGTGTCAATGCAAAAGGGGGCAGATATGCTACTGGCAACCCCCCTCCCCCCAACCTGTTAACAAATACATACTTACTTTTAGAAGTCTTCTTTCTTCATAAATCTTTCTCCGTGCAAACTGAACTTTCAAGGCAAGAAAAGCCTTGATAAAGCGCTCTGAGGGATATTTCAAATAACTGGAAAGCCATTATAAAGGCTCTTCCTACCTTGAAACTCAGCCTGCACAGAGACCTCACAAGGCTTAGTTAGATTATGGATGAGGAAGAATGGCACATCCCTTTCCATTACAATATTTTAATAACTTCCATTTGTTGACAATAGGTATGGATAATGGAAACTTCAGCAAATCTTCCCCATGGGCAGAGGAGTGGGCAGGTCATCTGTCTAATCACCATTATTTAATATCACTGTTTAGTAAACATGCTCCCACCTGTGACATGATGGTTTGGGGCCTAAGGGAGGTAATCAGGGGTCAAGTCCTGGGGAAAAAAGTGTGGGAACTCACCCAAGATCCTTAAATTTTTTTTTTTTTTTTTTTAAATTACACTCCTATGCATATAGTGCAGTGCAGGGTGTGTATAATAAATGTAGTATGTTTGTAGTGAGTGCAGTGTGAATAATAATTGTAGTGTATTTGTAGTGAGTGCAGAGTGTGTATAATGAATGCAGGGTGTTTTTAGTGAGTGCAGAGTGTGTATAATGAATGTAGTGTATTTGTAGTGAATGCAGTGTGTATAATAAATGTAGTGTACTTGTAGTGAGTGCAGTGTGTATAATAAATGTAGTGTGTTTGTAGTGAGTGCAGTGTGTATAGTGAATGTAGTGTTTATATAGTGAGTGCAGAGTGTGTATAATGAATGCAGAGTGTGTATAGTGAATGTAGTGTGTTTGAAGTAAGTGCAAATTGTGTATAATGCATTTAGTGTGTTTGTAGTGAGTGCACAGTGTGTACAATGAATGCAGTGTATGTAGTGTGTTTGTAGTGAATGCAGAGTGTGTATAGTGAATGTAGTGTGTAGTGAGTGCAGAATGTGTATAATGAATTTAGTGTGTTTGTAGTGAGTGCAGAGTGTGTACAATGAATGCAGTGTATGTAGTGTGTTTGTAGTGAATGCAGAGTGTGTATAGTGAATGTAGTGTGTAGTGAGTGCAGAATGTGTATAACGAATGCAGAGTGTGTATAGTGAATGTAGTGTGTTTGTAGTGAGTGCAGAGTGTGTATAGTGAATGTAGTGTGTTTGTAGTGAGTGCAGAGTGTGTACAATGAATGTAGTGTGTTTGTAGTAAGTGCAAATTGTGTATAATGAATTTAGTGTGTTTGTAGTGAGTGCAGAGTGTGTACAATGAATGCAGTGTATGTAGTGTGTTTGTAGTGAGTGCAGAGTGTGTACAGTGAATGCAGTGTATGTAGTGTGTTTGTAGTGAATGCAGAGTGTGTATAGTGAATGTAGTGTGTAGTGAGTGCAGAATGTGTATAATGAATTTAGTGTGTTTGTAGTGAGTGCACAGTGTGTACAATGAATGCAGTGTATGTAGTGTGTTTGTAGTGAATGCAGAGTGTGTATAGTGAATGTAGTGTGTAGTGAGTGCAGAATGTGTATAATGAATGCAGAGTGTGTATAGTGAATGCAGAGGGTGTATGGTGAATGTAGTGTGTTTGTAGTGAGTGAAGAGTGTGTATAATGAATGCAGCGTGTGCTGGATGATGTGTGTGTGCGCGCTGGATGACGTGTGTGTGCGCGCTGGATGACGTGTGTGTGTGAGTGCTGGATGATGTGTGTGTGAGTGCTGGATGATGTGTGTGTGTGCTGAATGATGTGTGTGTGTGTGTGTGAGTGCTGGATGATGTGTGTGTGTGTGAGTGCTGGATGATGTGTGTGTGTGAGTGCTGGATGATGTGTGTGAGTGCTGGATGATGTGTGTGAGTTCTAGATGAAGTGTGTGAGTGATGGATGATGGGTGTGTGAGTGCTGGATGATGGGTGTGTGAGTGCTGGATGATGGGTGTGTGTGTGCTGGATGATGGGTGTGTGTGTGCTGGATGATGGGTGTGTGTGTGCTGGATGATGGGTGTGTGTGTGCTGGATGATGGGTGTGTGTGTGCTGGATGATGGGTGTGTGTGTGCTGGATGATGGGTGTGTGAGTGCTGGATGATGGGTGTGTGTGTGTGCTGGATGATGGGTGTGTGTGTGAGTGCTGGATGATGGGTGTGTGTGTGTGTGCTGGATGATGGGTGTGTGAGTGCTGGATGATGGGTGGGTGGGGGGGGGAGCATTTTTTTCTTACTTTATGTGTATGTATATATTTTTATTTTATCCCCCCCTCCCTGCTTCTTACCTTGTCAGGGAGGGGGGAGATCGCCTGGTGGTCCGGTGGAGGGAGCCAGCCGCTGCACAGAGGGGCCATCACACGCTGTGTTCCCTCTCCAGCTCTAACTCTCGCGAGACTCGCCTGTGCGGAGCGTTGCCATAGTAACAGCCGCGGGTCTCGCGAGAGTTATAGCTGGAAAGGGAACACAGCGTGTGCTGGCCCTCTGTGCAGGTAGCAGGGCCGGTCCTGCAGGACAGGTAACGGGAACGGCGTTCCTGCTTTGGAAAAAGTGCAGGAACGCCGTTCCCATGCGTTCCTGCAGGACTCGCGCCCTGGAGGTAATTATTCCTCCTTTATACAAATATGGGGACTATATTGTCTGCTAGCACTGCAAACTGGCAAATAGTTTGTATTCTTAAAATCTGTGTCCTGATTTTAAAGCAACATGGTCTGGACTTTTACAATCTGGGTGCAGCAACTTTCAGTCTGGCTGCAATCTGAACCAAATTCAGCCTCATTAAGAGCCATTCGAGCAAAAATGTAGACTAGATAGTATGAACAATGCCTGGATTTGTACTGAGATTTTGAGTTGTGGGCTGGATCAAGCAATTTATGTACATATTTCTATGCACAAAGTGGCATTCATTGGCTGAGAACAGTCAACTGATGCTCTCAGCCAATGAATGGCCGATAGGATTAACAAAGTAGAAGAAGTCAGATGCATATCAGCCTGCAAAAAGTACTGACAGGACAGGGAAAGGAGGCCACGGTACTCCTGGTATCATACAGAGGGCTGTAGTGGCTATGATGCTTGAAGTAATCCTTTAAGATTCCAGTAGTTATGTACTGTATGTTCACATGTGTATGTATTATGATACCTTATTGTGACAAGGCACTAAGACAATATGAAGAATATATTATTTTATTACAATCCTTGTGCCACCTCTAATTTATTTGTTTACATGTTTTTTCCCTATGGAACTTATAGTTTGCTGTTATTAATTATATTTCTCACCTACGAGCAGCAGATGTTCTTGCTACATGGCTACAACGTGTACAGCTGCATTAAATAAAATTACTGCACAAATGGATAACAAACACACCTTAGATGATATAGAGCACTAGACTTTTGGCAGCTTTTGAAGGCTGGAGTTTTTCTCAATTTCTTAAGGCATAATTACTTTATATGTGTTTTGAAAGTTTTACTTTGGAGGGTATTAAATATTAATAATACAGACATACCTGCTTGCATAGCATATTTTTACATATTGTCATTTTAGTTTTGCATTTTTCTTGCTGAACTAAACTTGTTTAAGTGTTTTAGTAGTTAACTGTATGCCCCCTTTGTCAGTTCCAACCTATAAAAGTGCTGATTTTAAAAGAAGTTATCACTTTTATGAATTAACACCTTCCACCCCAGCAGTCAAGCTGACAGTCAGGAGGTTCTGATTGTCTGAAAGTGGAATCTTCCATAGCGGAAAGCATGATCTCAATGCATAGATGCCAGCAGGCTTAAATTTGCTGGGACAGTGCCACATGTGCCACACTGTGGAGAGACCAAAGCAGCAACAGCATTTGCACAGTGTTCAAATTTAGCTTTACCTTAACTAATTTATGGTCAGTCAGTCCACACAAGTTGTGTTATGCTTCTATGTTCCCATACATAGTCTCCTCTGCACAAAGCAAGAGAATGTTAAGAACAGTAAAAAAAGAACAACATTTTTTCCTTTCTTTTTTTTTGTAAATCAATGAGCCTATTTCAGGGGCATGGGCCTGGAGCTTTTGCTCCATTAGCCCCTATGTCAATCCATCCCTGGTAAACCGGAAGGGAGACTGTCGTCATTGGGAGTGCAATGGAAGAGCATGGAGATAGGACTTGCTGCTGGAGAAAAATGTATGTTTAAGTTTAATCAGCCTGGCATTGATATTCGTTTTAATATTGGCATGTTCTTTTAATGGCTTTGTAAATGTGGTTAGGTGAAATGCTAATGTTTTTCTATATTCCTCTAATATCAAGCGTTCATTCACTGTTGGTACTCTGTTTTTTTACACTCTGCCTAAAAGCCATAAAAACCCTATGCACCCTCCCCTGGACTGTATTGCCCTTCAAAAGCTCTCTTTGGGCTTATTGGACCTTAAGCCCCATGGCGATTTGACTGTGTTCGTGGGATCTGAGCACTGTTCGGATATATCGAGCGCTCAGATCCAAGCTATCTGGGGATAGGTTGAATGTGGGTGTTCTGTTCAGTATGATAGGAATTATGTATTTTTACTAGTGATGTCCCGAACGGTTCGCCGCGGACGGCGAACATATGCGGTAAACTTTGACCCTGTACCTCACAGTCAGCAGACACATTCCAGCCAATCAGCAGCAGACCCTCCCTCCCAGACCCTCCCACCTCCTGGACAGCTCACTAAGAATGCAGCTTCACAATGAATGTAAAATGGATGCTGTCCAGGAGGTGGGAGGGTCTGGGAGGGAGGGTCTGCTGCTGATTGGCTGGAATGTGTCTGCTGACTGTGAGGTACAGGGTCAAAGTTTACCGCATATGTTCACCGTCCGCGGTGAACCGTTCGGCGAACCGTTCGGGACATTGTGGGGATATTTATGGGATAATAATAGTAAACAGTGAGAATTGCCCACTAATTAAATTCTCAGATCCCAAAGATCGTTATCGTGTTAAGTGAAATGTATTTCATATAGATAAAATCACAATTTGTTATAAAAATAGATTTATTTATTATGACCAATAATTAATAAAAATAATATGTAACATGAGTGACAATAATCAATTAGTATTTAGTACAACATAGTATACAATGCAATGGAATGGGTATACACGTTTCAATGGCTAAACAGCATTTTCTGTCAAGACTAGATTTATGACTATCTTGCACAGAGAGAAAGAAAAAGTTTCACGCAGAGAACAGAATTCCTCAGAGTGCAGCGTAAGGTCGTAAAGTTTAGCTGACAGTTAGAATAACCCTTTCAATGCTGGCTAGACCTCCTAGGTAATTAAGATCTATTCTTATGTAATTTTAACTAAAATAACATTCAAACCAGTTCATTAGTCATTTCCTGGAACCATCCAATAAGAGAATCTACCAGATTTTATAAACAGATTTTTAATTCGCCTAAAAAGATATCTTATTCTTAATTCCATCTGCAGAATGGAATGTTTATAACTATATATTCTTTAGTTAACTAAGATTTCTAAATATGGAAATCTGACCGTGATTTATCCAGTCATATATCATGCTATTAGTAAATTTTAATTAATTAAATTAATTAAATGAAACCAGTATAATTACCAGTTGGGTAGATATTTTCATCAAATTGGTAGTCTCAGGAACTTGTTTGGATGTCTCTCTGCATGGAGGTGTGTGGGTAATAGTGAAAAGTAGTGCTGGTTAGAAAGTGTCAAAGAGTTTGTGAGTTGAGTGTTAGTCTCAGATGTTGTCCTGGGTTTCTCTGCATGTCCGAGTTGGAGTCCCCAAACTTCCAATTCCTCCTCCCCTCTCCTCTCTTTGTCTTAACTTTTAAAGGGAAAATTCACTAGTTGATAGACCAATAGGAACACTGGGGGTGTGGTTACCTTCCAGATAGCAATTTAGTATTTGTTCTATAGAGGGCAGTCTTGTCCCACTAAACATACCTATCCAGGAAAGAGTTAACTTTTCTTGGTGGCTATTTTGACGTAATTTTGCTTTATCTTTATAGTTGCCATAACTTAAGTTTTCTTTCACTTCAAAGGGTTTTCTCTTAATTTTGTCCAGACTTAGTGTCCGCAATTCCTGCTATAATTTCTAATATGACAGTTCGTAAACTAAGTTTCACCTTAAACTACAATGGGAGGTTATACAATATAAAAAGTAAAATTAAATTATTTAATCTTGTCTGTCACAAATAGAATTGATTATATTCCATTAGCATTTAGACAGTCTGTCCAACCCCCGTTCTCCTTATCACTTGGTTTGTATATGCATTCCTTTAGCTCTGGGAAAGTGGTTAGTTTTACAGATAGAAATCTTGTGTCTTTTGTTAGCTTGAAAATAACAAAATGGAGTCTACTCTATTTAGAGTGACTCAGCATATACACTTTTCATTTCTATCATAGCACAAGATGTCTGCCGATATAAATACCCTGACAACATCACTAATTTTTACTGTTGTTGTGAATAGAGAGATTTTCTGTACCTGGAGATAATTGGCTTACCACACCCAAGCCATGCTTGCAGTCGGTTAAAAAGGACTTCCAGCTAACTTTTTAACCACTGAAGGGATTTGTATGATTTTGACATATGTTTGTATTTGGAGTACGCTGATTCTTAAAATTCTTAAAAGTTTTATTTGAATGTGATGTGTAAATGTGAAGTTATAAGAATTGTATAAAACTGTATATTTTCCTGCCTGTGAGAATTGTATTGTATTGTATTCAGTAATTATATCACAGGCAGAGGGGAGGATTTTGCTGTAATGAATGGGAGTGTCAGACATTGTTGTATTGTTTTGATTGGTCTGTGTCCTTTGTATGCCTGCGTACCATGAGGTCCAGGGGGTGTGCCTCTGGCCTGGGGAATTGTATACATTGTGAGTGCTTGCTTCCATTAAACAGAACTATTTGACCCTTTCTTGAAGCCTTGGCTCATGCTTGGGGAGGGGATAACTACACTTTTGGCGATTGCTATATCACAATACTCCCTTGAGTATAAGCTCTTGTAAGAGCTTGTTCCTGGTTCCTGCTCTCTGGATATCGGAGAGGTCTACCCACTGGAAGCTGGATCCTGGCCTTGGGTCCAGGGTGGGTGAAAGACGGCGAGACCCCGGCGCAGCTGCATCGCTGGAAGTGAGGTCTGCAGTGCTTATGGTGTTGGAGTCCTCGGCAAGCACTAGGAGCATCGATTGGCGGAGATACTGGGTCAGAGTGCCAGCATTCCGTCACACCCTCCTTTCTTCACTGTGCCTCCTGTCACCCCATCACTCAGCCCCCTGTCACCCACTTAATCTGCTCACTGTCACCCACTCAATCTGTCCACTCTCATTCTGCCCCCTGTCCCCCCTCCTTCCCTCCTTCCCTCATGCTGTCCACTGTCACCCCTCCCTCACTCTGCCACCCCCTCCTTCCCTCACTCTGCCCCCTGTCGCCCCTTCCCTCACTCTGCCACCCCCTCCTTCCCTCATTCTGCCACCCCCTTTCCTCATTCTGCCACCCTCCTTCCCTCAGCTGCCATCTGTCAGCCCATCCCTCACTCTGCCACCTGGCACCCCTTACTCTACCTGTCACCCCTCAAACCTCACTTCAACCTGTCACCCCCCCTCCACACTCTGCCACCTGTCCCCCCTCCCTCACTCTGCCACCCCTCCTTCTCTCACTCTGCCCCTGTCACCCCTTCCCTCACTCTGCCACCCCCTCCTTCCCTCATTTTGCCACCCCCTCCTTTCCTCACGCTGCCACCTGTCAACCCATCCCTCACTCTGCCACCTGTCACCCCCTCCAAACCTCACTTCCACCTGTCGCCCCATCCACACTCTGCCACCTGTCACCCCCTTTCACACTGTCATCCCCTCCACGCACACACAGTCACCCCCCTCCACACACCCGGTCACCACTCCCCAAAATCCCACACAGTCACCCTTCCACACACACTGTCACCTCCTTAACCCTGCCACACTCACTTTAACCCATCCTGATCCAGTCACACTCACCCTCCAACCAAACTGCACTCACCTCCCCTCGCTCTACCAAACTCAAATTAACCCCCCCTACTGTCACACTCACCTTTTCTCTCACTGTTACGCTCCCTCTTCCACTTCCTCTGCCAACCGTGCCAAACTCACCCCCAACACTGCTGCACTCACCCTTTACCCTGCTACACTCATCCTGTAACATTAACACCTCTAACACTGTCAGAGCCCCATCACTCTGCCACACTCACCCCCCTTAATTCTGTCACATTCACCTCCCCTTGCCCTATCACACTCACTCCAATAATGCCATATACATGTCAACCTTGTGATACCTCCCCAACCATGCCACATTCACCCTGTCATATTAACAATTTAATCCTGTCACGCTTACCTTCCCTCACCTTGTAACACCCCCTCCTCCAACCATGTCACACTTGCCCTCCCTCATTCTCACACTCAACCCCCAACCCTGTCTCATTCATCCCCTCACCCTGTCACACTCATCCTGCCACAGTTACCCCTTTACTCACCCTGTTACAGTCACCTCTGAAGACAATCATACACGCAAAGTTATAAAAACATAGCTTCACCAGAAACAAAGTGCACAAAGGCCACATGCAGCCTCCTATGTATACAAAACACAGCAAGTAGCTACACACACACACATACGATCCCAGGCACAAACATGCTCATAGAAACATACATTCACACACTGTCAGACACACATGCTCAGGCACATATACAGGCCTGTAATTGTGGGAGGGGCTTAAATTAAATCACTCCCCTACATAAGGTACACCCCTTACCTGACTCCATATCGATCAAGGTCAGCGTCTGAATGCACTTCCGGTTCATCCAGTCGCCATTTTGTAATACTTCTGTTTTCTCATGAGGTCTTCCATGCTGAGCTGTGTCCAGGAATCCAGCCACAGGCTTTTTCCATCCGACCAGTTTCTTTCATCGCCCCAGATCACGTCCTAGTGACTCACAAACCGTAAGTTGACCTACCCGTTACGCCAGGCAACAGTCCCACGGCATCATTCACGGGTCAGGTCCTCACTTTACTGTTACGTTCGGCGATTTAATGCTACACTGCATATAAAATCTGTTTGTTTTTCAACCGTTCGTTAACATGGCCATATCTCATGCTATGTTTTTCCCCGTTCGGGCTTTCGGGTTTGTATTACTTTGTATTTCCCCGATCGGGCACTTTTCTGACAACTCACTCGTATAGATATCTCCGTTCGTGCACTTCAAATGCATGAACAGATTATATACACATGTTCCGTTTTACATTTTTAGATAGTTATGGCCGGTTCATGCGGTTTACACAGCATGAACGGGATACATTAAAACTAATCGTTCATTCACTACAGACAGACCAGTTTGTGCAGTCAAACGCACGAACATGCAGTTTTGGGGGTATTTAAATGTATTTTCTGTTCAGTATTAACTACTGATTATTTATATCTTCCATTGATATGTGTTATTTATAAATGTCTTACTTTACAATACAGGTTGGCAAGTACATTGCTATTAATGAGATAGTACAAGCTCTACACTGACCTCTATATATAATCTCTACCTACACTGCCACCTACAGACCACTTCATATATGGTCACCAGGGGGATTTTACAAACACTAGCCCCCACGAATGAACACCAAACAACTTAAATGTTGCTAACATGTATACGGATACAGACATATATTATAACAAGTAACCAGTTATTACACATAGATACCATATAAGTATTGTATTGATGTAGATTAATTTAGAAATAAACAAAAATGTTTAAAAGTCTATCTGTTCCTGTCCAAATCTGAGATGAATAAATTGCGTATACGCAGAAGTAAGTTCACACTGACACATGCAGTTCAGGTTAAAAACACTTCAGGAAATTTATTAGCATCTAGTTAAAAAGCGGGCACGCAGGCCTTTTTATATGCAAAATGACATCATCATTGAATATCAGATAATAACAAATAAACATCATTAATTGGGTTAAATGTTAAGTGGCTATGTCAGTGTCCACCCATTAATATTATTAATTGGCTCAGAGATTTGAGTGACTAGTGAGGCACCCTCCCATCATGGGATGTCATTGCTCTTTAGCACGAGGCTTACTCGGTGGAAAGGGGGGGCTTGGGCATCATTTTACGTAGTTAGTGATGTCAGTCTCGTGGTCTGGTCCAAGGTTCTTTTATGAATAGAACATTTCATTTAGTCGCTGTTCTCCTGGCCTTGGATTATACTATGTTGCAAGTCAACGGAGATCCGCTAACTCCGGGGCTAGTTATGTCCTTAGAGAGAGAAAATACAATCTCTTATTCATTATATTGAATACTGTCATGTAAGGTGAACAAAATGGAGAGTTCTGTCACAGTGTGAGATTAAAAATGGAGTTAGTACAATTATTCAATACAAGTTCAGTAAAGATTTTAATAATTCTACATCAGTCCCCCCTATGAAATGTTAGATTCTAAAAGATAATCTTTATTTGTTAGTATCAGAAGATGTGTTAGCCCAAAGGCACAGAAACCCCGTGACCCGCTAGCTAGGTGTTATTGCAAAGTGCAAAGCTGTCCCTTCGTCTGTCCCTAATTGGCTAACTCATCTGTCCGCTGGGCACTCGAACACTTCACTCCATGGGTATCCCGAGGTGGCTAACCCACCACATCTCCGCACGGTAGACTTCCCAGACAGACAGATGCTGTCCCTAAGCTGGTCCCTTCCTAGAACTCTTGCACTTTATCAATAAACGGGATAGATTGTAGCGGTATACAGGGCGAGTTGACTTTTTGGAAATCTTGGTCATCAACTGTGAGGTGTGCGAAAGTGGGTGCCGCTTGGTCTACAGTCTTCAAGAGGAGCTTTCTCAGACAAGGGAGGACACAACAAACGAGAAGAGCAAAGATAAAAAGGAAAATTAGTATTGCTATACCAATATGCATCAAAGCTTTTTGCCATCCTGTCATCCAACCAAACCATCTCTCCCAGGGATCTTTTATCCCAGAGTTCCTCTTTAGCTCCTCAGAGAGCTCTTTCAATTTTTCTATAGCTAAGGTTATTTTACCATTGGGGCCTGTGTTTTCTGGGATGTAAGTACAACATGTCATGGTGTCAGGCAGAATTTTACATACCCCTCCTTTTTCGGCTAGAATCATATCTAAAGCCATTCTATTCTGGAATGACATTTGGGACGTAGCCTGCAGCTGTTCGGCCAAACCCTGAAGGGCATCCCTGGTGTAATTAACAAACCGTTGTTGGTTGTAGTAGATGTAATTTATCCAATTTAAATTCTTGTTTGCAGTGACTATGGTAAAAAGTGATTCAAATCCTGCAGCAACTTCATCCCTGGCTTTAAACTCATTGGGCACCCCCCTAGGTACCCCAATGGCATCAATGTAAATATGAGGGTCAAAACTGCCTTTTACTGGGGCTTCACGCTTTACCTTGGTTGGTGAGTGTTTGGACTCATGAGTATCGGGGTGTGTGTCAGAGATAATATGTATGGGCATGATTGCTTTAGCCAGAGTACACTCCCCCCACCATTCTTTATCCATTCTTGATCTCAGCTGTAGATCCCCACACAACCAGTAAATATCCCCCAATGATCTAGTGTGGAATTGTAGGAGGTTCATAGAGACAGTTCTGTAGGTGGCACAATAACCTTTAGAGAAGTTACCCACAAATTTACCAATTCCATCATAATTAGCATAACAGGTATAATTACCTTTATAGACGGTAACACCATCTGGGGGTTTGCAATCTTTGACTAGAAGAGGATACTCTACTGTCCATGCTTTACATATGGACCTATTGAAATTGTAGTGATAGGCAAAAAGACTCAGAACACATTCTTCTATATCTACTGGCAAAGTTAAAGGCACAGTGCCCAGGTGCGGCCGGGCACCACCACACACATAGCATGCAGTTCTGTTATGTTTGTTGGCATTATATTTCATCCATTCTAACCATAGATTAACATCATTGAAACCTGTTTCAGCGGCCATGGTATCTTCAAATGTTGGATTTGCAATGGCCATCATGTCTTTAAAAGATTGGATGTGTGGTTTCAACGGATTTGAGACCATGTGGGTGGTCCCTTTCCACTCAGGAGAGTGGCACATATCTTTAAGGTGGAAATGTCCTAATTTATTATAGGAACCCTTCTTCCAGTACATTCCCATTACATACTGGTCTGCATCCGTTGGGCTGGGATGCTCAATGTTTAAGATTAATTTCATAGGTATGCCTCCTCCGGGCTTTCTTAGAGTCATTCTCTGGAGGAGGGACCTACCGTGATCATCAATTTTAGATAAGACACTTTTTGGTTTGTAACCCCAGGCAGGCCCGGCATTCCATCCCGCCGCCCCCCAATGGTTACAGTTGTGCCCCCATTGTTTGTCAACTACACAAACATAGGGGTCTTTTGAATGAGGGATATCTCTATAGATATTCTGAATCTGTGACGTGGGGAATGGGCATTCTACGATGTCACAGTAGTCAAAAGTATAAGTAGCCACACGGGTACATGATGAATTATACCAGAAGGTGTACCCACTAGCATCTTTAGTGATGGCTACTTGTTGAGCTTTAATTAAGCTGATTAAGAAGATACTGTACCAGAGGTACATGGTGGTGCGGTACTAGCTTCCTCTGGGGCAAGTACTTTCTTACAATGGGAAGCGTGGATCCAATGTGGCCGGCCGGCCAATTTGACGGAGGTTGCGGTGATTAGGAGAACTTGGAATGGCCCGTCAAATCTTGGTTCCAAGGTATGTTTCCGCACAAACTTCTTGACCAGAACCCAATCTCCAGGAAGCAGGCTATGGGTACCTGTATCCAAATCGGGATCTGGAATTGAAGAGAAAACTTGGGCATGTATTTTGTTCAAGGCACTTGCAAGTTCAATTACATAGTCTACTAAAACATCAGATTGAAGCTGTAACTGTTGTGGATAATAACAACCTAGTCTGGGTGCGGTCCCAAATAGAATCTCGTATGGGGATAGTGAATGCTTCCCTCTAGGTGTGTGCCTAACACTAAATAGAGCTATTGGTAGACTTTCTGGCCAGGGCATCTTTGTTTCTTGTGACATTTTAAGCATTCTGGCTTTTAAGGTGCCGTTCATGCGTTCCACTTTCCCACTACTTTGTGGGTGGTAAGGGGTGTGAAAGGCTAGGGTCACCCCCAGAGCAGTCCAAATCTCTTTAGTCACTGTTGCTGTAAAGGCTGGGCCCTGGTCACTTTCAATAACTTCTGGAAGTCCAAACCTACATACAACATCTGTAAGTAGACGTTTTGCTGTTGTTTTGGCAGTGATATTGGCTACTGGGTAGGCTTCTGGCCAGCCTGAGAACATGTCCACTATCACTAGTGCATATTCATGGGGCCCGCTCTTGGGCATTTGTATATGATCAATTTGAATTCTCTGGAATGGGTACATGGGCTTAGCCAGATGTTTTGTAGGCACTTTGATTGGCTTCCCTGGATTGCATTTTGCGCAAATGGCACAAACCCTGCAGAAGTTAGTGATCAATGTTGTTATTCCAGGGGCTTCATAATACTTCTGGATGAGGGCGGCCATTAAATCTTTTGACAGATGTGCTGGTCCGTGTGCCCATTGGACAACTGCTGGGTATAAGTTTTTTGGAAGGCAGAATTTGAAATTGTTATAGTATATTCCGTCCTTTAAGACAGCCCCTTTCTTCTTCCATTTCTGGATCTCTTCAGGGGTAATTGCGGCTTGCTGTTCCCGCAAAATCCTTAGATCAGTAGGAAGGGTCTGTAAAGTAAAAACAGGAACTTCTTCTTGACCGGACACTTCTTCGTCCACTTCCTGCAAATTTCTTGCTGCTTGCTTAGCAGCCTGATCAGCCAGATGGTTGCCCCTTGCTTCATCTGTATCCAACTTTCCATGTGCCTTGACTTTCAATACGGCCACTTCTTCAGGGAGTAGGAGGGCATCCATTAGCTCTTTGATTGCAGAGCTGTGTTTGACTGGTGTGCCGGCAGTAGTAAGAAATCCTCTTGTCTTCCATATGAGGCCGAAGTCGTGTGCCACACCTAGGGCATATCTTGAATCTGTGTAGATGTTGGCACGTTTTCCTTCGGAGATTTTGCATGCTGAAGACAGGGCTTGTAATTCAGCTTCTTGCGCAGACATTGCTGGTGGTAAAGATGATGACTTGATAACTTCATCTGTTGTGGTTACGGCATATCCTGTGTGGTATTTTCCTTCTTCATCAGCATATCTTGAACCATCCACAAACAGAGTGAAATCAGGATTTGTCAATGGATTCTCATGCACCGTTGGTAGATGTATGGTCTCCATTTTCATCTGTTCAAAACAGTCGTGAGGAGTCTCTGGGTCATAGTTGTTTACTATGACCAGGCTTTTAAAGTCATTTTCCAGGAAATGGCGTGGCCATGCTTCAAGTAGGTCAGTTGTGGGGTATTTGGCAATGCCATTTTCCTGTAACTTCGAGTCATCCATGGTGGCCCATAATTTCGCCATGGGCCCGAGATCATTCCATGATTTTGTTTTCAACTTGGTAACAGGGACATGTGGAATAGCAGTATCCCAATGACGGTATAAATACTTGAGTTCTGAAGGTAGTTCGATCAAGACCATGCTATTGCCTTCAGAATCACAATAGAAGTCGTGAGCAGTGAGTTTCACCTCCACCCAGTGATAGAGTTCATCTTCATAGCAAGGTTCAGGAGAGATGTTCGGCTTGTACCATGTGGTACAGAAGGCATATCCTGGACCCTCACAGAGAGGTTTTTGTTCTTTATAAAAGGTTAAATCAGGATGCATCCTCTTGATGGTTCCAGTGAGGAGAAAAATATAGGTTTCGTCCATGATAAACCCATAGTGGATACCCCCCTCAGGGAGTGGAAGAAGAGTGGACGGATTAAGAACTTGACACCTTTGTATGGTGATGTTGTCAGGTAGCAGGAGGTGACACTGTAAACGCAGGTGTCTGGCAGGAGACACATGTTTGAGCTGGACTTGGTTGATAATGGCAGAAATGTCATGAGGTGCCAATACGACCAGAGGATGACCAAGGACCAGGTCTGCAGTTTTCTCAATAAGTTCTCTTGCAGCAAAAACAGCCCTAAGGCATGAAGGGGCCCCTCTGGCCACGATATCCAGCTGACAGGAGAAAAACCCAATAGGCCTTTGGCGGCCTCTTAACTCATTTGTTTGGGTAAGCACTCCTGTGGCGTGGCCTTGTCTTTCAGAGACAAATAATTTGAAGGGTTTGGTGTAGTCTGGTAGGCCCAGAGCAGGAGCAGATGCAATGGTACGTTTCAGAATTTTAAAATTGTCCAGTGCTTCATTTGTCAGGCAGAATGGGTCTGACTTGAGTGCATCATAGAGTGGCTGCATAAGCAGAGAGGCTTCTGGGATCCATGCTCTGCAATAGGAAATGAGGCCTAAAAAAGCATGGAGAGATTTTGTGGTTCTTGGAGGTGGAATCTCCAGTACGGCTCTGACTCGGTCCCGAGTGAGATGTCTGGTGCCTTGAGATAGGCAATGTCCAAGAAAGATTACTGTTGGCTGACAGAATTGCAGCTTGAGACGTGAAGCTTTGCATCCTTGTTCTGCTAGGTAGCAAAGGAGACTAATAGAACAGTCTTCTGTTGTAGGTATGTCATCCCCACAAAGTAGGAGATTATCCACATACTGAAGTAGGACAACTTCTGGGTGGTCTGTTTGCCATGGGTCCAGGATGGAGCACATGGCTTTAGCAAATTGACTTGGAGAATTTTGTGCCCCTTGGGGCATGACAGTCCATGTATACTGTTGCATTTCATGAGTGAAAGCAAACAGGTATTGGCAAGTCGGATCCAGTGGAACACTGAAGAAGGCATTAGCCAGGTCAATGACTGTGAAGTATTTTGCAGATGGTGGAACTCCAGATAGCAGAGTGTGGGGGTTTGGTACAATAGGGGTGTCCAGGACAGTTGCTTCATTGACAGCTCTGAGGTCCTGGACCATTCTGTACTTCTCTGGTTCCCCTTTTGGTGTTTTCTTCTTCACAGGAAATAATGGGGTGTTGCATTTTGATTCACACTTCACAAGAGCACCTTTCTCCAAAAGTGCTTTGATTTGAATTGAAATAGCTGCAGCCTGAGCTGGCTTTAGAGGATATTGTGGTTTTCTTGGTAATTTTGCTCCTGGAATGAGCTTTACCACCACAGGTGGAACTCTCAGATGACCTATGTCTTCTGGGCCTTTGGACCATAATTTTGCAGGTACCTTTGTTTTGATGATATCCGAAAAATTGGACCTCTGCTCTTTTGCTTCCCCACGGGGTTCATCTAAATGCAGCACTAGAGGTAGGGAGCACAAAACTGAGGTATCTGATTCAGATAGGGGAGTAGACAATTCTACTTGACCTTCTGGGGTGAAGGTGATAGATGCCTGCAGGCGTGAGAGGACATCAGCACCTAACAGGTTAATTGGGCATGTGGAGGATACTACAAATCGAGCAAGCAAGTTTGGGTAATTGCCAACTCGCAATGGGGTTGTTAAAGGACTGTGCCTTGGTTGGCCATCCACTCCAACACAAGAGACATCTATTTCTGATAGGAATGAGGCATCTGGCAGGTCTTGTTCTCTCAGAACACTTCGGGCTGCACCTGTGTCAACTAAAAATGTGGTTTCTCGTCCTTCAATGGGTAAAGTCACAGTGGCAAGTGGCCCCCCCCCTCTATCCCCTGAAGACACTGCCATGACAGGGGTTAATGACACAGGCTTGCCAACTTCCTAATCATCTGGTTCCTTAACAATTGGAACCGTTTCTGTGGCCTTATGGGCAGGTGCAGGCTTGGGCGCCTTTCTGGGTTCCGGGCACTCATTTTTGAAGTGACCTTTAACCTTGCAATTGAAACAGAAACCATCCTCAGGTTTGGTACCTCTTGGGACAGGGGTGAAGCGGGACACCATGAGAGGGGCTGAGGAAGAAACCGAAGTCTGTTTTTTGGGAGCCTGTGCAGACTCTAGACCCCTGGCAACTAAAAGTAGGGTATCCAGAGAGACTACCTTATATTCAGGGCGTGCAGCAATGATTCCCTTACGAATATAATCCTTTACACCTTGGACAAATGCACCTGACAGCATTTGTGAATGAATCTTGTCGGTACGATCAAAGCCCAAATCTGTAAACATTTGAAACAGTCTTGCATGAAATCTTTCCACTGATTCTCCTTTCTCTTGTATAACATCAGTAATGCCGGCAGCCTGATCTGCAAGTTTGTCTTTTGCCCACTCCTTTACCTGGCTGCAAAAAGTTACTCCGGAGGGGTAATCAGTGTCACTTGTCAGTAAATCGGCATTGAGGTGTCGGGACATGCTGGGCCAATATGCATCCCCGGCCTTGATTGCACAAATGCTTAGTAAATCACGCCATGCTGCGGAATAAGTCTTTTGAATCTGAACTATCCCTCGGTAAAAAGGCATAGGTTGCTTTTCTGGGTCAGGGAGCGATTTTATTAAAGCACTAGCTTGCGTTGGATTGAAAGCAACATATTTAGGAGGGGCCTGGTCCCCCCTATTTCCCCGACCCGCATGCCCGAAAGGATCATCTATGGAACGGTGGGGCTGTGACTCTACAAGCTCTAGTGAGCCCTGGGAACCCTCATCATTCTCATCCTCATCTGTGGTTTGGGCCCTTCTACGTGATGGGATAACCTGAGGTGTCAGAACCGGGGGAAATGAGGGATTCCCAGATGCTGGGGTGGCGGGTAGGTTATGAGCCTGTGGTGAGTAGTCACCGGGAAGTACAGGCATCAGGGGTGCTGAATGACTGGGGGCCGCCATATTGGAGGCGTGGAAAGGGGCTGCGTTAGGGTTAAGGGAAGAAGTGGCGGCCATATTGGATGTGGGCACATCCGGGGCAGACTGGGCCAGACTGGGCATGACCGGTGTCTGGGGAGTGGCTTGGAAAAAGGGGTAGGGATAATTTGGGTAGGGCAAGGACATTGGGTATGGTAAGGGGTATGGCCAGGGAAACTGGGCAGGGGCTAGGGCGGAACCAAGGGAGGGCATAATAGCTGAGTAAGGATTAGGGGGGGGAGTGGGGACTTGGGCTGTGGGAGGAGTGAGTAACGGGGAAGACGGAGCGGGATTAGTGGAGACGGGTGTAGGAGGAGTAGCTGAAGTGGGTGCAGTAGGATTGGCAATAGCAAGGGAGGAGGGGTTAGCTAACTGGGTGGAAGAAGATGGGGTAGGAGGGTTAGCAACGGAGAGTGTTGAGAAGAAATGGTGGATGAAACATTTAGACTAGGCAGATTAGTCACAGAAGGCAATGCAGGGATGGATGGGGATGATGGGAGTGTTAGGGATGATGGAGGGGAGAAAAAGGATCCGTCAGAATTCAGGACTGGGCAGACAGGGGAGGTGACGGGATGGGTGACGGGAGGTTCGGGAGTGGAGAACATGGTCAGCTGGCTGTCTTCTTTTGCTGACCGAACCTTGGGAATAGACATCCCCTGGGCACCATCTTGGGGTGTTGGCTGAGAGGATGCCCCAGTAACACAATTCTTATGATACACATACAGTCTTACACCTTTATGATTTATCTCTTCCTCTACCCAACCCTCCTGCTGGATAGCCTTTGCTACTCTGTACCATGCTTCAGCAGTACGTAATAAATCATTATCTGTAAGCTTGCCTTTCTTCTCTGTCAGTAATCTACGCCAGCTTTCTGGCTGTAATCTACCACATGAAGGCACAGCAATTTTACACACTTTAGCAATCTTTGCAACATTTTTAATCATCTCTTCACCTTCTCTATCTTCAACTAAATCACACGCGAGCCAGCCCCTACTGGGCTTACTCACTTCCTGTCCCATATCCCCCTATACAGAGCGTCCCAAGTATAGGTAAAGGAAAATGAAACAGAACGTCTACAATGCTCGACTGCCACTAGGAAGGGTGGGTCCCTCCCAGTGCGTCTTCCCAAAACGTAGACCAGTCACTGAATCCGTGTACCCTCGGTGGTAGCCACGGATTGGAGCGGGGTGAGAAGTGTGTGACCAATCACTTCCCTTACAAGAGAAATAGGAGTGGATAGTGTAAATAGTACAGGAAGTAGAGGAAAAGTAAACAGTGAAAGTAGAGACAGACCCAGGAGTTTGAATAACTCCACACTTAAAACAACATTTAATACAACATTTCAATTGAAATACAGTGCATGCATCAACAGTAATCCCTTTCCTTTACTCTTGTGGCCACCAAGGCCACCTCCCTCAATCTCGTAGTGTCCCCGCTCGGAGAACAACTTTCGTAAGTTTCACTACCAGCGGCCAAGGATAACGACTAACACCGGCCCGAAATCCATATGCCTCCCTCGTTACAGCAGTCCACTAAGTGTGGCCACCTCTATCCTCACTCCCGTAGTGCTCCCTATGGACCCACCCACAAGTCACACTACCCCGTGGTGATGGAGACAACAATGCCTGCCCGAATCCACACACCACAAATAAAGTGGAATGCCACCAGCCTCAGCGCTCGAAGCTGGAGGGTACCATAACCTCTGCAAGCAGAGCAACGTACACAATGAGGCTAGCTAGAATATCAAAGTGACGTAACCGGGAAACCCCAGGAGGCAAGTCCCCTCCACAGATCCCCCAACCCTTCTTTTTCCTTACTACTGTTAGGTAGACAGTACCTAAAAGAAGTAAACAGGAAAACAGGACCCCTTTGGAAAATCCCCACAGGTCCACCCCCCCTTTTTTCCCAACAGTCTGGGCCAAGTGACTCCTAAAAAGGGGTAAAAACAGGCAACAGAAGACCCCCAGGCAACCACCCACGGGTCCACCCCCCTTTATCCCAAAAGAGGGAAAGAACAAAACATATACCACTAGCACACCCAGACAACAGATAGACTAAATGCAGGTAAACAAATGGGTAACAAGACACCGGGCAAGATATTACCTGTCTTTGATGCCCTCCCGGGAAGCAGTCACAGACACGTGGACGGGTCAATCAAAGGGGCTGGAACATACCGGTGGCTCCTGCAGAAGTCTCTACCGTGTACTCAGAGGTGATCAGTCTCTCTTCCTTCCCCCCCGATTCCTCCGTCCAACAGCGTCTTCCTTAGGACGGCTTACCGGCCGGAGGCCATAGCCCGATGCCCCACGTGGATGGACGCCAAATTGATGTAGATTAATTTAGAAATAAACAAAAATGTTTAAAAGTCTATCTGTTCCTGTCCAAATCTGAGATGAATAAATTGCGTATACGCAGAAGTAAGTTCACACTGACACATGCAGTTCAGGTTAAAAACACTTCAGGAAATTTATTAACATCTAGTTAAAAAGCGGGCACGCAGGCCTTTTTATATGCAAAATGACATCATCATTGAATATCAGATAATAACAAATAAACATCATTAATTGGGTTAAATGTTAAGTGGCTATGTCAGTGTCCACCCATTAATATTATTAATTGGCTCAGAGATTTGAGTGACTAGTGAGGCACCCTCCCATCATGGGATGTCATTGCTCTTTAGCACGAGGCTTACTCGGTGGAAAGGGGGGGCTTGGGCATCATTTTACGTAGTTAGTGATGTCAGTCTCGTGGTCTGGTCCAAGGTTCTTTTATGAATAGAACATTTCATTTAGTCGCTGTTCTCCTGGCCTTGGATTATACTATGTTGCAAGTCAACGGAGATCCGCTAACTCCGGGGCTAGTTATGTCCTTAGAGAGAGAAAATACAATCTCTTATTCATTATATTGAATACTGTCATGTAAGGTGAACAAAATGGAGAGTTCTGTCACAGTGTGAGATTAAAAATGGAGTTAGTACAATTATTCAATACAAGTTCAGTAAAGATTTTAATAATTCTACATCAGTATCATACATACTACGATATCAAAATACATCCCTCCCCATAATAGTATATACCCTATTGATACCCCCTAAATTAATCAGGTACAGGCATCACATTTAAATACTTAGAAACTCACGTTACATACTATTACGTCCACCATGCTACAACTCGATCACTGCTACCTACAGGTCGGCCAGTTCATACTTACGGAGATCCTATAAACATCATCTCCACTGACCTCTACAAGTCAAAACAGCCAAACATAATAAAGGTAAACTTGGTTGTGCCATTTGTCTTTATTTTCATACGGTTTCCATCTATTTAGTTACAGGTACATCTGCTACCTTAGATGATTGTTAGGTTGCAAAAAAAACTATACTTCCAGGTACATACACCTACTTACAGTATATCCAGAATTGATATCCCACAGAATAGACATAAGTACTGGCAATTAGAGTCATAGGGGCCAATCGGTAATTTTTCCTCTTTCTCTGCACTATACTTCGGATCAGTGGTCCCGCGAGGCCAACACCCCGCCTCCCACTCGGAGGCATACACCCCTCGGGCCACTCATGAGCTAGCCGCCTCACACGTATCATAGAGAGCGGCTCACCTGTCACTCCCCTTCCTATTTTCTGGTTACAGTCACCGAGAGGCCAACATCCTGCCACAACGTTTGGTGGCCACAAAAATCCCCTCGTGCCAAGCATAGATAGAGCCGCTCAAGCCACTTGGCAACTAGCAGGGCCTCACCTGTCACCAAAACAATAAGCATAATGGTTTCGCCTTACGGCATAGCTAGCAAGCCAGTACTAAACTACTCGGTTCAAATAATAATTTTATCTTTTTTTATTTAAGTATGTCTCATGAAGGTGCCGAAGAGATATCTCTTCATAGCACCCGAGCTAGAGTCGAGACACCTTCTCGTAGGGAAGATGTTGCCAGTCCTGGACGATCCCAACCATCACCACCGAGCTAAGGAGGCGACAAATCCCCTACCCTGCCACAGCAAGGAAAGTGGAGCTATTCAAACTCCTAAGCACTACAACCGACAACATGGAACCAGGGGAAGGCTCCAGCAACACCAACTCGGGCGACATCCAGGCTATGCTGGCCTCGCTCATTAACTCTATGGGCAAGGTTAACGAGAGACTGGCTAATCTAGAGGCGGTCACCACAGCCCTCACCAAGGCTGGCCTTCTTGATACAGTTCAACAGGCACCAACCGAACCACGGGTACTATTACCTCTTGATTATCAGGACGTTGATCCTTCACACACAATCTCAGCCCACATTAAGAGAGACATTCTGGAAGGAAAATATGTCAACCTAGCATCCCTACTAATTGCCTCCCAGGATGTGGTCGAAAATAAGACTTACATGTATGACGAAGTATCTGTGGTGGTCAGATTCAAAGACTCCAGGTTAAACCGGCAACTGACCATGCCTGAATTTGTGTTAGCTTTTGATATATTTAGAGATGTAATTTGTGAAGTGTTCCCTAATAGAAGGGAAGAATTTGATCTTTACATGCACAAGCTGGTGGACCTGGGG
Source organism: Pelobates cultripes (assembly GCA_933207985.1). NCBI lineage: Eukaryota > Metazoa > Chordata > Amphibia > Anura > Pelobatidae > Pelobates > Pelobates cultripes. The sequence goes on along the minus strand of OW240916.1, from coordinate 140,454,886 downwards.
AACAAATATGGTGGGTCGGCTTTTTACGACTAACATATTTCATTTTCCACCTAGTTGTCTGGCGCTCTCTCTCAGTATGGTACCCGAATCAACTGGATCAGACTAGATACGGAAATATTCTGTAGACACTTTGCAGGTCTCAAAACACCCGCTTGTGCATCCTGCTCTTCTACTACCCACTCTACTAATTTTTGTTCTAACACGGTAGACGACCATAATCAGTCACCTAGCACTAGCTACACTGGTAGAACTGAGAGAACCACCAGAGACAAACTGGGTCGTCCCATCATTTTCTTTGGTAAATCCCAGGTTTGCAATAATTTCAATGTGGGCACATGTAGCTTTAGTGCATGCAGGTTATTGCATATTTGTTCACAATGTTTCAGGGCACGTGCGAAAACCATGTGTCCAAAATAAAATGTACCCTAAATTATACCTAACGTCTGTTAACATTCATGTCTTCTCAGCACTACTGACTAATCGCCCTTCCAGACATATGGTAGATTTTCTCATTTCTGGTTTCTCAGAGGGGTTCCATACAGGCATTATACAAATGCCCGCAGGTCATCTTGAATGCACAAATTTACAATCAGCGCAACAGAAACAACCGTAGATACACTCATAGCCCAAGAATTGGCAGAGGGCTTTTTGTTCGGGCCTTTTAAAACCCCACCATTTATGGCATGGTACACAAATCCCATCGGGATAGTCACAGGGAAAATCTTCCCTGAAGCAGAAACTCATCATAGATCTGTCAGCCCCTCATACCTCTACTACCCCAAGTCTTAACTCCCTCCAAAGAATTTTCCCTACAATATGCCACTATA
>OW240916.1:140420234-140449846 GCA_933207985.1 Pelobates cultripes | reverse complement strand
CGGCAAATTTGCCGCTAATGATCTGGTTTGACTGTTTTGCCGTGAATGGGTTATTGTTCGGGAGATTTTATCATGAAATGGCCGTTCATTAGTTTGCTTCCACCGAGTTTTGGTTCGCAGATTGGACGCATTCAAAGTTTTTTTTGCTGTGAGCATTGTGGCAGCTATGTTCTCTGCCCTCTCCCAGACCATCTCCCAGGCCTTACTCTCACGCCCACTGGATGCAGAACGTTCAAGACCACTGACACGCCAGCTACGTTCTGGTTCAGACCCTTAAGGGGACACACCCAAGAAGGCTACTGCCAAATCCAGGCACTTAACTCCCTCTGCCTGTATCACGCAAAAGAGCCTTTCCGCCCCAGGCAGAAGAGGTGCAGCAATGGAAATGTGCTAGAGTACAACCTAAGAGCGACTCTGACTCAGAAATCGGGTTTAGTGAGGAGGCTGGTACGGAGTTCTTGAGTGACTGATGACAAATCCTTTGGGCAGGGCCTTGACCATTTGACCTCCAGTCAGTCAGGGGTGGCAGTGAGTGGATTTTGGAGTGATTTTCCAGCTACAGCGGGCTCTACTCTCCTGGATCTGTCGGGGGAACCTATGTTCATGGGATCATCTCCATCACCCGAGGTCGGCAGAGTGGCTCCCGGCGGACCATGTGGCACGTTACCTATAGACCTGGGTACGGCGCCCTCTCAGCAAGGAGGCCCGGAGTAAGCTCAGGGTTGAATACCCATGGCCTTTTGTGCCCAAAGTCTGTGAGACCCTGGTTGTTAACCCTAAAATAACCCAATTCCTTACCAAACTGGGATGGAACCTGCGTAAGGGTTTGGATTCGGCACTTAAGTCGTGCCAAGATAAACATTTGGACATATTTGGTCCCTTGGATAAGCTCTTTGACCTGGTAAAAGACGCCAAAGCTGAAAACAGACAGGATGACCAGGAAGAACTCCGTGGTTGGGTGCAGAGGGCTATCTGCATTGTGGGCAGTGTTAATACTTCCCTGTCTATAGAACGGCACAAATCCATTCTCTTTAATATCAAGCCGCAATTTGCCAATGTTGCCCTTACCGATGCCCAGGGCCTCTTGTTTGGAGACTACTAGTTTGGATAACTCTGGCGTTTTGTTCGAGCTTTTACCGCCCTTGATAAAGCCCAATCATCTATGAAGAGGGTATTTCAGGGGCGGGTCTCTACCATGGACAGCAGATTCAGGGGTCATCTGTTTGGTCATAACTATTACAACTCCTTGGCTTGGGACAAGGCTCCTATACCCAGCGACCCCCCTATCAGGAGGTGAGAGACAATTATCAAAGTTAATTTGGCAAAGACACTCTATAGTTGCAGGTGCAACAGTTACTTTGTTCCAGTGTAAACACATCTCTCTAAAAATGTACATAAAGATCTATTTTATTTACTTTACACCCTCAAAAAAAATAAGAAAATCTAAGAAGAAATGTTTTTCATTACAATGTAAATAAGAGTCTTATGGAACCATGTGGAACCACTTTCACTGATCAATAATTAAGGTTTCCAACATACATTCATACACTTTTGATTCTTTGATTTAGTTTTTCTTGTTAGGGCTTAATAATTGAAAAAAATGTTTGTAAGGAACATTAACCCATGATATGCTCTAGAAGAAAGCAGTATAAATAACTATTCTCTTATGTGAAAGGGCAAAAAAGAAAGAGTAAATGCATTTGGAAATATGACATATGCGATCTGAGACCCCATTATTTTAGCCCTGCCAGAGTCAAGCAGCACAACGAATCATACACATGGTCAATTGTTATACTCCCACTAAATCACATCAATAAAAATGCAAGCAAAATCTGGAGTTTATCATCTTAAAGAAGAAAGGGTACAATAAATGGTAAAGTCTTGTTTGTAAAGTCTAAATGATGTACTTAAAGGACCATCCAGACCACTTCAGCTTAATGAGGTGGTCTGGGTGCCTGGTCCAGCTAGGTTTAACCCTTTTTTCTATAAACATAGCAGTTTCATGCATGCGCATTCAGCCGAAGAGGAGGAGAGGAGGAGAGCTCCCCGCCCGGCGCTGGAGAAAGAGGTAAGTTTAACCCCTTCCTCCCCCTAGAGCCTGGCGGGAGGGGGACCCTGAGGGTGGGGGCACCCTCAGAGCACTATAGTGCCAGGAAAACGAGTATGTTTTCCTGGCACTATAATGGTACTTTAAGAAAAGATAGTGAATAAAACAACCTTCTGTTATTTCCTTACAGATTTACAAAATATAAAAGAACAAAACAAATCCTAGTACAATATACTTCAACCCTAATACTAAATTGTTGGTGTTAAAAAAGAACATTTATATTCTTCAGAGGACATATAACCTGTTTTAGAATATGTATATCAGTGCTCTTAAAACCACTTTATATTTGGGGGGCCGTCAGGCCGCCAGGCTGACTGGATGCATGTAAGATCAGCTCCAGCTTTATCACCCATTTAGTGGGATCAACCCGGCATCTGGAGCTGCAGAGAAAGAACCCATACTTTCCATGGAGGGGTGCTGCCACAAACTAAAATTCGAAATCTGTGAAACGTGAAACCTGGCACAACTTCCAGAAACCAAGGTCTACTCGGGTGGTGAGTGGAGTGGACGGCTGCCACTCTGTTATCCCGCCCAGTGGCAATAACACAGAACCTCTTTTTGAGTCGCAAGGCCCAAGCCCCTCTGAGGGGTTTATCCTGGTCCACCCTGTGGTCCTGTACGTGCAAAAAATAGTCGGATGTCATACTTACCTCGCAAGATGGTGGCGGATCCTTGAGCATCTGTGAAGAAGGCAGCCTCCCTCGGAGCTCCTAGCGCCCTTTGGGGGCAACCATTGAAACCTGATCACTTGCGACTCTAGGGGCCAGTAACTGGGCGCTATCAATTGACACCGAATCCCTACAATGGAGAGTACTTGATGCCCTACAGCTGTGCCACTATTCAATCTGAGTGGAACCACCGGTGGCTCAAGATGACTCCTCACTATTCACCACACGAAGATGACCCGATACAACTGTCGTGGTCCTGCAGCTTTTCTAAGTATAGTGTCTGACACAGCCTGGGTGGCAGTCTTTGTACTAGCATTCTGTTTATTATCTCACATGCCACACTGCCTTAAGTATTTCTCTCTGTACTTCAAATCACACTGTAGTATCAAAGACATAAGCGACTTATCTTTTCTCATAAAAAATGTGCATTGACCTTTAATGCCAGACCATTGTTTTTTCAATGTTTATGTGGCTAGCATTAGCTGTTGTGATGTTGCCAGTCTGTATGTAATACCTATGCACAACTAAAATAAAGAATTTTTTTTAAAAAAACACTTTATATTTAAAAATAAATATCTTAATTTTAAAGTCAGATATGTTCTTCAATAAGATTAAATAAATAAAATAATAAAAAGCAATTCAACTTCCTGTAAAAGTGTTTTCACACTGCTGCTTGATCCACTTTTTCTGAACATTTTTTTATCATTGGGGATATATATATATTTGTAGTCGGGTACAATAAGCTGAGTTATAGTAGTGGTATAAGTCGGTTGTGGTGTGCCGAAACTGACGTTTGGGAAGGCCTGTAAAAGTGGGCAAAAAGTTAACAGTTTAATCCTTAGTATGTGTTGATATTACATAACCTGTCTCAGTTCCCTCTCCATTTAAAGGAATATCTGGTGTATGCAGACGATTCCAATGTCCCAGTTTATGATGTGCGTTGGGATGTTTACTAAAGGCTGCAGAAGCCGGGCTTATTCTAAAAGAATGACATGAATATGTTGAAGGGTCGTATCAGAGTTTTATGAATTGTGTTCTGACGTACAGGATTAATTTGATGTAGTGAGTGGTTACCGTGTAACCTTAAAAGAAAGCTTATACCTGTTTAGTCCTGTAAGTGTCGTACGTTGACCTGGCACCATTTATTGTTGATAGTATGTAGGTATATGTCTGCAGGTGGGTATGAGATAAGTCTAAGTGTTTGTTAGCTAATTTAAGGTTGAGGTGGTAAAAGGATGTGAATGTCACCATGGTATCAATGGAGTACGTATTGACGATTCGATATTCGGAAGTGAACTTATTAAAATGGCCAGAGTTCTGGTATATAAATGGTTGGTATAAACAGAGAGCCGCGTGTGCAGCAATCTACCAAGACCATGAGATGAGCTAATCTAGAATGAGATCCTGGAATGTAGGAGTTTTAGTATGTGGTTAAGCAGCCGTGGAATGTTTGGAGGAATACCTGAAATGGGATTGAGACAAGGCTTCAGCTGCTATGTTATGACAGGCTGGTATGTGTATGCAGACAAGGTAAAATTGCCGTGTTGCTGCCAGCCAAGTAACCTTGCATACTGCTTTGTTTTGACAGACTTCCTCCCCCACAGAGACCCCCAGGCTTGTGCAGTGGCCGAGATGGAGTATACTACAACGAGAGCTGAAGATTACTAAAATAGTAGGCATCATGTCTCTGTGGCCCATGTGTCACAGAACCAGTTGTCCTTGATAATGGCTGCAAACCCAGACTAAAATAACAGGGGGAATTGTTGCTCAGTGGGGGAATGAACCTTTGCCAATGAATGCCTCCGTCTTCCCTGATACACTGGACACTGTTTGCGGGGGGCAGGGCTGTATTGATAATAAGTCAAGATGTATGCTTACTAATATTACAGGTATAAGCCTATGGTATATCTCGGGGTAGCAGAATACCCAGGATGAAACAGGGCTATGGGCTTGTGAATGCTCTAGAGCAGGGGTAGGCAACCTATGGCACATGTGCCATGCACAGCACTCAAGCCTTTTGCCACCTATCAGGAGTCCCGGTGAAACTTCAGATATCTGCTAATACGAAAAGGTGGTGAAGGACAATTCTCAGTTTTTGCATTGCAGCACGTAGGGGAAGTTATCGCAGATCACTTCCTGCCAGCACTTGTGAATGGGAATCCACACTGTAGTAGAGCAACCCACAGCTGCTCTTGCAGCTCCTGTCCTTGACAAGTACCTGGTCAGCCTGGTCCCCACTGGACCCCAGGTAAGCCACCCAAACTGCTAGACAGAGCTGAAGAATAACCCTGCCCTCATACAAATAATACGAATAGCCCCCACACAAACACAACACACAATCCGCACAAACTCAACACCACCAACAATCCACATACATAGACACAACCCCATTTGCAGCCTCTCACATGCAATACCCCAAACAGCCCCACACAAACACACAATCAAATACACAATGTGACATATCCATTAACACACATAATTCCACAAGCAGCTCCCATACACAGCATACATTCATAGGTTTTATATACAATACCACAAACTCATGAACATATACAATATAATAGCCCCTAATACGACGATACAAAGCAACTGCAGTATAAATAACACAAGCAGAATACCGGCACTCTACCGGACATCTTAATCTTATTTCGGCACAGTGCTGCTAAAAGGTTGCCTACCCCTGCTCTAGAGTATAGCAATAGGTTCCTCAACAGTCAGAAATGTGTCATGATAATGTATCATTTTCTGGCAGTCACAGACAGTCAATAGCAGCCATGAGAGGGTTACCACAAATACATTGACTAGTTCAGGGCTGCTATAGATGCCAGACATGAGATGGGTGGCAAATAAAATGCCACTACCATTTCATACTGTGCAAATGCCACAGAGACGTCCACTGTGGCATGTTGCAGGGAACTACTTTGGAATGAATTAGTGAAGTCAGGCAATCTACGAGAAGACCAAATTGGAAGAATTAAATGTGCGGGTGGAATAATGTGAACAGAGGGAATGTGTGCCGGACTGTAACTTATGATGTTACCCATAGTGCAAGAAAGTAAATGGTACATAGTGGAGTATTCTGTGTAATGGTTAGGAACTCCTGAGTTAGGAGACTAATTCTCCAGACTATCATAGAACATAATTATGATGAAAAGATGGATGTCATCATAGCATGCAACTGTGCCATGTTGTTGGTGTTATTTGCATGGGAGCAGATACCTAGCTGGTGAGCTCAGCGTTGACAATCATGAGTCTGTAGAGCTCGGCTTCAGTACTGTTGCTCGGAACTGTAAATCTTTATGCATAAGTTCGGCAGCAATTAGGAACTGTGTTAGTGGTATCCTGGTACTTGACCAAAGTACAATGGACTAGCTTGGGTGGAGAGTCTGGCGTGGTAATTGGGAATTAAATAACCTTTTCTAGTTCTGTGGTGAGAGACATACTATGATGAATAAACAATGAGTAAATGTAATGGGCATCTTGATGAGAGTGTAGCCCTGTATCAGCTGGCAGCTCGCTAAGTGCCGGATGGTGAAGAAATTAGCTATACAAGGGGAAGGTGAGGCCTTGCTAAATGCCCAAGCGGCTCAGAGAGGTTTAAGCTGTGATTTTGGCTGAGGGACTGAGTCCACCGAAAGAACGTTTCGAAAGCCTCCTCTTGGGCATAAGGTCCTAGCTAGTAAAGAGTCCATTTTATTGGACTCTTCATAAAACAGGCACCGAGACCACTCGACGGAGCATACTACGCCATCCGGAGATAGTTCCCTGATCGAGTGCTGCAGGGCGCTCAGCTCTGTCAGTTTTTCTGCCGTAGGGTTTGTTTTGTGCTGCTGTACAGCTTTTCGCAGTGCCGCTTACAGCTCCAAGAGCAAGCGGGTGGTGGGGGTTTTCTTGTGGGTCGCCAATTTGATAAAGCGGCCCCTCAGGACGGATTTGTGGAATGCCCAGATCACTACTGGGTCCACCTTGTGTGAAATATTTTGTGTGAAATAGTCAGTAATGGTTATTGTTCATATGGCTTGACTTTGAAGAAGGCTAGTATTAAGTTTCCACGTCCAGTTGGAGGCATATTTGAGTCCACCGAGGGTGACCACGATGTCAGCATGGTCCGACCACGTGATGCTACCTATCTCGGAGCGTGTGAGTTTTGCCATTCCTGCCTCATTAAGAAAGAATTTATTCTCGAGTAGGTGCTGTGGAGTGTCGAGTAAAATAAAAAGTTTTGGGTGTCTGGGTGTTGAAGTCTCCATGTTTCTAGAAGTCTTGTGTTCCTAAGGTATGTGTGTAAAATTTTGTCTTGTGCTCCCATCCCCTGAGATCTGACAACCCCTGGTATTTTGCTCCAGTCAGCTGACGGACACTGCACTGCATTGTAGTCTCCCCCCACTACTGTCACCCCCCTTCCATCCGAGCAAACTAGTGTTGTCAGGTTGTCCCAGTATAGGGTTTCCGGGTCATTTGGTGTGTATATATACTGATAATGCAGAGCTTAGTGTTGTGTAGGGTCCCTGTGACTGATGGGTATCGTCCTTCTGGGTCCACATGTGACCCCTCCACAAGAAAGGGACAGTTCTTGTGGATGAGGATTGCTATTCCCGCTTGCTTGCGCAGGCTTAATGTACCATGGAGTAATGCCTAGTGTGTAATTTGATCTGTGCCGGACTGGGGAGATGTGTGTCCTGAATGAGGGCGATGTCTGCTTTGTTAAATCGAAGTTCCATAGCAATTGCGCTTGGTGGGGGAGTTCAGCCCCTTTACGTTAAGAGATATGACTTTTAAAGCCATCTATAAATGTGTAGTGGACTGTCCCCCGCCTTTGAAGCTTGACCAGCATGTCTCTTTTTTGCCTCTCCCTGGGACTCCATCGCCCCACCTGATTCCCCTGTGCCCTGCGCCACGGATCGCCAACAACTACGGAACATAACGTAACATGAAAAATAAACAACAAAGAATTGAAAATCACAATCCATCTATAAAGTCTGCTTTTACAAATTGCCAGAGCAGCCTGGGGGTGCGAGCCTCCCCCGTCCAGAAGTACCAGAGTTCCGACCAAAGAAGGCAGCTCCCAGCCCCAATCCGCTGTGCCACAAAATGCAAGACCCGTGTAGTTTGTGTGTTTTTGATCCCCCACAGACTGCAGGTTATGTGTGTACATACGGCTGATAACCCCCCAGGTGTCCCGGGCCCATCCCCTCTGCAGAGAGCTCAAACCCTTTTTTGTTAGCTTCTCCCCTTTTAACCACTGCGGCTGAGTCGAGGCACCCATGCTCTCCCCCAGGGCGCCCCGCTGTGGTGGGGTACCCGGTGCCCCCCTCCATCACTCAGTTGGGTGCTGTCGGTGAGTGCACAATCGGGGCCCAGGTGTAGGTGGCCCATCGAAGCACTGTCCGGCCTTTACGGTATGTTAGCTGGGTGGTTTGTGCCTATAGAAATAACATGGGGGAAGTGTGGTGGGAGACCTTGTGTAGTACTCTCGTGGGGAGTCGGCCGTCCGCGGCAGTGTCGCAGCGTCATCCAGTCCGATGTATGCGGCGGCCATGCTGTCACATCTCTCCCCGGGATACCCCCTCTGTGATCCCCCTCTCAGCTACTCTCAGCTGTGCCCCTATTAGTCTTCCTTGGCTGCGAGAGCCCCATACGTGACGTGCCTTTGCTTGGTGGAAGGATGTGCCAGCTCCTAGTTCCCGCCCCCCTCCAAATTGCGTTTATCTGTATACAAAGATTGATATTCAGTGTGGAGACATTAACAGTTTAGGCAGCTCATTAGGCATTAAATGCATACTGTGATCTAACTCTGCTAGTTAACTTCTCCCCTGCCCGCAGTTCCGACAGATGCTCTGGGTCACCCGGACCCCCTACTCCCGCTTCCTCCCTCACTCCTCCAGGCCACTTAGCTTTGGTCTGTTATGGTGGGTTCAAGGTAAAATCCCACAGTCTATGTGGAGGGCTGTTATGGGTGCCACGGCTTTGTGCTCAGGTAAAGCGGCTCTCTCTCACTCCTGCCTCTTGCCATGCGAGGGGTTCCAGTGATGGGCGCGCTGGTCTCAAGGCCGCCAGATCTGATGGTGCTTCAATGCCCAGGGACTGTAGAAATGGTGCTGTAGCGGTACCTACCCTCTCCAGGGGCCGGACGAGGTCCTCTTTCCCTGCTGCGCACAGTCCTGCGGCTCATCCGACGGGGAGATCAGGAAGGCGTGCACTGACCGCGAGAAGCGGCCACGTGACTCGCCTGGCACTGGGAGCGGGCCTCGCATATTGGGCGCGCTTTTAAAGGGACAGTGGGAGCCAAAACTAAAAAAGGTCTCCCATTGGCCCATGTCATTCCACATTCCCTATACACTCACATGACATTACGATAGGGCCATGGACCCCGCAGGTTTAGGACAACAGATGGCTACTCGTGAGGCTAGATTTGCAGAACAGGATCACCGTATGGATCAGATGGCTCAAGCCATCCAGACACTTTTATCCAGAACGGCTCCGGTACCTGTACCAGCTCCTCCTGTACCCCCTGTACCAGACACATCTACTATGCCTAATGCTACTGCACATCTAACCCCTCCACCTAGGTATGGAGGGGATGCTAAGACATGCAGGGGATTCCTTAATCAAGTGGAATTCCACTTTGAGATGTATCCATGTTCATTTTCCACTGATAGGTGGGTTTTCTTATGCACCAACTTACTGATAAGGCACTTAAGTGGGCAAATCCTATTTGGGAGGTACATGATTTCAATAGCTTCCTTACAGCTTTTCGTAGAACCTTTGACACAACTAAAAGGTCAAAGAATGCCGCCAGGGCGTTAATGAGAATTAAGCAAGGATCTAAGTCTGTCACTGATTATGCTATTCAGTTCCGTACCCTTGCTTCACAGGTAGATTGGACCAACAATGGGCTTGCTACTGCGTTCATGGAAGGTCTAACTGAAACTATATTGGATGAGGGAGTGGCTAGGGATCTTCCTGTACCCTTAGAAGACCTTATTGACTATCTCATCGATATAGATAATAGGATTTGTGACAGGCTATATACCAAGACTAGGAATAGATGCTTTGTTTCATTTAATACACCTAGAGCTCAAACTCCTGAGGGTTCAAAAGGATCAGAGGAAGAACCCATGCAGTTAGGGGTTGCTAAATTCACTGATGCTGAGAAACTATATAGGAGAAAAGAGGGACTTTGCCTTTATTGTGGTAGGAAGGGCCAAAATGAGACAAGAATGTCCTGTGCATCCGGAAAACTATTGCACCTAAGACCATATAGGGGAAAGGCCTTGGGTGTGACATCAGAGTCCCCACATTTGCCTCTTAATAGATTGCTTCTCCCTGTTTCCCTGCATCTTGAAAAAAACAGCTTAGCAGGGAATATACCAGCCCTGGTTGATTCCGGTGTGGCCGAGAACTTTATAGATTCCAGCTTTGTTAGGGAAAACAACATACCCACTAGAGAGAAGAAGACACCCTTGCTCCCCAGTTATCACACATGAAACTGAACCATTGCATATGTCTACAGGGTTGTTACACTCAGAAACCATTCGGTTTCAGATCATTACTTCTCCTTCCTCTCAACTCATGTTAGGGTATCCATGCTTGCCAAGAGTCTTGTATTGTTAAAATCACCCCTTTGAATTCTATTAATGTTCCTACTATTCCTCCTGTGTCTACTGTTATACCTCCTCAGTACATGTCTCTTAAGTCTGTTTTCGATAAAAGGGAGGCTGAAAAGTTGCCACCTCACAGACCCTACGACTGTGCTATTAATCTGCTACCTGGCGCTATACCTCCCAAAGGGAGAGTGTATCCTTTGTCTCCTCAAGAAAATCTTGTTATGGAGGAATATATTAAAGAATCTTTACAAAGGGGATTTATAAGGAGATCCTCTTCTCCGGCAGTGGCTGGTTTCTTCTTTGTATCAAAGAAGGAAGGCGATTTAAAACCTTGCATAGACTATAGGGGCCTAAATAAAATCACCATCAAAAATGTGTACCATATACCCTTAATCATGGAATTATTTCACAGGCTTAAACAAGCTACTGTGTTTACTAAACTGGAACTTAGGGGTGCATACAATCTCATACGTATCAAAAAGGATCATGAATGGAAGACCGCATTCAATACTAGGAGTGGTCATTACGAATACACAGTGATGCCCTTTGGTCTTTGTAACGCCCAGGCAGTGTTTCAAGAGTTTATTAATGATGTCCTACGAGAGTACATACACACATTCGTAATTGTGTACTTGGACGACAATGGTCTATATTGTAAACTTGAAAAATGTTCATTTGATCAATCCGAAGTCCAATTCTTGGGTTATGTAATCTCTGCTAAGGGTTTTCGTATGGATCCCAAGAAACTTTCTGCTATCATGGAATGGCCTCTACATCAGGGTTTGAAAGCCATTCAGAATTTTCTTGGTTTTTCGAATTATTATAGGCACTTTATTAAAGGTTTTTCTTCCATTGTAGCGCCTATAACCTGAATGACTAAAAAGGATGGTAATACTCATGTCTGGACCCCGGAAGCGATTGAGGCTTTTGAATTTCTTAAAACTGCATTCGCTTCTGATCCTATTTTACAGCATCCTGTCCCTTCTTTGCCTTTTATTTTTGAAGTTGATGCTTCAGATATTGGGGTGGGTGCTATATTGTCTCAAAGAGAATCTCCAGAGAGGCCTTTACATCCGTGTGGTTTCTTTTCCAAGCAGATGTCTAAAGCCAAAACGAATTATGACATAGGCAATCAGGAACTCCTTGACATTATTTTAGCACTTAAGGAATGGAGACATCTTTTGGAGGGCACTAAGGATCCTATCCTCATACTTACCGATCATAAAAACCTTTCCTACCTTAGTGAAGCCAAAAGATTGTCTTCTAGGCAGGCCAGGTGGTCTCTGTTTTTATCTCGTTTCAATTATATCATCACCTACAGACCGGGTGATCGTAATACTAAAGCTGACGCTCTGCCCAGACAGTTCAAAACAACCGACAAACAGGAGCTTGATGATACCCCTGTCATTCCCCCCGGACAGAATAATTGCTACTACTGTTCTTTCTATTTCTTCATCCATCTTGCAAGTCATACAGGCTAAACAAAACAAGGCACCTAGAGAGAAACCTGCTGATAAATTGTTCGTCGATGTTCCTGAAAGACAGGAAATCATGTCACTCTATAATGACTCCAGAATCGCTGGTCACCCTGGTATCGCTAAAACCTTAACAGCAGTTTCTAGATATATCTGGTGGGCCTCCTTGCGCAAGGATGTCACCGATTACGTACAGGCATGTGTTACTTGTGCCAGTATGAAGTCTTCACATAGAGTTCCTTGTGGGTTGTTGCATCCATTACCCATACTCGAGAAGCCTTGGTCTAATCTGTCCATGAATTTTATTGTTGAGTTGCCCCCTTCGAATGGTAAAACAGTCATCCTGATGATCGTGGATAGATTTTCTAAGATGGCTCATTTTGTCTCTCTTGTCAAATTGCCCTCATCCAAGAAACTCGCCTCTATCTTCGCCAGGGAGGTGTTTAGGTTACACGGTATACCAGAGTCTATAGTGTCCGATAGGGGTAGCCAGTTTATTTCAAGATTCTGGAAAGCCTTTTGTTCAGAGATGGGTATTTCTCTCTTGTTTTCGTCAGCTTTCCACCCCAAGTCCAATGGAGCTGCTGAACGTGCCAACCAATCCCTAGAGCAGTATCTTCGTTGTTTCGTATCCCACCATCAGAACAATTGGGCTGACCTGCTTCCTTGGGCTGAGTTTGCTTGTGATAGCGCTACTCATGAATCTTCCGGTAATAGCCCTTTCTACGTTGTTTATGGCCGGCATCCTGTGGTTCTTCCATCTGCATTCACCTTGCTGGGCATGCCAGTTCTGGATGAGCATTTGGACGGTTTACGTACTACCTGGGAGCAGGTTCAGCCTGGATTCTGCTGCTCGTCAAAAGGTTCAGGCTGACAAACATCGCAGAGCGGCTCCATCCTATGTTGTGGGGGATAGGGTTTGGCTTTCTACTCGTAACATCCGCCTTCGTGTGCCTTCTATAAAGCTGGATCCTCGTTTTATCGGTCCTTTTCTTATCTTGCATAAAGTAAAATCCTGTTTCTTATGCCTTGGATCTTCCCAGTAACCTGCGTATTCCTAACGTCTTTCACACCTCCTTGTTGAAGTCACTCCTGTGTAACCGTTATACCCAATATGTTCCTCCTCCTCCTCCTGTTTCTTTGGAGGGTCATGAGGAATTTGAGGTGGCTGCCGTGCTTGACTCTCCTTTTCTCCGGGGTCGCCTCCAGTACCTGGTGCATTGGAAGGGATATGGGCCAGAGGAATGCAGTTGGATTTCCACTGACGTTGTCCATGCTCCTCGCCTTCTGCGCTCCTTCCATTCTCATTTTCCTGCCAGGCCGGGTCCTTCCTGCCCGGTGGGTGTGTCTGCAGGGGAGGGTACTGTAGTAGTACTTACCCTCTCCAGGGGCCAGGCGAGGTCCTCTTACCCCGCCGCGCACGGTCCTGCAACTGCACGAGCCGCGTGCGGCTCTTACGACGGGAAAATCAGGAAGGCATGCACTGACCGCGAGAAGCGACCACGTGACTTGCCTGGCACTGGGAGCGCACCACGCATATCGGGTGCGCTTTTAAAGGGACAGTGGGAGCCAAAAATAAAAAAAAAGGTCTCCCATTGGCCCATGTCATTCTACATTCCCCATACACTCACGTTTTGTGGGCGTGGATATGACAAGGGCCAATCAAATTAAACTAGTAGGTATTTATACTCACCTTTCCCTTAGCTCCCTACCCTATCGTGGTTTCTGATTCAGTTCCCTTTAGTGCTTGCTTCGTGTAGTAGTGTTTTTTTCGTGCTTGACCTTGGCTTTGTACCTGACTCCATTTTTCTCTTTATCCCTGCTTTGTCTTGTTCGCCGGTTTCCTGACTCCTGTGTACCAGTCCTTGGCTAGTTCTTGTTTACACTGTCTCTCTGTTTCCTTGACCTCAGCTCGTTCCTGACTCTGTCTTTTCCTGTCCACGTCGAGTCCGGCCATTCTAAGGCCCGGTTATCTTGTTATCTTGTCTCTTGTTGGACTACTCTTGCGTGTTGGGGGATACTACCGTGACAGGTGCGTGGTCGGCTCCTGGCAGCAATGTGTGTATTTTGCCTTCACGAAAGGCCACAAGTTTGAAGGGGTGTCCCCAGGTATATCGGACCTCATGTCTGCGCAAGAAATCTGCCATGGGCTTCTAGGTTTTCCTGCGTTGTAGGGTCATCAGAGAGAGGACTTGGTATAGAGCCAGTTCTGCCTCTTTGTACTGCAGGATATTGTCTCTGCCATATTTCATGATGGCCTCTTCGGTGGAGTAGTAGTGGAATCGGATGATCTCATGGTGCTGCTCCCTCCTGTCTCCGGGCCCTCAGCGCCCTGTGGCCCTGTCTGTCTATCTCCCATCTGTCTTCCGGGATGCCCGGTAATAAGTGTTTAAAATATTCCGCCATCTTATGGACCAACGGCCCCTTCATGAGTGACTCTGAGAGGCCCCGGACTCGTATGTTGTTCTACCTGGAGTGGTTCGATAGATCCTCCACCTGCATCTCCAGCTGATCTATTTGTTGGGCCATGAGCTCTGCATGCATGATCGCTTTGTTCTGTGCCCGGACCACCAACTCTACCCTGTTTTCTAGGTGGGATGTGCAGGCCCCCAGGGCCTGTATCTCCGCCTTCACTTCTCTTGTGTTGAGGGAGATCTCGCTGGCGAGGTAGGTCTTTACCTCCTGAGCCTCTGGAGGATTTGGGACGTCTCCCCTGTTTGGGGGTCAGGCTTGTCATCACCTGCCTTGGACACGGGGGTGGAAAAAAGTGTAGGCTTTCTTGGCAGCCATCTTGTGAGGCCTGCAACAGGCGGGAAACCGCCATCAGCTCCAGTACGCTGGGATGCGATTCCTGCCGCTGCCCACGTTTTTTGTGCTGTTGCTTCGTTCCAGATCCTGGAACAGGTTTGGATGTTTTTGGGTCTAGATGCTTCAGGTAGGTGCTGGATTTAGAACGGATTGTGCAGAGCTCTCAGATCACCCCCAGCACATTTTTATTTTTTCACCTTCTAACCTGCATTGAGCCTTCTGCTCTAAATATTTTATTACGTTTAAAATAAATCCTGAAGTTAGTTAATGTAGACTGGAAATTTATAAAAAAAAATTTTATATATGTCGCTTACTATCTATTTTTTTAAATACTCTTTTCCACTTTTCTTTCATTTTTTTGTCTTTGGTCTGTTTAACCATTTTTATTTATTTTTTATATTTTTTAATTTTTGTTGTGAAAATTGTACTAATGTACAGCAGTGCTTGTATAGCCCCAACAGCATTCACAAGCGCGGTCGTAAGAAGCATAATGTAACTGAAGTATGGCATGGTTAGAACTAGCAAATTTTTTTAATATTTGGTGTTTCAAGATCTCAACAGTATAACATAAGCGAACATTTGTAAATATGTCAGTAGATTGTCACTAATAAGCATGAAAATAATCAGGTTATTCAAACTGACGGTAGAGTAGATAGAGTCATGTCAGTGAAGAGTGTACGAGAGCTATGAGTATAGTTTGTGCCATATTGACAGGTATTCGTTATCTAGATTAGGCATAGAAATGAAAGCAGGTCTACCCTGTCAACTGTAGAGTATAGCTAGCTAGAGTCAGGCATAGACATTCAGTAGAAAATAAATGGTTGCATGGGTAACTCGAGGGATATACCATCCTAAAATGGCTGACATGGAAAGAGGCATTTAGGGAGAACATGCCCAATTTTTTAGGAATATAATGAAAGGCATAAAACCATGCAAAGAAAACAAAATAAACAAATCTAGCTAAGACTAGTGATGAAAAAAGAGAAAACCAACATATAAATCAAGCAGCTCAAAGAAATAAGTATTAGCTGTGGGAGTTCATATGTGTTGTCTTAGGCCCTTTCAGCCGATGCCAATGAGTGGGGGGTCCCCGACCCGGTAGCACAAGAGTCTCAGGTGAAGTGGCCCTAGCTTGGGCCAGTGTAGCTGGCTGGGGCGGTATAGGAGCGGAATAGGTGGTTGCATACTTCGCTCCCCCGATTCTGGAGAGCTGGGCCTGCATGTAGATTTAGTAGATTTCTTTAGCCCCTTGGTGCACCGTCTGTTTCTTGCACAGTCCGGTCGTGGAGGCCTCCGCTGAGTCATAGCATATCAGTGAGGGAGGCTCAGGCGCACCCGTAGAACTGCTACAGTGGCCCGGCGTATCGGCTGCGGTGATGATCTCTGCCGTGCTGCTCGGGGCTCCCCTCGGCTTTGCTTGCTTGTGGCGTCCCGTATGGGAAATGCTTGTGGTGGACCAGAAGGTGAGTCAGGTCTCTGTAGATTCACAATTTCGGGTTTCCCCCACTTCCGTGTTGGAGAAGGGGCATCCGGGTAATCCAGCTGGGTGTGAGAGGGTCGTCTGCATACGGCGTTGAATTTTGACTGAAAAGCCGCTGCCCAGTCGCTGACATTCTGTTGCTCTGTGAGAGCTGCGGTGCTGTCGGCCATCTTGGTTCTGCCTCGTGGCTCCTGGTCAGAGTTGCGCCCTAGAGCATCTCAGAGGTGAGTGCTCTCTGTGTGAGGGCAGACTGGCATAACCCCCATCAGTCCGGGGGGGATGAAGACCCATGTACGCAGATTCAGCTCGTTGTGGAGTCGGGAAAGCGGCCGCCTCTCTCCCACGCATTCCATGCGTGTAGGCCTCTAACCTTTGCCGAGTGGATTATGCTCGTAATGTTGCTTAGGTGGTATCATATTGTTCCTCTCGGTGTCACCCCACGTTTGGTGGCCTTTTTGTCACGATTGATCTCCATTTTGTCTGTGAAAATCTGCTTTATTTGTTGATTGCTACAGGAGCTGTTGAGGTAGTGTTCTCTCAGCTCTGTGGTCAGGCCCCGCCCCTCTACCATTTTTTTGCTAAATAAATTAAATGGTTGAAATGTGGAGCTGAAATGCTTTGAGAGAAACAGCAGAGGACAAAAAAAAATATCTGCGACAGGCATAGACATCTCTACATCTGCTGCTAATCTTAAAACAATCCTGTCAAGTTTTAACACTTTTTTTCTGGGGCCAGTGGACTCCTTCAGGTGTCCTGCTTTTACAATTGCCAGTAGCAATATCATAGTCCCATTGACTTTATATAAATGTAATTCTTCAGTGCATGTATTTCAAGTAGAAAAAAATATCTCCTAGCATAAACATGTGGTGCAAGAAAACAACTGCTAAAAAAAAGTGGAGAAAATAACTTCTCCCAAGGTTGCTTTTTCAATTGACAGATGAAGCAGCTATAACATCATTATACTGTCTCTTAGGTATCAGCAGGCAATTTAATTAAATAAAATGGGATAGTCAAGGGACAGCTCTTTATCACAATAGTATATGACCGTCTGTATGAATTTTGTCTTAGGGTCTCCTGAAAAAATAGTTCATATATAATATAACATACTAACCACTACACTGCCAAAATACAGAACAAAATATGTTATCCTTGCATTCTGTGAACAATATGCTTTGCTATTCCCTACCTACTAGACAAACACACATTACCTGTGAATCTCACTGCCTTAAGTAAAGGGAGAGCCCTTCCCCATATCTCACTGCACTGGATTTAGAAGTACAGGCCTATTTGAACTGTCGCTGGTGTAAGGGAGGAGATGAAAAGGGGTCTAAGCACATAGTAGGCCAGGGGTGCCCAATAGGTAGAACCCCAGATGTTGTCGAACTACAACTCCCATGATGCTTCGCATGATTTTAGAATGATTTTAGAATGACAAATCATCGTGGAAGCTGGGAAAGTGGTGTACTAAAGGGGGGGCGTTGGGGCGGTCCGCCATGAGTGCCACTTACTAGGAGGGTGCCCAGGGCGCACTTGGACAGGGACCGGGTCGCTTGCAGGAGTCTCCACGTTCAGCAGCAGCATAGCCTCTGTTCTCGTGATCTGCTATGCTATGGCAACCCGCGGCAATGTTCTCTTGGAGCGCGAGAACAGAGGACATGCTAGTGCTAAATGTGAAGCGAATGTGGAAACTCCTGGGCCCCTCTTCACTAGACCACCAGGGAATGTAGTGCTTCCCCTTCCCTGGACACAGGCAAGGGGGGGACACAAACAAACAATACACACACACTGCATATACACTATACACATACACTATACACACACATTGCAAACACACTATACACACTATACACACACACACTATACACACACACACACACTGCATACACACTATACACACACTGCATACACATTATACACACACTGCATACACATTATACACACACACACACTATATAGACTATACACACACACTGCATACACACTATACATACACACATATACACATACTCAGGGCGCCATCAGGGGGTGACAATCATAACGGTTTTCACAGGCCCCTCATGTAGCAGCGGAACTGCCGCCGGTGCAGTTCCACCAGGGCCCGCATGCCGATGGGGCCCATCGGGTGGCCCACACACTTAGGGCCACCTGATGGGCCCCATATCTTCAGGAGGCCGGTCAGCGCTGTGCCCGTGGTATAGCGCGACCGGGCCCTTTTAAAAAAAAATTTAAATGCCGCTGCAGCGCAAGTGCTGCTGGGAGGAAGTGGTCACTTCCTCCCAGCTCACTCCGCGTGGGAGGAGCACGTGCCCGGCAATGAAGAGGGAGAGCCATTCAACTCCCAGTCCCATCAGCCCCAGCCACCCTCCTGCAAAGACAAGGTAAGAGACAGGAGTGTGGCTGGAAAATTAGCTGTGTGTGTATGTGTATGTGTATGTGTATGTGTATGTGTATGTGAATGTATGTCTGTATGTATGTCTGTATGTATGTCTATGTCTGTGTGTATGTATGTATGTATGGATGTCTGTCTGTATGCATGTCTGTATGTCTGTATACATGTCATTATGTGTGTATGAATGTCAGTGCATGTATGTCTGCATGTCATTATGAGTGTGTGTATGTATGGATTTCAGTGTCTGTATGAATGTCTGTCTGTCTGTATGAATGTATGTATGCCAGTATGAATGTATGTCTGTATGTCATTATGAATGTGTGTATGTATGGATGTCAGTGTCTGTATGACTGTATGTATGCCAGTATGAATTATGTCTGTATGTATGTCTGTATGTATGTATGTCTGTATGCCTGTATGCCTGTATGCATGTCATTTTGCCTGTATGAATGTCATTATGTGTGTATGAATGTCAGTGTATGCATGTCTGCATGTCATTATGAATGTGTGTATGTCTCTCTGTCTGTATGAATGTATGTATGCCAGTATGAATGTCTGTCTGTATGTCATTATGAATGTGTCTGTATGTCCTTATACATGTGTCTGTATGTATGTTAGTATGTGTCTGTCACTATGTACGCCTGTGTGTCTGTATATGTGTGTATGTCTTAGTATGTGTGTGTCAGTATGTATGCCTATATGCGTATCAGTATGTGTGTCTGTTAGTATGTATCAGTGTGTGTGTGTGTGTATCTGTGTCCTTTTGTATCAGTGAATGTGTTTGTGTCTGTGTGTGTATTTCTGTAGGCGGGATTTGGAGGCAGGATTTGGAGGCGGTCTCTGTTGACGGTTTTGGAGGCGGGCCACCAGGGGCCCAGACCCTGAGCTCAGTTAGGCACCCCAAAATTTCTGGTGGCGGCTCTGCACATACTGCATACACTATATACACACACTGCATAAAATACACAAACACATACACTGCATACACTACAAAAACACACACTGCATACAATAAACACACACACTTATACCTGTGTGTCTGTGCATCTGTGTGTCAGTGTTTGTATCTGTGTGTCAGTGTTTGTATCTGTATCTCAGTGTTTCTGTATGCGTGTCTCTGTATATGTGTGTCAGTGTGTGTCTGTAATTGTGTGTGTTTGTATCTATATGTGTGTTTGTATCTGTGTGTCTCTATCTGTATGTGTGTCAGTATTTGTCTGTATCTGTGCATGACAGTGTTTCTATGTATCTGCATGTGTATACCTATGTGTCTGTGTATCTGTATGTGCCAGTGTGTGCATCTGTTTGTCTATGTAACTGCATGTGTGCCAGTGTGTGTATATTTGAGTATATGTGTATTTGTGCATACATCTCAGCATTTTGTCAACACTACACACAAAAACACCCCTGCATCCAAATATCAACACTACATGAAAAGACACCACCATATTAAAAGGCCACACTACACAAAAATGCACACCTGCATTTAAATTCCAACACTACATGTAAACACACCCCTACATTCACTCACACATACTTCATACAAAACATGCTTACATTCAAACACACAAACACTGCTCAGTGCTAAATACATAAAAAAATACAAACACTGCTCAATGTTAAGTACATTTTTTTTAAATTTGTGAGTGTTTTTTGTACATCTTAAATGTGTGTGTGTGGGGGGGTAGGGGGGAGAGGGTGCCAAATATAAGATACACCCTGGGTGCCAAATGCTCCAGATACGCCTCTAAGCAGGGGATCTACCTTTTGGGCACCCTTGTAGTAGACCAAATGTCTAACCGAAATGAAAAGCCTGCATTTCCTTATGACATACAGATGTAATTATTTGATATCTGCTTAATACTATGTTTCTTTAAATCAATTTTAAAAAAATGAATGACCATTCATTTTCAGCCCCACCTGCAGATTAAAATATTTTTTCTGTTAGTTTCCATCTCTGTAACAGGAAAAAAGGCTCATTTATTGAGAATATCTTTCACCTAAAATGCAAGTAAACATTATTATTTGCTTTAAAGCCATGATTAAAGTGGTCTATTTACATTATTTTTTGCATGCCGAGGAGGCCACTAGAACTAAGTAGGGACAAACAGATATCTATTCCTAATGCTACAGTGTTCTCTTAACATTCAGTGCTGGGTGATTTTTGCCTTTATTTTTTTGTGGGGAGGAACAAAGGAGTAGTGGAAGGAAATCACATGTAAGAAAGAGAGTCCTCCAACAGTGGATTCATGAAGAATTCCAGTTTTCATTTATTTTCTAATCTACGTAATTTATTTTATAAACTGCCTGACATCTCCTGAAAAGTGTTTTGTAGACATGGTGTTGTATTCTTTCTGCACATGCAACATTTGCAACACTTTTACTTACACGTATATGTATTTGACATGCATGTATATTACATGATGATTTTGGCCAAGGGATTTAATTTCATTTAATAAATTTCTTTATTACATAACATGTTCATGTTTTAGTTTATTTTGTATCTTTTGTTATTCAGAGTGTATTGTTATTCTATGTTAGCAACATGTAAGAATTAAATATTCTTTACGACAATTCTTTCAATGTTGAATGTGTTAAGAAGAATGTACTCTTAAAATGACATAAGCAATATCTCATGCATGACCTACTATTCAAAACACTCAAAAGAAATGTTATGGCCTGCAGCAAGTGTGCCCATATTATGGTGTTCTGCTGACTTTGTTGGAGGTTGAAAGAGATAACGATTATATTGCTAGATAGACAATTGATGGAAAGAGAGAACGTGCTAGATCTGGTGCAGCAAAAACAGATTTGTCCCCAGATTTTACCAGATGAAAACAAAAACTATGTGTTTAATTCTTTTGGTGGGCAATACCTTGAAAGTAAATATTAAAACAGATAAAAAAAGGGTGAAAACTGTTTGAATCTAGCTATTAACATAGATTCAAAAGTGAATGTTTCTATATATAAATTAGGTTCCAGATTTTTCACAAATAAATAAAAGAAAAATGGGCACGAATAAGAAAGGAGTGGAGAAAAAAATAATGGTGAAATGGAGAGAGTGAGTGGTGCATGCAGGGCTGGAATGGGAATGAAAAGCAGCCCTGGAAACATATTCTATACCAAGCCTATAATGCATCTTGCCAGCATAGTGTATAGATCTATAGGTGGACAAGATAACATTAAATTGAAAACTAGTACTCACTCAACATGAAGGAAAGTACTCACATGGCTTCAGAATGAGCAAAAGAGCAGCTTTATTTGCTGTTGCGTGACTGTAAAAAATGAATTTATCGTGTTTGCGTTGAAGCCCTATTAGTATGGTCTTTACTTTGAATATGTTAATGTGTTGGAGTGTGTACATATGTGGAAAAAAAAAGGAGGAAGTACTATATAATATCCCAACCAAGACAAGAGAAACCGTGCCAAACACCCAAAAGTGTACCTCACATACACCAATATAATATGGACAAAAAAGTAAATCTATACTGTATAAAATACTAGTATAGATTAAAGGGGTAGCACAAAAAGCATAAAGCATACAACCTGTAAATAATACAAAACAGTCCTTCACAGGATCTAAAATATAGAAAAATCACATAATAGTGAAGCATGTACGAAAAATATATAATTCACTCCCGGAGGTAGAGAACTTACAGGACCAAACTGTGGATCTGTGCTTGTCTCCCTTCCGTAGGGTATATAAATAGCGATTCTTCTCTCAGGAAGCTTGTATATGTGGACCAAAGGCGTAAATGCAAGACACTCAATCCTCAAAAGGAAAAGAGGTATATAGAGCAGTATTGTAGATTAAAAATAATTTATTTATACAAATTGCACTTACATTCTATAAACCTATTAAAGTTATTGATCTACCCAGTAAAGCTCATAGCAGCATGTCACCACTAGCAAGTGGTACCCAGGAGAAGGAGTCCCTCTGTGGCAGAATATAAACATATATATAAAAAAACAAAACATAAAAAATACTAAAAACACATAAAAAACTATATAAAAAAATATAAAAAACAAAAAAAAAATTAAAGAATATATATATATGTATATAGATGAATAGAGTGTGTACATAGTTACAAGACTGGGCCAATAAGTGCTCTTTACATAGATGTTATATATGATTGAAATGTCTGTGTGTTTTATGTATATATACATGTATATTAATATATGTGTTAATATTATAGACTTAAGATATTATCAGTATAATATAATACTAAACACACATTAATATACATACATATACTATTTATGTATATTTATGTATTACTGGCAGAATCACATTTTCAGTTGCTTTCTGAAATGAGTGAACAGGGCTAAAGTAACAGGAAAAATGTTTTAACAAAAATAATGAGATTGGAATATGAAGAAAACACAGCATTAGTATTAATCTATCAAATGTTACTGCAGTTGTGTTGGTGTCCAGATAAATCAAGTTTTATGGTGCCATGAGGTCCCTGGTGCCGGCTTTCCTTTGTGGTAAGTCTCTTCTCCAGCTCTGCTTTCCACTGCCCCCTTCATACCCACATCTGCTTTGTGAAAATCTTAAGAACAGAGACTAGTAGTACCTTTTCCAAGCCATTTTTATGAATGGGGAGATACTGCTTGTCCTATTGTTAGAGTACTCAAACTGTCATTTAAGCATATGTGAAGATAAAGATGTTGAAAGACCACCTTTGAATACTTCACATGGTTGGCTAGGCGTTGATTAGAATGAGAGATTGGACAGTATTGTTGTGAGCCAAAAGGGCACATAGAGTTATCTGCACTGATTATTCCCCATTCAAAAAGTACAAATTCATCAACAACATAGGGTTTTGTACACTGACTGAACATGGGGGTTATGGATTTTTCCAGTGTGGTAGAGCATGTTTTATATAGGTAAATTGCTTATATATTTATACTCTACGATTACAGCACATCACATGTTAACTTGCTAAACATATACACTTGGCAGCTGCAAACTCAAACATAAAGCATGCAGACATGGATATCGATCTTCTGATTGACATAAGGACTCATGTAGCACATAACATGAGATATGCTCAAATATCAGGAAAAGTGCTATTTAGAAGCATACCCCACAAAATGTCACAGTTAATGACCCTTATCCTGTTATAAAGAGATGCCCACAATGCCAGAGGATACTGCATTATGATTATGCCAAAGGGAAAGGGGATTAGAGAGGTATATTCATTTTAGTAGTATTTTAGGAGGCTTGGGATCTTGCTAATCCCTTATCACTAAGGAGTGGGACATGAGACGAGGCATTGGGCATGCTTGATCATATTTATGGGATTGGGATTTTTTAATATGGTCAATGAGATTGGTCACCTTCTAGCCATGTGAGCATTAGGATAGGGACATGAGCTTTTCCTAATCCACTAATAATTAGCCCAGTAATTATATTATTACCTCTGGCTCAGGGTTCAGTTTTTAGAGGCCATTCATTGAACCCTTGTGTGGTTTATTATTCCATCCAATAACCACTCAAAGGATGGAGTAAGTGAAAGGGCTCTTACCAGCCTTCCTGACAATGTTCTGGGTCCCCAAAGCCCTAGTTACAAAATATTGAGGGGTAAACATAGCTTAACAAAATAAAGTTAAAAAAAATGTAAATATAAGAAATATATATTTATATGTCTCATCCATTTACCTCTTATATATATAGTAGAATTATTTTTTTCTGTGGCAAAATAAGAATAATATGAAAAAAATAAACTAGTTCACACAGTCAAAGGCGGCCACGGTCAAAGATCTTGTAATTCAATCAGGCATAGGATTTCTTCCAAAAAATGTTTTTTGTTTTTTTTTTACATCTGGAAAAAAACTACATAATCTTGAAAATATGTGATAATCTTGCACTGTCCAGCACTTCTCTCTAGCACTTAATTGTCCATCTTTAGAACTGACAAGCTTTGATAAGAAGACTCTTATTGTCCTTGCACCTTAGACCCACCAGCTAGTAAATATTTTTTGACATACCCTTAATGAAGCTCAATAAAAAAAAACTATGACAAACATTGTATAAATTGGTTTGGTACCATAGTGTAGCATTTTAACTATTGCTGGTCGAAATATAAGATTTATAACTCAAGTGACTTTCATAGAGTCAAGGTAACTGGTACCAAAAGTGGTGATTTCAACATTTCAGAAGCAATTTACCTCCTGGGATTTTCACTTGCTACCTTCTCTAAAGGGTATAGAAAATGGTGTGATAGACATTAAGCACACAGTGAGAAGTACGTCTATTGATGAAAATATCTTGTTAATGAGGAAGGTTAGAGGGAAAGGTACAGACTTATTTAAGTTCATGGAAATACCGCACATTAATCTACTGTTTGCCACTTTATTTTATATAAGGATAACTCAAAATCCATAATGCATTAAACCTTGAAGTGGAGGGGTAGCAGAAAACAATGTGGATATTTCATCTGATTTAATTTTTTTTTTTAAATCTTATTTTTAGTCACTACATTTAATTAAACCTAAACTTTGCAGTTTAGTTTCCAGTTAACTATAGTTTGTTTTTTAGTGAATAAACCCAAATGTATGCCTAGTTCCACTTCTATAAACTAAGAAAAGAAAGAAAAATAGAAACAAATGTGTCAAATTTGACAGACAAATACTGGAAAAATATTATGAAGTCTGATGTATGGCAATTTCTCCAATGTGCATGGAGAAGTCAACATTTGCTATAAACCTATTAAAGTTATTGATCTACCCAGTTTGATATTCCAATTAAAGTAACATCCAAAAAGAACATTCCATCAATAATTTCAGTTTATATTAGTTGTCATATCTGAATATTCAAAAGATTAATGTGTAGGCAATGTCTTCATGTGCATGGATGTATGCATGCAATGAACGCAGAGTGACCTTGATGCAAAAGGAGGCCTATTGAGTATATATAGGAGTATTTAACACCTTAAGGACAAAGCTTCAGATTGCGTGTTTTGTACTTAAGGACACAATCAATTTTGGTGGTTTTGCTATGTATCTGTTAAACCATAATTTATATATTTTTCATTTATTGCACCAACACATAAAAGGGATTTAATTTGATGTGATATATGTAAAGAAGGAGCCTGGAGTTGTGGGAGGGGCCAGTGCTGATATAAATACTCACCCTCGGCCCTATACTCCTTCTAGGCTTTCCACAAGGGACTTCCAGGTTGCAGACATATTCGCTATGAAAACTTTGGTAGCGTTTGCCTCTTTTTGCCACTTGAATTTACATCTGTCTTACAATACAATAAAACTCTACCTCACGGGCTTACAACACCAAATGTTAACCTTATTTCCAAACAGACAGACCTTCCTCTCCTCCTACCAAATGAAGACATTCTTAAAGGGAATTCAGAGGAGCACTGCCTATTATGGGGAATGTGTTTAGATCACTATCAGACCTATTGGATAACTCTCCTTTCGAACCCAAAACAAATCAGACTTTAAAGGTAGCTATATATTTAGCTTTTTACGGGTTCCTTAGGCCCAGAGAATTTACCACAATCCTTACTACCGACGCTAGATCCTGTCTTAATGTTGGGCAGCTAATTAAACAGGAAGACCATTTCCTCCTCTCACTATTACATACAAAAACTAGGCAACCAGGGCAAACCGTCACAATACCTTATTATCCCACCTTTAATAAATGGTGTCCCGTTAAGACTTTCGATACCTATCTGTCTAATTTACAAGCACCTACAAATCTCCCATTACTCACCTTACAAGGAACCATCCTCACGACTAGCAAATTCATGCTATATATTAGAATCTTGTTGATGAGGCTAGGCCTTAACCCCTCACACTATTCAGGGCATTTATTCCGTATTGGAGCAGCTTCAGAAGCCTCACACAGGATCATACCCCTTCATATTATCAAGTCTCTGGGGGGCTGGAAGTCTACATCATATTTCTAAGTTTTCATTTTTTTGTAGCGACAGGTCACAATTTTAATGGTGAATGATTTTAGGATTTAGTTTGTTTGTCTTCTATGTTTCATAGCTGTCAAAGAAAACAAGATTGCCACACAAAAGTATATATTAATGTAATAAAATAGATATCACATGCTATTTACCTAAAGGTATTTTGACACTTTTTGCAGAGTTAGCAGCCAATCTCTAAATATTTTAACAGAATTTATTTTTTTCAGGTTTTTTGCTACATACACATATAACTAGAGTTTTAATGTGTATGTCGTAAACTTGATGTGTGCTTCTACTGTTCAAAACCCCATGTTGTATTCATCTACATCTTCTGAGTACAATACCCCCAATGTATGCCTTTGCCACTATCATGTGAAGCCGTAGTGAAATAAAAGAGACTTGACCAATTCAGTTTTTACAGTTAGAGTTTTGATATATGGGTTTAATTGGCTTATGTTTCATTTTGACACATTATAGTAGTTTGACAGCTAAAAATCCCCTATGAAAGCCTACCACTTGTTAAAGTGGACACTTTAAAATAAATAAATACATAAATAAATGTTAAGTACTGTTGACTGCAGGATTAATTTTTTGAACAAGAGGGTAACATGGATTAATGAGGCTGAGTCTACATCTCAACAAGGATGGTAGCTTTCTTGATATTATTTTGAATTCACACTCAGTACAGTTTCCCTGTATAATGATTCATCTGAATTCACATATATATGGCTAACAAATTTATATTATATGTGATCTTTGAGCCATTACAAGGTCCTTGGGGGCCTGATTTGTTGTGGGAGGACTGCCTGGGCTGGCAGGCAGTCCTCCCGAAGCAGAGCACTGGAAGGTAAGTATACTGGGGAGTCCAGGGCTCAAAGTCGTTACAGCGTTCTATGCCGCCGCAATGGCTTTAAAGACCATTATATGTGGGATGGCATAGAACGCCGTATCTGTGTTAAGAGGTTAAATAGGATTCATATTTCTTATTGTGGAGATAGTATTAGAGCCAAAAAGACTGATGGTCACCAGTATTATTCATCTAAAATGAAATAGATAAATGTATTTTTAAGCAACCAAATATATTTTCTTAATTTAACTTTTCTAATCTTTTGGGATGCTACTTGAAAATACATCAATAGAGACATTTGTAATGTGTATTATCTGTTGGTATGTATGCTATGACATGTTATAAAATGAACTATTTAAGGTGTGCTATGCCTTTAAATGTTTGTGTCAGTGCTAGAAAAAGGGTCCATGCACTACAATGTCTATAGGCACCTTTAGTAGAACATGTGGAACACTGCAATGTTTTGACACCAAATGGAGTCTTTGTCAAGCTTGACATTGGAGTGCCTGGACCCTTTTTCTAATACTGGTATTTATTATCTTCTGGGCTTGTGCTGGCCCTTGGTTCTGCTAAGCACCCTGTCTTAAGTGAATTGAGTGCACTGACAGACACACACACCCACTGACAGACACAATCACTGACAGACACAAACACACTGACAGGAACAATCACACATTTACACATTCTTGCATACACGCTCACACAAATTAATTTTATTTATTGTGGTTTTATTTTTTTAGGCCCATCCAGCCTCCCTACCATTGAGAAAGCTGGTGTGGGTCATTACACTGGGGTCCAGTGAGAAGCTTCTCCCTGGGGCACTGTCAGAATCTTCTCCCTGGGGTCCAGAGGGGATCTGCTCCCTAGGGTCTAGTGGGAATCTTCTCCTGGGATCCAGTGGCTCCTTCAATATTCCAGTTCCTCACTGCTGCCTCGCACATTGTCTGATGATGCTGGAGTAATGTCATATTTACCGCATGGTGTGAGGAGTGAGGAACTAGAATAACATCAACACTACTTCACTGCCTCCTACCTCCTCTCTTCCCCCAGTATATTTCAGCAGAGTAGGCATCTTCCAACCAGATTAGGCACCTTCATCCTCCTAAGGCCCCTGAGACAGGCCATTAGCCCACTCATTTCTGCATCAACCACCTTCCAGCACCTTGTGAAACTGCCCAGGATCAGTGTTGTGTCCAGTGCTCTTGACAAGAGTCCCAATGTTTGTAATAGAAATTATTTTGTATTGTATAGTAGATTGTCATAACAGACAAATAGATTGAGTTATCACTTTAGTCCCTTGGACTAGTAGATTTATTTTTTTAATTCCAAACCTCTGATTAATAGAAATCTCAACTTTTTAAATGTGATTAATGCAAATGATAATATTTCAATGTAATTGCTAAAACCCATAATACTCAGATACTTTAAAATTATGAATTGGAACAGGGGTGGAACATGAACGTGATGACGTGAGCGGTTGCGACGTTGTACGCACGGATGGAGTGGCTGACACAGAGACAGAAACGGGGACAGAAACGGAGACGGAAAGAAGAGGAGAGAGATACTATGAGCGCTCAGAAGCTGGATTACCTCATGTAGCGTGTTTGGAGCATTAAAGCGTGAAAAGTCCAAAAAGCCTGAGCCGGAAAGCCTGAAAATATAGAGAATACGTAGAGAAAATATAGAGAGTGTGGTAGCGGTGGCAGCAACTCCAGCAACTCCAGTAGCTGCTTGGATCGATTCCAGAAGTGTGCAGATAGATCAAGTGGAAATAAAATCTTACCCTCAGATCAAAGAAAAGGAGAAAAGGCGAGACGCTGAGAGAGGAGTTGAGGACTTGAGGAGTGAAGTGGAGAGTGGAGAGGAGAAACGCTGTTAAGCGCTGTTAAGGACCAGCAAGTAGTAGCACGACCAAAATAGGTCCGCTACCGGATAAGAAATATAAGTTTAAGCAACGGAGCGATAAGTATAATTTATATTAAATTATATTTCTGTACTGAAACAGCATGGTGAATATATAAATAGAAACAATTGATAAGCTCCACTCTGAACCACTTTGTACCTTAAATAAAAGGGACTGCTCCACAAGAGGAGACATATAAAAGTGTATATATATATATATATATATATATATGTATATATATATATATATATATATATATGAAAAGTATGCAACATAAGTAAAAAAATAATATATATATATATATATATATATATAATAAAAAATATATATATATAAATAAAATAAAAAAAAGTAAAAGGGAGTTGTAATAAATTGTAATAAATCTCCTGTT
>OW240916.1:140379939-140415710 GCA_933207985.1 Pelobates cultripes | reverse complement strand
TTCAATCTATAACAGTGAAAAAAGTGTTTTGTTTTTTTAAATCAAGCTTTGTGTCACCAGATCTAATTGGTGGCACTGGTCAGCGTATCCACTGTTAGCGTAACACACCCGCTTTAAGGACACTGACTGCTATTCAATCTATAACAGTGAAAAAAGTGTTTTGTTTTTTTAAATCCAAGCTATTGTGACACCAGATCTAATTAGTGGCATTGGTCAGCGTATCCACTGTTAGCGTAACACACCCGCTTTAAGGACACTGACTGCTATTCAATCTATAACAGTGAAAAAAGTGTTTTGTTTTTTTAAATCCAAGCTTTGTGTCACCAGATCTAATTGGTGGCACTGGTCACCGTATCCACTGTTAGCGTAACACCCGCTTTAAGGACACTGACTGCTATTCAATCTATAACAGTGAAAAAAAGATTATTTTTTTTTTAAATCCAAACTATTGTGACACCAGATCTAATTAGTGGCACTTGTCAGCGTATCCACTGTTAGCGTAACACACCCGCTTTAAGGACACTGACTGCTATTCAATCTATAACAGTAGAAAAAGTTTTTTGTTTTTAAATCCAAGCTATTGTGACACAGGATCTAATTAGTGGCACTTGTCAGCGTATCCACTGTTAGCGTAACACACCCGCTTTAAGGACACTGACTGCTATTCAATCTATAACAGTGAAAAAAGATTATTATTTTTTTTAAATCCAAACTATTGTGACACAGATCTAATTAGTGGCACTTGTCAGCGTATCCACTGTTAGCGTAACACACCCGCTTTAAGGACACTGACTGCTATTCAATCTATAACAGTGAAAAAAAGTGTTTTGTTTTTTTAAATCCAAGCTATTGTGACACCAGATCTAATTAGTGGCACTGGTCAGCATATCCACTGTTAGCGTAACACACCCGCTTTAAGGACACTGACTGCTATTCAATCTATAACAGTGAAAAAAGAGTTTGTTTTTTTTAAATCCAAGCTATTGTGACACCAGATCTAATTAGTGGCACTGGTCACAGTATCCACTGTTAGCGTAACACACCCGCTTTAAGGACACTGACTGCTATTCAATCTATAACAGTGAAAAAAGTTTTTTTTTTTTAAATCCAAGCTATTGTGACACCAGATCTAATTAGTGCCACTTGTCAGCGTATCCACTGTTAGCGTAACACACCCGCTTTAAGGACACTGACTGCTATTCAATCTATAACAGTAAAAAAAGTTTTTTGTTTTTAAAAAAGATTATTTTTTTTTAAATCCAAACTATTGTGACACCAGATGTAATTGGTGGCACTGACTGGGGAAATGGGCACAGTATGCACTGTGAGCCTGACACAGAAGCTGGCAGCAGTGGCAGACAACTGACTGCTATTCAATCTATAACAGTGAAAAAAGTTTTTTGTTTTTAAATCCAAGCTATTGTGACACCAGATGTAATTGGTGGCACTGACTGGGGAAATGGGCACTGTGAGCCTGACACAGAAGCTGGCAGCAGTGGCAGACAACTAAGTGCAATTACATTACATAGAAAAAAAAATAAAAAAAAGCATACCCTTATCCCTAACCTAGCTATGCTTTTCCCTATCTTATGAACAGCAGCTACACTTTCCCTCCTCTTACTAAGCATGCAGCTTGAGAATGAATCTAAAATGGATGCTGTCCAGTAGGTGGGAGGGTCTGCTAGGGAGGCTGTGCTGCTAATTGGCTGGAATGTGTCTGCTGACTGTGAGGTACAGGGTCAAAGTTTACTCAATGATGACGAATAGGGGGCGGGTCGAACCGCGCATATGTTCGCCCGCCGTGGCGAACGCGAACATGCTATGTTCGCCGGGAACCGTTCGCCAGCGAACCGTTCGGTACATCACTACTTAGATGTTTGTAATAAGTTTTTCTTAGCAGGAACTCAGGAACCAGGTAAGGTGAAGTGTTAAAATAAACATTTATTTGGTATAAAATAATAAAAGCAGAAATGGCTGACACAGCAGCTAGCACAACACGTTTCGACCCTCCAGGGTCTTTTTCAAGTGCAGTATATCCTCCCATTTGCTGACCCACCTATATATGCCTCCAATTTACCATACTGGAGACAGGTGTAGCAGCAGGAAATGGTAATTGAATGTCCATATTTGGTCATTGCAGGAAGCATCTCACCACCACTAAGATACCCTATGTAATGGTAAACGATGGTCTAAAGAAAATCACGCCCATAGACATTCGTCAAGAATTTGCAAACTTCTATGCTAGATTATATAATTTGAAAGAAGATAGGAGTACCCATAATGTTAGCATAGAAGATATAACTCAATTTTTAAGTCAAGCTGAATTACCCCAGATTACTAATATGCAACTAGACACACTACTCAAGCCCATTGAGCTCACAGAGGTGTTAGATATAATTTCTAAACTACCACAGGGGAAGTCACCGGGAGCAGATGGGTTGACGAATTCCTATTATAAAAAAATATGCCCAGGATTTAGGCCCGCATCTCTTAAAAGTTTTCCATAGGGCTACGACCACAGGTATATTTTCAACGGAGATGCTCCGTGCTACCATAGTAACTATTCCAAAGCATGATAAGTCCTTTGATGCATGTAAAAATTATCGCCCAATATCACTTTTAAATGCCGATGTGAAGATCTACGTGAAGATCTTGGCAAACAGGCTTAACGGGATGTTACCATCCCTCATTGGAGATGACCAGACAGGGTTTATACAAGGGAGACAGGGGTTGGATAATACTAGAAAACTTGCATTGATATTGGAGCACTTAAGGGGGCCAGAGGAGGCGGACTTTTACTAGTATTAGATGCTGAAAAAGCTTTTGACCGCCTCAGCTGGCCCTTGTGTGCATATGGGCTCCCACAACAACTATTGAAAATGATTTTTGCTTTATACTCAGGTCCTTCAGCCCAAGTGTTACAGGCGGGCTTCATGTCGGCGGGCTTCAGGTCTGATCCGTTTAAGTTAACTAATGGAATGAGGCAGGGGTGCCCGTTGTCCCCATAACTGTATGTGCTGGCACTAGAGCCCCTTTTGCGAATCATCCGAAATCAACCCCATATAAAAGGTATTCAAGTTAAAGGAATAGAATACAAAATTAGTGCCTTCGCGGATGATATTTTACTCTATATCACCGACCCCATTAATACCCTTCCTACACTTCTGCAGATAATAAAGGAATATGGCCTTTGTTCTTATTACTTATTAAACACTATTAAAACGCAGGCCTTAGGAATAGATTTACCCTCTCAAGCTATAGATATGTTACATAAGACATATCCCTTTGAATGGAGACGTGATAACATCAAATACTTATGGATAATATTTGCTAGAAGACTTACTGATCTGTGTGCAGGTAACTATATTAGGGTATGGAAGGAGTGTAAGCAAACTTTGATAAAATGGAGATCCCTTTTTCTTACCTGGACCGAAAGAATAGCAGCTATTAAGATGTCTATACTTCCTAGATTGCAATATGTTTTTCAGAATCTTCGGTTATTTATGCTACAGTCTTATTTTAAAACGATTCAGAAGGATATGACCAATTTTATCTGGGACAAGGGGAGATCCCGAGTATCCATGAAACTGTTGAGAGCACCGGTTAGAGCAGGAGGCCTGGCAGTTGCTGATGTTCGCATTTATTACCATGCATCCATATTGGCTGCAGTTATACTGCACTTTATTGACCACCCCGCCCCCCCCCCCACCCCAGTGGATCGAATTGAACAACATATGATGTCACCATATGACATCACTCATATATTATGGCTTCCTAAATAGTTACGACCACCCTTAAAAGCAGTTCCTGCCCAAATTGCTTTGTTAATACAAATCTGGGATAAATATAGATACAAGCTGAGCAGCAAATATCCAATTTCCCCTGCTACTCCTACGGAGGCTCTCACGTATTGCATTCCCACCTTTTATGCTAAACCATGGCGGGAGAGGGGTCTCACACATTTAATGGGACAAGTGGAGATTGGTACACCCCATATAGGGGGAAGCATTAATGTTTCATAAAGATGTTATCGCACTGTTTTAATACATTTCGATTTCAAGTAGGTTAGCACTAAATAAAATTTTATGCCCCAGTTATATTGAAATTTGCAATCTAAATGTGATTATACTGATAAAGGCCATATTGAGTACCAAAGTACTGTGTATTATTATGGATTACTATGGATAATTATGGTTTATTGTGTAGTAAATGATATAAGATGCTTGGATGTCCTCCCTCCCCCCTTCCCTGCCTTTTGTCTTCTGTACCCTTGTCTTTTATAAATCAAATAAAAATGGTCAAATGTTAAAAAAAAAAATCATTAATTGAATGTAGTGATAACAGTCTTGAAATAAACGATTACAGATTGATGTAGTGGTTGCAGTGCTGTGAAGCTGTGGGTGAAAACTTTAGTTTTTATGCAATCACTTTCAGCAGTTTGACAAAATGCAATAGTTCCTTGGCTCTCTAAATCTACCTCCCCTTTTCGAGACTTGATAATGAAGATGTTCTGTAATGCATTCTTTAATATTTTTTCAAAATGTTTTAAATAAATGTTTAAAATCCACTTGAACTTTTTGCAAACTGGAAAAAATGTAGACCAACACAAATATGTTGTTTGTTCTTTAAACCTATTTTACTTTTATAAGCATAATAACTTATTTAGTTTTATAACCAATCTAACACAACACAAATTGAGTACGAATCCAAATTGCACTCTTGAGTTTGCAAAACCAACCATTAAGAGATACTGTGCAATACTACTGTACTTGGGATTTAAAGACCTGTGAAAACACTATGATTGTCTAAGGTGTTGACAGATAATTTGGTGCTCCCCAGGACATACTTGTCGTGGGTTTTCTCAAATAGACATTTTATATGATCTCCAGGTCTAAGAGAACCACTGATCTCTGGAATTAAAGAAGGGATTAATGTACCAGATAGAATAGATAATTCTTCTCTAGGGATGTTTCATGCATTTGCAAATCTAAGACCACCGTATGCAAATCAAATAAATGTACATAGGAATTAGGTGTAAAACCATATAAACTTAATGTTGGCAATTTGACCTGAAAAATACTTTCTACAAGTATGAATGGAATTTAGGTTTTGTTGTTTTTTTTGGATGTGATTGATATTGAGGAAAACACATGTAACATATTTAGATATACAAAAAAGGCTAAATCATTCATATGTTGCTCTTTAATATACAAATAATTATATTAGAAAAAAAATATTTAGGTTTAATTACAAATTATATTTAACGGGCTATCTATGTTATTTTGCATAACTGTTTCATTACACTGAGCAGTAACCAAACCACAATATGTTTTTACCCTCTCAAATATGGGTTTCATAGTGTTACCTTTTGTATAGCAAACAGGGCCGTCTTTAATATTGATTGGACCATGGGCAAGCATCTGCTTGGGCCCCTGGGCATGCAATCACTCCCTCCACCCCAACCCAGAGGCGAAACTAATGTAGAGAGTGCCTTGGTGCAAAAAAATAATAATTCAGGCCTGCCCTGTAGCACAAGAGTAAAGAAAAGATAGATCCCCATCTGTCATACAACTCCTGCGATGCTATGCCAGGTGGGGATCTACCATCCTTGCAGGGTTGTATTTTTGAGCAGTGTTTGTGCAATTGAATGTCAGCATGTTATTGTATAGAGTGTATGTGTGCATGTAGGGGTGTATTTGTATGTACTGTTACCATTGGAATGCAGTGGTATACTTGTGTGTAGTGTTTGCGTTTGAATGCAGTAATGTGTGATTGTCTGTAGTGTTGGCTTTTAAATGCAGGTGTACTTTTGTGTGTAGAGTTGGTGTTTGTATATAATTTTAGTGTTTTAATACAGGAATGTGTTTGTATGTAATGTTTGTATTTGCATGCAGGGGGTTGTTTGGATGTAGTGTTGTGTACATTTGTGTGTAGTATTGGTGTTTCAGCAAACTGGTGTGTTTGTATGTAATGTTTGTGTTTGCAGGGCTCTGTTTGCATGTTGTGTGATTTCTATAACACATATACACATACACATTAACACGCAGATACACACATAGGCACACTGACACATGCTCACACCTTGACACATACTGGCACATACACACACACACTCAGATACACACCCTTTGACACACAGATACAAGCACTTTGATACACACACACACTGGCACATCCACACACAGAGGTACACACACACACTGACACAGGTATGTACACACACACTCAGATACACACATACATAAAGGTATAAATGCAGGGGTGTATATGTGTACAGTGCTAGAGATGGAGTGTATTTGTGTTGGCATTAAAATGCTGGGATGTATGCATTACCACACACTCAGATGCACACTTACACACACTGACACATACATACACACACACACACACAGGTACACATACACACTGACACACAAGTACACATACACAGGTATACATACACACAGAAACACTGACACACAGACAAACACAGCCAGATACAAACACTGACACAAACACAGCCAGATACACACACTGACACAAACACAGCCAGATACACACAAGGACATAAACACAGCCAGATACACACACACATATATGTGTACATTTACATATTTTAATCTCTGCCTTCTAGCAGCTCTTGGACAGCAACTCCCAGCAACCTTGGCCATAATAATGTCTCAACTCTGTTCTTACATACCCTGGTCCAGAATTTGGCAAAAGTGACATTTGGAAATGGTATACAGCCTTTGATAACACTTGATGCAATAATATGTTAAAATAAATACTTTTAAAATGTATATTTAATAGGGAACTGTCAGGTTCTTCTAGGATTTTTAACATGTACTTATTCCCTATGTGTTACATTACAAACACCAACACTTGAATAAAAGTGATATCAGAAATAAGCAAAACAAAAAAACAAAACATATTTAGCCACCCTCCTGTCTCCTTACCTTTTGGGTACAGAAAGGTGGCTTCCCTGGGGTCCAGTGGGAGCTTGTTGGCACAGGCTGATGGGAGTCTGCCTCAGCTTTCTCAGTCCCTCTCCCCAACAATGCTTGCATCCTCCTCCGTGTGGTGTGTGCCTCCTCCCCAGCGGCACTGAGGAGGAAGTGATCTGACCTCACTTCCTCCCAGCATGCCACGGAGAAGAAAAGGGATCACAGGGCAGTGTGTGAGGGGCTAGCTGTGTGTTTGTATTCAGCCAACCCCCATATTACAAGGGCCCGGTCCAGAGCAGTATTAAAGGGCTGTGGCCCCTGATTACCTCAGGCCCCTGATTACCTCATGGGGCAGATGCCTTAGGGCCCCCAGGAGTAACTGGGCCCGGGGCAGCTGCCCCTTTTGCCCCTCCTTAAAGACAGCCCTGATAGCAAAAGGCATTTGTGTGTGAAATAGGGTTACACAAGTGATTTAACCCCTTAAGGACACATGACATGTGTGACATGTCACGATTCCCTTTTATTCTAGAAGTTTGGTCCTTAAGGGGTTAAGGGATAAAGAAAAGGGGAATAAGTGAAGGAAGGGGAAAATATAAGGGGTACAAGTGAGGGATATGGAGAACGAAGAGTGAGAGATGTAGAGAAAGAAGAGTGAGGGATGTGCAGAACTAAGATGAGTACAAGTGAGGGATGTGGAGAAAGAGGGGAGCAAGTGAGAAAGGGAAGTAAGAAAGGGGGAAGTGAGGGACATGGAAAAATGTGAGTAGAATGAGGGAAGAGGAGAAAGAAGAGGGGTAGATGTGAGGAATGTGGAGAAAGAAGAGGGGAACAAGTGAGAGAAGGGGAGAAAGAAGAAGGAAACAAATGAGAGAAGGGGTGAAGAGGGGCATAACTGGGGAAAGGGGGAGAGGAACAGATGTGAGGGAGAGATAAATGCATATAGGTGAATGGAAAGAGATAAAGAGGGGTAGATGGAACTAGAAACACAGTGCACAAACACACCGATATATGCACACTGAATACCCATACATGCACACTAAAACTTCACACAAATAGGCTTCTGCGTGCACACACTAGCAATCTGTAGAATGTACACCATTTTGGTCAAACATTAGCACTCTACACAAATACACCTGTACTTCACATGTACTCGGATATGCACAAATATGCTCCCGGGGTGGATATTCTGTGATTGTAGGCGCTTGTGGTAGAATGAAATAAAAGACAATTATAGCAGCTTCCACACTTAAATAGGAACTCTCAAACCTACTGAAAATAGAATGTGTAAATAAACGCTATTGTGCAAACAAATGCCAAATAGTGAGAGGTGTGTAGCGCTTAAACAGATAAACACTTACTCCTAGAATTCTTAGGAGATGTAAACAATGGATGGTAAAATCCTAAAAGGAGACATATAAAATATGGTGCAATATAGTTGGTATAGTGGTGAGAGAAGTAACATATACTGGATTCACTCACGTGGTTTAGAGCCTCTTAAGGACCTGCTCTGATCTCATCCGCTTTTGTGTCCTTAAGGTGACACACACCCTAAACTTCCATATTAGGCAAAAGCCTCAATAATGGAGACAACAAATTGGAGAGAACAGGGAAGCAGTGCCAGCCCTGGTGTAGAAATCCTTGGTATAATAAAGTGCAGAATAAAAATAAAGGTTGCTTCTCACCTTATGAAGAGCCTATGACTGGGCTCCAAGTTTGTAGATATTGTGTCAAATTAGAATGACACAGCCCTTCTTTAAGCAGCATAGATGTTCCACCAGGCTTCTTTGTGAAGTAAAAGTAACATTTATTGTAACATATATTAAAACAATAAAATCAATAAAAGAATACACTTAGGTGCAGGTGGTGTCCAAGACGCGTTTCGCCGATATAATTCGGCATTATCAGTTGGTATTTGGAATGCTGCTAGTTCGGGTTTAAATAGCCCTTAAAGGGATGTTAATTGATAAATGACGTCCGTGATATGTCCAATCACGGACGCTCATATCGGTGGAGGTATGGGGAGTGAGCTTTTGATAATATTTCCTATACTGTGAGGTCATCGCGCACGCGTCACATGCGGAAGTAAACAAAGTCCAGAGGTAGACTGCGTGTGTAGACAGATCACATATCATGGACACAAATATGCTCCTACATACACATTTCCATTCAGCCATCCAACAAGTCACATACTTTAAGATGATCATAATCCTCAATAGGGATGTGCATGGTCAAAATATTTGGTTCGGTTTGGCATTCCGAAATTCGGGACTTCGGCACTTAGGTTCGGCACTTCTGAAATTCTGATCTTCGGAACTTGGTCACTTCGGATATGTTCCCTTGCAGCCGCTTAGTAGATAACGCCCTAATTCCCACGGTATTAGGGAGCTATCTACCAAAAGGCTGAAAGACCTAAATTGGTCTTTCAGTCAAATTTTATAATACTAAGATTACTTAGTATTAGTAAATTCTGCCCCTAATCCCTACACCGCGAGTAGGGTCATGTCTCGTAAACATATGTTAAAAAAAAATAAAAAATCCCCCCCCCCTCCGGAGCCCCCACACGTACCACGCAAGAGGGGGCTATTAAACTGAAGGGGGGACCTATTGCCCCTCCCCGGCTCCAACTCCTGAGCGGCAAGTGGAGGCCCTAAATGACAATGTGCCCTAGTGTCCCAATGTCTCACAGTGTTCCCATGACTCTTAAGTGCCCCCTAGAGGGGACACTAGGAGACATGGGGCACTGAGACACATGGGGCACTGAAACATTGTGATACATTGAGACACTGTGATACATAGAAGACATGGGGACAAGAAGGGACACTGGGACACATGGGGCACTGAAACACTGTGATACATAGGGGACATAGACACTTGCGGATACTGGGAGACATGAGGACACTGGAAGACTAGGGGACACTAAGACATTGGGAGACAGGGAGACACTGGCAACAATCCCTCTTTTATTCAGCAGAATAAATGTGAGTAGTTTTTTGGTGATTTTACAGAATTTTCTCTTAGGTCACTCCTTGTGATTTACAATCATACATAATTAATTATGCAAATTAGTAAGGCCATTTTTTTTTTCTAAGAAAGGTGGCAACCCTAACTATCCTTCACATACTCTTGCTTATGTATGGAAACTTTAGAGGGATGTATGGGAACACAACTTGTGCGGACTGGCTGACAATGAAATTAGGTAAAGCTGACTTTGTGCACAATGCAAATGATCTTGCTGCTTCAGTCTCTCTAACACTGTGACATGTTCCTTTTCTTCTACACTCACTACATACAGCTTTTCTCTGTCCCAGACTATATACCAGGAGCTTCTGCCTGCTAGTAAGGAGGTTATGAGAGGAATGGACCAGCGAGTGCTAGGGGGACAGTCCTTAGAAAGCGTGGAGCGAACTCATTGTTAGACACATTTATGCCAAGCTCAGGGTGCTGTCTGCATAGTTTGCTCTTAGTTGGCCAGCCTTCATGAAGGCCAGGCTTGCCTTCCAATTCTTTAGGAAGACACGCCCGCCTTTTAAGGCATGTTCGCCTCTTTCGGCAGTTCTGATTACATGATTTCCGTCAGTGGCCCACCCTTTTACCCCGTCCTGCTTCACCTGACACTGCTGTTAGGGGTATGGATTTACTTGAAAGATGAAAGCATAAATTAGAGAGAGATTAGCATAGAGTGTGTGTTTTATCATAGCTGCACCCTATGAATTTCCCTTCAGCACCACTTCCCTCAGATACATGACGATTGGTAGGTATGACTGTTTTAGTGTTTTTGGTCGATAAGATTCTGTAATTAGGCCCATCGTAATTGTCAGAACCAGGCCCACTGGGCTCTTAATCTTAACATGGGGGACCTATTGTCCTCCCCCTGGCCCCCACCCCTGAGCAGCGGGTGGGGGCCCTAAATACCAAATATTTCAGTGTTGGATTGTTAGGTCTTTTTATCCCAGGTTGTCTTTAGAAAATCAATGTATCCTTGCTTAGTTATCTTTGATTCTGCCACTGGGTTATAAAAAGAGATGTCACTTTATCTGTGATTGAGACTACAGTCTATGCTTAATCTGACACATTAGTAAGCACTCTTGTAGTTTTGCCACTATATCTCAGAAGCAGTGGAAGAACTACCGCTGCATGGGGCGCATAGTGTGTCCCATATAGCTCTTTAGCAGTGCAACCAGGTCCCTTTCATACATACACTTACTCACTGACCGACACACACACACAGACACTCATTGACAGACATACACTCACTGACAGACACACACTCACTCACAGACACACACACTCACTGACAGACATACACTCACTCACTGACATACATACATACACTTACTGACAGACAGATACACAAACACACAGAGACACTCACTGACAGACATACACTTACTCACTGACAGACATACACTCACTTACTGACAGACACACACACACACGCATTCACTGACAGATACACACACACAGACACTGATATACATACACTCACTGAGAGACACACACACACACACTGACAGACATGTACTCACTGACAGACATACAATCACTCACTGACAAACACACACACACACACATCCAGACAGACATACATACATACACTCACCTACAGACATACACTCACTGACAGACAGAAACACACACACAGACACTCACTCACAGACACACACACTCACTCACTGTCATACATACATACACTCACTCACTGACAGACACACACACACACAGACATACACTCACTGACAGACACACAGAAAGGCAGGCACTCACTTACAGACACACACACACACACTGACAGTCAAACACTTAAACACTCACCTCCCTGGGGTCCAGTGTGCGGCAGCTCCTCATTCCTCCAACCCACTGTTTAGTATGCCGGGGCCAGAATGACATCATATTCTGGCTCCCGGCATCACAGAGGCTGCGAGGGAGGAGTGAGAGGCTGCAAGAACAGCTTCCCTCACCGCTTGACTCTCCTCCAGTCACTGGCATTTAGTGGCAGAGCAGACACCTGTCATCAAGGTAAGCACAGCATCGGGGGCACCTTGAGGTGGCCAGATGGCTACCTCCTGGCCCACCTGTGACAGGGCTCCTATCAGCATCCCCACCTTCAGCGACTTGAGGATTGGCCCGGTGCTGGGGGTGGTTTCAGAGCCGCTCGCCCAGCGCTGTGGCCCCAGACAGGGAGAGTCCTTCAGGAAATATCCCGGTGGGCGCCCCCAGCAGGCAGATGCCCTAGGCAAATGCCTAGTTCGGTTGCGCTGGCCCTACCCCCAGCAGCCACTTCAGCCTTTATCCCCCTGCCACCAATGCACTGTTTGTGCATTTGAATATAAGCTTGTTTTTGTAAAGAGTATTTGTGTGCATGTAGGGGTGTATTTGTATGCACTGTTACCATTGGAATGTAGTGGTGTACTTGTGTGAAGTGTTTAGCGTTTGAATGCAGGGGGGTGTTTGTATGTAGTGTTGACTTTTAAATGCAGGTGTGCTTTTGTGTGTAGAGTTGGTCTTTGTATAAAATTTTAGCGCTGGCATATACACACACACTAGCACATACACACACTAAGATACACACTTTGACACACAGATACACAAACTTTGATACAGACACTGGCTGGTGCATACAGATACACACACTGGCACATCCACACACAGATATGCACACAAACACACAGGTACACAAGCAAAGGTGTATTTGTGTGCAGTGTTGGCGTTGAAATACTGGGATGTAT
The DNA here is from genome assembly GCA_933207985.1 of Pelobates cultripes. Classification (NCBI taxonomy): domain Eukaryota; kingdom Metazoa; phylum Chordata; class Amphibia; order Anura; family Pelobatidae; genus Pelobates; species Pelobates cultripes. Next base: position 140,403,061 of record OW240916.1, on the reverse strand, counting down.
GCATTGCCACATACACACAGATGCACACTTACACAAACACTGAGATACACAAAGGAACACAGACACACATGCAGTGGTGTATTTGTGTGCAATGTTGTCTGAAGGCAGGAGTGTATTTGTGTGCAGTGTTAGTGGCGGAATGCAGGGGTATATGTGTATGCAGTGTTAGCTCAGAAACACACACACAGGTACACATACACATTGACACACAAGTACAAATACACAGGTATACATTCACGCAGATACACATACACACATATGTACATACACAGAAACACAGATAGACACAAATAGCCAGATACACACCGACACACACAGACACACAGATACAGCCAGATACACAGCCAGAAACACACACACACACACGCACACATAGCCAGATGCACTGACTAAGACCCATGTACACACACATATATCAATTTATATCATATTTTAGCCACCCTCCTGACTCCTTACCTTTTGGGTACAGAAGGGCAGCTTCCCTGGTGTCCCGTGGGAGCTGGATAGCCCTGGCTGATGGGTGTCTGACTTCCTTAGTACCTCTCTTCCTTCTATGTGTGCCTCCTTCACCTCTTCCACCTCCCCAGGTGTGCTGTGTTACATGGGAGGAAGTGATCTTACCTCACTTCCTCACAGTAGGCAACATGAAAGGGGCCCGGTCTCAAGCATTCCTAAAGGGCCAGGGCCCCTGATTATATCAGGTGCCACAGCCTACCAGGTTTGGTCTCCGGGTTTGGTCTTTTGTCTTGGGGGCCCAGCTACTTTGGGCCCCCAAAGAGTAACTGGGCACAGGGCAGCTGCCCTGTTTCCCACCTTTAAAGACTGCCCTGCACCCACACCCTTGTATTTATATACACTACACACAAGTACACCCCTCCAAGTGGCAACAGTACATACAAACATACAACTGCATTTAAATGCCAACACTATGCACAAATAGACCTATATTTTCACATACAAAAATGCATTTCAGGGAGGTGGCTTCACCAGCTACTGCACCTTGCCCTTCACTCACACACACACACAGCCACCAAACATGTATAAACACCTTGATACACGGATACATGAACTGGCACATACACACACAGATACACACACTGGTGCATACACACACACACAGTCAGATATACACTGACACACAGATACACACACACCACACACTCAGATACACACTGGCACATACACTTAGATACATATGGACACATACAGCCAGAAAAACACACTGACATACCAATAAACACTGGCACATACACACACACACACTAAGATTAACACTGACAAACACAGTGTCACATGGACACACACACACACAATCTGACACACATAAACAATATACTTTATATATTTACATCCAGTCTCCTGTTAGCTTACCTTTGGTGTCCAGGTGCTGCCAAAGGCTGATGGGAATGAGCATGCATGCCAGCCTTTCCTCTGCCCCCCTGTCTTCATGCCAGCAGGGAGGGTGTCACAGGGCCCAGTTGGCTCTTAAAGGGCCGGCACTTGACCGGACCCCTCATACAATGTCCTGGAAATCACAAACACATAATCTGATATACACTGGATGTCAGATTGTATGTGATTTCTGGGGTATTGGATATGATTTGCGGGTGTCAGGGAGCTGCATTCAAAATGCAGGCGACATGGGATGTCTGCATACTCCATACAAAAGCAAGCTTACATTCAAACACACAAACACCGCTCGCAAATAGAACTGGAAGGAAGGGAGGGTACAAAAGATTCTTAACCAGGGCCCTTTCCACAGCCCAGAACCTTTATTATGCTGCAGTAGAACCACAAGAGTAGAGGATTTTTCTAACTGAATGGAAGTCCTTTTCTCTCCTCAATTCAACACCAGTAAATGAAATAAACTCTTGCTAGGAAACATAGGAGAAATATTTAAAAAAATATATACAGGGTAAGCAAAGCTCATATATTTTCTTTTTTTATACTTAATTAAATCAGTATGGTTGTTAGGGTCCTGATGAATGTTTTTATGTTTAATTGAAATGTTGACCAAAATATAAAGTACATTTTATTTTTCAAGAATAAGTCCTAGGAGCCATCCTTTCACTGATTGCACATTTTTTGCAGGATTAAGCACCAGGTAGGTATAATGTGCAGGTCCACAGCTGGATTGTATATGAATATAGTATAAAAGAGGAGCTCTATAAGGGATTAGATAGGTAGAAGAAATGGAAAATAGGAATGGAAGTATTAACATGGGAATTACAATTTAGAAAACAATCGGGATTAAACATTTGAGAAATAAAATTTGACAGGCTGATGTGAGCACAGGACATGTTATAGTGTGTAGAAGAAAACAGATGAAAAATGTGATGATGGATGTTGTGCCTTTCTTATTATTATAAGAATCTTAGTAGTAGTTTTTCATCAGAAAATGCTTTGCCCTCCCTGGGTGAACTTTTTAAAAATATCTATCAAAAAGTACTAGAAACCAGGTCATAGAATTGATGCCTTTGAACTGTGGTGTTGGCAAAAACTGCTTAGAATCCCTTGGATTGCAAGAAGATCCAATAAATCCATACTATAGGAAATCAAGACAAACTTTTCACTGGAAGCTATGATCATGAGGCTGAAGCTCAAATATTTTTGCCATATAATGAAAGGGCAGGATTCTCTAGAGAAGACTCTGATGCTGTGGAAGATGGAAGGCACACGAATAAGGGGACGACAGAGACGGAAATGGATAGATGAGGTCACTGAAGCCATGAACATGAAGTTGGTGGAGCTCAGAGACTGACAGATTTGCCTGGCGTGCTATGGTCCATATGGTCACGGAGATTCGGACAGGACTGAACGACTAAACAACAATAACAATTGAAGATTGGAAGTTAGCAAATGTTGTGTCCATTCAAAAGAAAGGTAGTAGGGAGGAGTCGGGCAACTACAGGCCAGTAAGCCATACTTCAGTAGTGGGGAAAGTAATGGAAACAATGTTAAAGGATAGGATTGTTGAACATCTAAAATCACATGGATTTCAAGATCAGAGACAACATGGGTTTACTTTAGGGAGATCATTGATTTTTTTTGATTGGGTAACGAAATAATAGATCAGGGTGGTGCAGTAGACATTGCTTACCTAGATTTCTGTAAGGCTTTTGACAGTGTTGCACGTAGAAGGCGTATCAATAAACTGCAATCTTTAAGTTTGGTTTCCAATATTGTTGAATGGGTAAGGCAGTGGCTGAGTGACAGGCAACAGAGGGTTGTAGTCAATGGAGTATATTTGAAGCATGGGCTTGTCACCAGTGGGTTACCTCAGGGATCTGTACGTGGATCCATTCTCTTTAATATTTTTATTAATGTATACCTGTGTATGTGTACTTGTGTGTCAATGTCTTGATGGTAAGGTATGTATTTTTGCTGATGATACTAAGATATGTAACATAGTTGATGTTCCAGGAGGGATAAGCCAAATGGCAAATGATTTAGGTAAACTAGAAAAATGGTCAGAACTGTGGCAACTGACAGTTAGTGTGGATAAGTGCAAGATAATGCATCTTGGACGTAAAAACCCAAAGGCAGAGTACAGAATATTTGATAGTGTCCTAACCGCAACATCTGAGGAAAGGGATTTAGGGGTAATTATTTCTGATGACTTAAAGGTAGGCAGACAATGTAATAGAGCAGCAGGAAATGCTAGGAGAATGCTTGGTTGTATAGGACGAGGTATTAGCAGTAGAAATAGGGAAGTGCTCATGCCATTGTACAGAACACTGGTGAGACCTCACTCAGTGCCGGACTGGGGATACAAAGCAGCCCTGGAAAAAAAAATTGTGCCAGCCCCATAAGTCACTGGGCCATATATTGTCGCGTGTAATATGTAAGGCTATGTCTTGCCAGGACAGATGATTGAGATATATATATATAAAAATACAAGTAGCTCCTGCACTCACGCTCCAGTGTCCCTTAACGGCCGGGTGCCAACCAAAAACAGCTTCAATATCTAAATAATCCAAGGGTATGGCTGCACTCACGTATTAAAAGTCCAAAGTTTAATGAAAAAACTATTTAAAATATCAAGTGATCAACGTTTCAGTCGCACAAGACTTTCATCAGGATCATAAGTTTACAATGACAAAACATTCATTTTATATACATATTAAAATTAATCCAATTAAGCAAATTAAACAAATTAACCAAATTAATAAATTAAGTAACCAGCTTACCCACAGTGGAAAAACCGCCGTGTTTCCGGCGTCCTACAGTGCCAAGTGCGCATATTCCGTGGAGCTCCACCCTCTCTAGTGACGTCATTACGTAATGACGCAAGCTGTTCGTCGCCATAGCGACGCGAGTAACTAGAGCGTCGCTATGGAAACAAAACATAGAACGGCATATTGAGCTAATCGTGCAGGTTAAGACAAGCCACATTTAGCCCGAAATGATTAGAAATGTGAATGTGAATGAATATCTGTGATTTTAGTAATATGTGTTAGCCTGAAAATGGCTAAAGCTTATAAAGCTATGCAAGTGACAGTCAGATAGGCATAAATTGAATTAAAAACCAAAATACAGTGTAGATAAATAATACATATGTGCAATATTCTCAATATAACATCTAATAAATAGACTATATGGTCTGTACACATAAAAAAAGTGCAAGTGTAGTGTTGCAATAAAGTGCCAAAAGTTGTATTATAAAGTGCATTAGTGAGTATTTAAAGTGCCAATACAAAGTGACATTCACAACTACAAGTGTAAAAACATATATAGTATTCACTTATATATTAATAAGATATACTAAAAAACAGTTAAAAAGAGACTGATCACATATTATATAAATAACAAGCACATCAACAAAGTATTTTTATATTCAATAAACATGGTGAGACACCCTAAATCTATAAGGGTCAATAATAGCATAGTGTTATAGCAGATAACTAGATATTGCTCACACTGATAATTCAAACACATTACTTATGCTTGCTATTTTGACTGCCACGATAGTGGCCAGTGTCTCAAAATGTCACAATTGAACATAAAAACAATTTTAAAATTCAATGAACCTCGCTGGGATTATGTAACTAATAGTTAACTAAAAAAACAAAGTATTATAAATTATTTTAGAACCCAGATATATAAAGTACCTATAAAATATGGTACCTATAGAGTTTTAACAGGGTTATAGCTACACAATAGAAAACAACTCAACAACGTGAATATTGTAGACATTTCAGAGTAAGCCAAATTTTGATTATAAAAAGGAATGAAAAGAAATATGTTCATTTAGGCCTTTTGGAGAGACTGTATCTAACTCATAAATCCAACAGGTCTCTCTATTCAGAATAATTTTTCCCCGATCACCTGCTCTGTTGGATACTGGGATATGGTCAATAGCCACAAATTTCAATGCGGATAGCGGATGTTTGTGTTCCCAGAAATGTTTAGCCACGGGTTTATCGGAAGATCCATCTCTATATGCTAATCTGATACTGGAGCTATGTCACCTGATTCTCTCACATAGTACAGTCTCTGTCTTACCAATATATGCTAGACCACATGGGCATATTAACTTATAAATAACATGAGTTGTTTTACATGTGATGGTCTTCTTGATAAGATATTGTTTATTCGTGTGCGGGTGAGAGAAGGTCTTTGATGGCATCATGTGACCACATGTGACGCAGCCTAGACAGTGCACAGAACCTCGATTCTGAGTTGTGATGTGTTCTATGTAACTTGAGGTGGGGTCCGTGTGGACTAAGAGATCTTTCAAGTTCTTATTCCTTTTGAAACAAATCAATGGTTTTTCATGGAAGACCTCGGGGAGGGTGTCATCTGCTCCCAAGATTCTCCAATTTTTTCTAATGGTTGAAGAAATCAATGTAGTAGACTGATGATGCGTAGTAGGGAAAACTAATTTCTGAATAGCTTTGTTGTTGGACTCTTCTCTATTAGGTACTCGTGAGTTTCTCGCTTCTTCCAGTGCTTTATCAAGGGTAGATCGCTTGTATCCACGTTCCAAAAATGTGTCTGTCATTTCCAACAGCTGTTTCTCTCTGGTGGCATCCTTGGAATTGTTGCGCATCACCCTCAGAAACTGTGCCTTGGGGAGGGATTTAATAAGTGCTTGTGGATATGCACTTTGTGCATGTAACAACGTGTTACGGTCCGTTGTCTTAGTATAAAGGCTATATTCCAGCCTATCATCACCGACAGAAAACTCTACGTCCAAATATTGGACCTTTTCGGAACTGATGTGTGCTGTCAGTCTAATTGGTGTAGATAACCTGTTTAATCCCTCGACCATGGCTTCTGCTTCTGATTCAGTGCCTTTCCATATGATCAGGAGGTCATCTATGTACCGATAGTATCCCAGTATTAGGTGGCCATATGGTGCCAGGATGTACTGTTTTTCATATATATACATGTATGCATTGGCATACATGGGGGCCATGGCTGCCCCCATTGATGTACCGGACACTTGTTGATACCATTGGCTCTCAAAGCGGAAATAATTTTTTTCTAAAGTGAGAGCCAAAACCTCCAAAACAAATTCGATGGGTGGACCCTTGTACACTGTTGAAGCTGTGAGTACTTGACGCATAGAGTCTATTCCTGCTTCATGCGGGATCACTGTATATAAACTCCATACATCCATTGTGATAAGTATCGGTTGGTGATTAGAAAAACTTATCTCCTTAATCTTGGACAATAGTGTTGGAGTATCTTTAATGCAGGTCTCCAATTGTTCGATGGGCCCTTTGAATAAAAAATCAAGCCATATGGCTAATGGCTCAAGAATTCCATGGATTGCAGACACTATTGGGCGTCCAGGGGGTTTCTGGGCACTTTTGTGTATCTTCGGGATACTATATATAATGGGACTGCGTGGATAAGGTTGATTAAGAAATTGAAATAAATCAATATCTATGAATCCTGCTTTTAATCCCATTGAAAGTGTGTCATGAATAATCCCTTGAAAAATTGTCGTAGGATCTCTTTCCAAAAGTTGGTAGGTACTTGTATCCTGTAGTTGACTTTTCATTTCATTGGAATAATCAACATAGTCCATGATAACTATGCCTCCCCCCTTGTCCGCTGCCCGTATGATCATAGACGAATCTTCCACTAAATTGTTGATCCATTGTCTCTGCCTTTTCGTGATGTTATGCCTCACTCGAGTAGATCGAGACATTGTGGTATGTGCCTCCTTATTAGTCAATGACAAAAAGGTCTTAATGGAAGATTTATTGGTCGGTGGATGAAACGTTGACTTTGACCGGAATTGTTTCTCAGTATCCTTATTCATTGTAGCAGTATTCTCACTCTTGCTAAAATAGTCCTTTAACCGTAAGTTCCTCCCAAACTTAAACCATTCCACTTCCCACATAAATTGGTTTGCTCTGGCCGTAGGGACAAATGACAGACCTCGACTGAGTAGATCTGTTTCTTCCTGTATTAACGGCCTGTGGGACAGATTGAAAATAGGGATCACTTCTTGAGTGGTGGTTTGCCTCTTGGCATCCCTTTTTGTTTTACCACCTCTCCTTGTTCTGCGTTTCCTCTTACTCGGCTCCATTTCTGCGTTCTCTAAAAAAAGAGCAGGAGTCTGAGGTGTTGTTTCATTATGTTCATTGTCAGAGGCCGACTCACCAGATGTCGTGTCTATGGTTACAATCCGTGGTTTAGTGATCCTTTTACGTGGTCTCCTAGGTCTCTGTGGGTTACTGCCAGACAACCATCGATAAACCCGATGGTCAAGATAGTCTTGTTGGACTCTTTCAAATTTAAGCTTTTTAAACTTGATAAGTTCATTTTTATATTTTAACAAATCCTTCTGCAATTTATGCAACAATTTCTGCCCTTCCGTGGAGGCTAACAGAATAGCATGTTCAATTTCTACTGCTAAGATCTTTTTATCCACTTCAACCAAATCTTTTATTCAAAGGGCCCATCGAACAATTGGAGACCTGCATTAAAGATACTCCAACACTATTGTCCAAGATTAAGGAGATAAGTTTTTCTAATCACCAACCGATACTTATCACAATGGATGTACAGAGTTTATATACAGTGATCCCGCATGAAGCAGGAATAGACTCTATGCGTCAAGTACTCACAGCTTCAACAGTGTACAAGGGTCCACCCATCAAATTTGTTTTGGAGGTTTTGGCTCTCACTTTAGAAAAAAATTATTTCCGCTTTGAGAGCCAATGGTATCAACAAGTGTCCGGTACATCAATGGGGGCAGCCATGGCCCCCATGTATGCCAATGCATACATGTATATATATGAAAAACAGTACATCCTGGCACCATATGGCCACCTAATACTGGGATACTATCGGTACATAGATGACCTCCTGATCATATGGAAAGGCACTGAATCAGAAGCAGAAGCCATGGTCAAGGGATTAAACAGGTTATCTACACCAATTAGACTGACAGCACACATCAGTTCCGAAAAGGTCCAATATTTGGACGTGGAGTTTTCTGTCGGTGATGATAGGCTGGAATATAGCCTTTATACTAAGACAACGGACCGTAACACATTGTTACATGCACAAAGTGCACATCCACAAGCACTTATTAAATCCCTCCCCAAGGCACAGTTTCTGAGGGTGATGCGCAACAATTCCAAGGATGCCACCAGAGAGAAACAGCTGTTGGAAATGACAGACAAATTTTTGGAACGTGGATACAAGCGATCTACCCTTGATAAAGCACTGGAAGAAGCGAGAAACTCACGAGTACCTAATGGAGAAGAGTACAACAACAAAGCTATTCAGAAATTAGTTTTCCCTACTACGCATCATCAGTCTACTACATTGATTTCTTCTACCATTAGAAAAAATTGGAGAATCTTGGCAGCAGATGACACCCTCCCCAAGGTCTTCCATGAAAAACCATTGATTTGTTTCAAAAGGAATAAGAACTTGAAAGATCTCTTAGTCCACACGGACCCCACCTCAAGTTACATAGAACACATCACAACTCAGAATCGAGGTTGTGTGCGCTGTCTAGGCTGCGTCACATGTGGTCACGTGATGCCATCAAAGACGTTCTCTCACCCGCACACGAATAAACAATATCTTATCAAGAAGACCATCACATGTAAAACAACTCATGTTATTTATAAGTTAATATGCCCGTGTGGTCTAGCATATATTGGTAAGACAGAGACTGTACTATGTGAGAGAATCAGGGGACATAGCTCCAGTATCAGATTAGCATATAGAGATGGATCTTCCGATAAACCCGTGGCTAAACATTTCTGGGAACACAAACATCCGCTATCCGCATTGAAATTTGTGGCTATTGACCATATCCCAGTATCCAACAGAGCAGGTGATCGGGGAAAAATTATTCTGAATAGAGAGACCTATTGGATTTATGAGTTAGATACAGTCTCTCCAAAAGGCCTAAATGAACATATTTCTTTTCATTCCTTTTTTATAATCAAAATTTGGCTTACTCTGAAATGTCTACAATATTCACTTTGTTGAGTTGTTTTCTATTGTGTAGCTATAACCCTGTTAAAACTCTATAGGTACCATATTTTATAGGTACTTTATATATCTGGGTTCTAATATAATTTATAATACTTTGTTTTTTTAGTTAACTATTAGTTACATAATCCCAGCGAGATTCATTAAATTTTAAAATTGTTTTTATGTTCAATTGTGACATTTTGAGACACTGGCCACTATCGTGGCAGTCAAAATAGCAAGCATAAGTAATGTGTTTGAATTATCCTTGTGAGCAATATCTAGTTATCTGCTATAACACTATGCTATTATTGACCCTTACAGATTTAGGGTGTCTCACCATGTTTATTGAATATAAAAATACTTTGTTGATGTGCTTGTTATTTATATAATATGTGATCAGTCTCTTTTTAACTGTTTTTTAGTATATCAGAAGACCTGCCCCAAGGGCCTACAGCAGACCCAGGTGTCTGCCCGGCCCCAGGTGCCGACGGCCCACCGGGAAATTTCCCGGTATCCCGGTGGGCCAGTCCGGCCCTGACCTCACTTGAAGTATTGACCAAAGTACTGGAGACCACAGGAACTCTTGCATCACTTACAACTCTTAAATAGTTAGACTCCGGAGGAATCCAATAACTCTCTGGTGATACCTACAATCGAATTTAGATAATAGCAGCACTTTATAAAATCCACAGAGGTTATTCCTGTGCTTATGCTTGAAATCCTATGAGCATGAAAGTCCCCACCTCAAATGGTAAATCAAGTGGCAGTTATTTGCTAAGTTGTCTGGGATTTTTTTTGTCTATAAATGTGTGAATATATCCAGTAAAAACATGAAAAGTCCCACAAACAAAAAACAAAATTTAATTTCATCCCTAGAAATTTTGAGACAGGTTTTACATTGTTTAGTAGGGTTCACATTTCCTTCACTTTGTTCAACTGAAAAGAAATAAAAATCCTCGCAAGTGACAACAAAACAAGCAAGTATTTTATTTAACTTTAAATGTTTTAACCTGTCCTTTAAACAATGCAAGTGAAATATAACAAAAGGAGTAAGGGTTAAGTTCCTGAACCTACTGTGTTTCTAAAGTTACCATTTTCTTAGATTATGTTTGTCTGACTACCACATGATGCAACTTATCTTTGATGAGACAGAGTGACATTTTACCAATCTCAATAACACCTGGTAAATGCCTCCTGTTGACAGTAGTACTGTGTTTTAATGAACAAATAAATGGCTTATCTACCCTTCTTGGCAAGGAACCCTAGCTATTGAGGCAAAGCAGTAGCTCTCCCAGTGTTAGTTGGGCTAATTGACTCTTTGGAAGAAGTTAAATCACATTATCCCCTGTGGGATGAATGTTTGCCAGTAATCAATAGCTCAACAAGATCCACATGGCAGGTAATTAACTGGAAAGTAATTAATACCCATCAAATGTTTATTAACTGTTTCCAATTCTTTAACTGAAAATGCTATCGTACAGAGAACAGCGATATAGAATTTCAGGACGTTTGGTTTTCTACACAGTTTCAATAAAAATGTACATGTTAAAACAATTATTGATAAGATTTGTGTTCACCGTAATTGTAACCTCTGTTTGACAAGTATTGATAAAGCCAAAAGTAATGGGAACTGCATTGATAATGGAATTTAGAAAATGTGTGATGCAAAGAAACACGCTGATCAAAAGGTTTGTGTGCATGGATCTATAAATATACTAAAACAAAAGGGTAATTTGTAATTTAATTCTACTATGCAGTTAATGTGGTTAACCACTTAGCAGGAAAAAAAATACAATAGTGCTATACTTTTCATAATGTTCTTTACTGCCTAACAATAAACATTAAATATGTTAAAGGACCACTATAGTGCCAGGAAAACATACTCCTTTTCTTGGCACTATAGTGCCCTGATGGTGCCCCCATTCTCAGGGTCCCACTCCCGTGGCGCTGAAGGGGGAGGAAAGGGTTAATCCGGCGTTGGGACTCTCCTCCCTCTTCTGACGTCCCTGGCTGTGCGCGAATTCAGCCAGTCCATAGGAATGCTTTCCTATGGACGCTGGCATCTTCTCACTGTGAAAATCACAGTGAGAAGCGCGGAAGCACCTCTAGCGGCTGTCAATGAGACAGCCACTAGAGGTTGGATTAACCCATAGGTAAACATAGCAGTTTCTCTGAAACTGCTATGTTTACAGCTGCAGGGTTAACCCTAGATGAACCTGGCACCCAGACCACTTCATTAAGCTGAAGTGGTCTGGGTTCCTATAGTGGTCCTTTAAATATGTTTAAAAAAATTCCAAGAACTGGTAAACAAAATGTAGACAGTCTGAGATTTTTGAAATGCATGTCCAAGTTTTTGTTTAGCCAACAAATCAGTACAAGTAGTAAGAATAAAAAAAAATCTTATATTTTCTATTCTTCTGGACACTCTGATATAATTTTTATTTGGTCTGAGTGACTAGATAATTATTTTGTTATACATGTATCAACAGATCAACATTGTAGCTGGCATTGCAGACAAACTCTTTCAGGATATTTATAAATTATTTGATAACACAAACAAACCTCACTTATTTTATCAATGACATCATGTCACTTCAGAACTTTGTAACATTTGTATAAGTAAAAATGAGATGAGTAAAATGATTGGCAGAGATGGTAACACAAATTCGGTATAGTATTGAATAACAATTTTGATTATTTTTATTATGACAGTTAAAGAACAGCATAAATCAAAATGGCATATTTGAAGTTCTTTCCAGCACTGGAACTCAAACTCACCATGAACAATAGGAAACGGACGTGACATCAAACAAGATCGTTGCAGAGATAAAAAGTGAGGTTTGGAATACGACGAGCTCCCTAAAGAAGTGTGAGAGTGTGCATATGTTCAACCTAACTATAATCAAGTAATTAAAGGGACACTATAGTCACCAAAACAGCTACAGCTTATTGTATTTGTTCTGGTGAGTAGAATCATTCCCTTCAGGCATTTTGCAGTAGACACTGTGATAACTTCACTAGGGCAAAGGGGGCTAGATGGTGGTTTTAACACTATAGGGTCAATAATCAATTTTGTTTGTATTCCTGGCCCTATAGTGTTCCTTAAGCACAGTTATGAGCAGGAAGGAACACAGAGGACCACATACTACATTTTTTTACTGGCATAAGCAAGCCAGAATAACTGGAGAAACAGGTATCTGGGTATTATATTGGACTTTGACAAGTATTCATTTATTGTTTGTTTTTAATTTTTGATACCATTTTGATTAAATAAAGTATATATGTTTATATATTTATGGTGATCCGGTGTTCCTGCATGTCAAAGTGAGCAATAAACAGGGTTCACACTTGTGAGTAAAATATACTTAAAACACAATATATCTGGTTACTTAAAAATATTATACTATATATACTCTCTCTGGCTATCCCTGCCTTAGATGGCTTTCTGCATGTGTTATTAGTATACAAGCAGTATACTGTATACAAACAGTAGTTTATGGGATGCATACATTTTGTGCATTTACAGGGACACTGTAGTCACTAAAAGAACTTTAGCTTAATGAAGCAGTTTTTGCATATAGATTATGCTTCTGAAGTCTCACTGCTCAATTTTCTCCCTTTTAGGAGCCAAATTATTTTGCTTTTGTCCATGCAGCCCTAGTCACACCTTCCCTGTTTGTGACTCACACAGCCTAATTGAAAAAAAAAATGGTTTCAGATGGTAACTTACTTTTTTTTCCACCTGAAGGCTTTTATTTATTGAATTTTTTCAATAGTTGTTTTCATTTATTTGAGTGTACATATGAAGTTGCAGATGTTTATAACATAGTATGACAGATATATATATATACTGTATTTGTCCATGTATAAGACGCCCCCATGTATTAGACGACCCCTATCTTTTGAGCCAAAAATAAAGAAATAAATATTTTAAACATCAGATCTATCCCTCTCTCTCCTGCTCTGTATTACATCTCTGCCCTCCATTCTTCTCCCTCTCTCACCTGGTTTATATTACAGCTCTGCCCTCCATTTTTTTCCATCTCTCCCTGGTCTATATTACAGCTTGCCCTCCATTCTTCTCCCTCTTTACCCTGGTCTGTATTACAGCTCTGTCCTCCATTCTTCTCCTTCTCTCCCCTGGTCTGTAATACAGACTAAGAGGAAGAGAGGGAGAAAAATGGAGGGAAGGGCTGTAATAGGGAGAGATGGAGGGCAACTTGCCAATCCCAGCGCTGATAGAGGACCTCAGGGAAAGTGATGACAGAGAGTTCCTGAGGATTCAAAGGCCAGGTGAGTGAGTGAGTGAGTCGGCAGGAGGGAGACCGGGCGAGTGAGTCGGCAGGAGAGAGACTAGGTAAGTGCAGGCACCATCTTGGCTTAGGCAGGTTTTTTTAATCCCTGCATTCCGTGTATTTCGTGTATAAGACGACCCACAAGTTTAGACAACATTTTTTTAGAAAAAAATCATCTTACAGTCGGAAAAATACAGTAATGCTTTCAAATATATTTTGGTTTGTTTACTACTGTCATCGGCATTGTCTTAATCAAGTATAACATTGGTTCATCATAAAAGAATTAGAACAAGTATAACACATTTAACCATTAAAAGCTTGTAGCATATCATCGCTGTTTTTATGTATTGGTAGTTGTTGCTTTCATTTCATAATGTAATTTAGTGTAATTAGTGTGAACTATAAATTAAGGTCAAGATGAAACTGCAATTGAGTTCATCTTATCTATCCTGGGCCTGTTATTGTTATCCCATCTTTTTCCTGATTTGCTAAGAGCGGTGTAGGGAGTTTTGTTGTCTATGGAACATTTGTTCCTACCACCTATTTGTTAACAAAGTTTCTGTAACTTGTGTGATAGTAGGGATTTGTTTAGATTTCCAGTTTCTTGTAATAGCTTTTTTAGTGACCATAAAGAGGTGTTGGACATACTTTTCAGGGGTTTGAGGAGTGTTTGTAGGAATATGCGTACTAACCCTCTAAAGGGGTCAGGTGGAATATTTATACTGGTTATGTGAGAGGCTAGTATAAATATTTTCATAGATAATGGTTTCAGGAAGGGGCAGCTCCTGGAAGGGGGGCAGGATCCCCTTCCATTGCACCCACTCCAGCATCTCCCAAGCTGAGATTTGTGTATTTGTAAACCTCCCATTACCAGTTTATATTGTAATTCTAATGGGATATGCAGTGTGTAAACTCCCTCCACATGCCAGCCACCCTCCCCCACTCATCTGATATGTGCTGTTTTAATTGCTTTGCCCATATCCCCCGATAAAACATGGATCTGGATATCTGTGTGATAAAAAGAGTCTATACCATATTGATGGACTTTTTGGCCAAAATATGTTTGGATGCCAGTGCAGTGAAGTCGGATTTCCCTGGGTCAGAATTCTCTTTTTTCTTTGTATGTTGTGCTGTAAGTTTTTAAATAATTCTTCATTAGAGAGGTTGCCATTGGAGCATATGTCTGAGAATGGGAGTGGCATACTCCAGTCATTGATGTCTCCAAAGGTTTGTAGGCCCCCCTTTTTCCAGGAACTCTAATATAATGAGGTTATACACCTTTCCAAGTACTCTAAGGGAGTGTCCTCAGAGGTGATTTCTCAGCAATCTATCTCACACCCAAAGGGAAGATCTGGTGCTTTGTAAAGTGTGTTGGCCATTTAGTTAGGGGTATTTTAAGTAGGTATTGTACTCTTCAGGGAGCCGATATTCAATCCTACATATCCACCCACTGTAGGAAGCACAGAGGAGTAAAGATGGAGAGAACCTGGCCCAGCTGTGCCTCTCTATCATAAGATGCTATGCATGGCATTCCTAGCCCGCCATCCCTCTTCTCGCTATATAGCGTATGCCTGGAGACCCATCTGCGTTGTTTAGTTTCTACAAATTATTCTGAACCTGACTAAATAGTGCAGAGACAACTTTTATGAATTGTAAGGAAATAGTATGAGGCAGGTTTAGAAGGACAATTCATATTTTCTCCAGCAGTATAGATTCTCTTTTATCTTTTTCCATCTCGCTTTAGTATTAATTGAGTTCAAATTTTTGGTCAGTTTCACCCCTAACTATAGTATGTGGTCTTTACTCCATTCATAAGCAAATTATTGTTGCAAGGTATTAATGATTGTGGTGATGAGCACTAGTGGGAGAGACTGAGATTTAGTAAAGTAACTTTGTGATATAATATTTCCCCTAAGGCTTTTAGCATGTTTTCCAGGATGGTCAAAGCAATTAACAGTTTGGTAATGGACAACATTAGGTCGTCCACAAACATCCCTAATTTGTATGTCAGTAATGGAGAGAGTATGTATCCATGAGTATCGGGGTTGTCCTATATAGATATTGCCAAGGGTTGCAATGCTTGGTTATATAAAAATGGGCAGAGTGGGCAAGCCCATCTTGACCCATTAGTTATTGAAAAAGTTTTGGAGAAGAAAGCAGAGTGTAAAACTGAGATTGTAGAGATGAAGAGAATTAAGCTGCTGGGATACCAAATCTAGATAATATTTCAAACATAATATTTAAAAATAAGTCCTGCACTCAAACTCCCACTATACCTGGGTGGCAGCTATTATCACAGTACAGATAAGCCCAAATACGCACCATAAAAACCAAAGAAAATAGTTGCTTGTGCACTATCCCAAATCTCTTTGCACATTTAATTAACTAGAGATTTTTAGCATCACTCATGTGGCCACTTAAGTATAAGCTCACCTGTCACATGCATAGGTATTTGTGATAGTGCACGAGTAACTGTTTTCTTTGGTTTAAATGTTTCAAACATGTATACCCAGTGTACTCTATCAAATGCTTTTTCAACTTTGAATGAAAGTAGAAGACTTGGGGTTTAAGATATGTAGGCTTGGTATATGAGATAAAATAATTTACAGCTGTTGTTTGTGGCTTGACACCCTAACACAAAACCTACCTGGTATGGGTGTAGTAGCATAAGGATGAGAGGAGCTATTAGCCAGGACTTTTGCATACATTTTGGGTTTTACATTTAAAAGTGAGATAGGATTGACATTCTGACATACTGTGGGTGTATTCCTTGGTTTTGGTAGGGTGATGATGTAAACATGTGTCACTTATTTTGGAGTGATGATTTATGTTGTGAGATGTTTAAAGAAGTCCGTAAGGTGTGGTAGAATCATCGTGAGAAAGGTTTGGTAATATTGACCAGCAAATCTCTCAGGTCCCAGACTTTTGTTCTTAGAAGATTATTTACAACTTTTTCTGTCGGGATATCTGCTGAGAGGGTTAGTGCTTATTCTGTTGTTATCTGTGGTAAATTATCTAGGAAACTATTTATAGCGAATTATAATGGTTGCACTATGTTAGGGTGTATATTTAGATTATATAGCGATTCTTAAAATGATGCAAACTCGGCAGCTGTCTTGGCAAGATTGAGGATCTTGTGATCTGCTTTTCACTGAATTAAGGGTAAAGTTGTGGATGCCGAACACTCCCTAAATTTCCTTGCTAACAATCTTGTGTTTTAATCTATGAAGCTGTTGTTCCATGTTGTGCAGTTTTAATTCCTGTATCGGTCTTTCGAGCAAGGCAATGTCATGAGTAGTTTTTATGTGTGGGTTTAGTTTTGTGTCTCGTTTGTTTTAACTAGTTCTTGTTCTTTTTAGAATGTTCTCCTATTTTTAGATGCTATTTGAATAAATTTACATAGAAACATAGAATGAGGCAGCAGATAAGAACCATTCGGCCCATCTAGTCTGCCCAATTTTCTAAATACTTTCATTAGTCCCTGGCCTCATCTTATAGTTGTGATAGCCTTATGTCTAACTCATGCATGCTTAAACTTCCTTAAACTCTACCACTTCAGCTGAAAGGCTATTCCGTGCACCCAATACCCTCTCAGTAAAGTAATATTTCCTGATATTATTTTCAAACTTTTGCCCCTCTAATTTAAGACTATGTCTTCTTGTTGTGGTAGTTTTTCTTCTTTTAAATATAGTCTCCTCCGTTACTGTGTTGATTCCCTTTATGTATTTACATGTTTCTATCATATCCAACTTGTCTCGTCTTTCCACCAAGCTATACATGTTAAGTTCCTTTAACCTTTCCTTGTAAGATTTATCCTGCAATCCATGAACCAGTTTAGTAGCCCTTCTCTGAACTCTCTCTAAAATCAATATCCTGGAGGTACTCCAAGTGAGGTCTCATCAGTGTTCTGTACAATGGCATGAGCACTTCCCTCTTTCTACTACTAATATCTCTTCCTATACAACCAAGCATTCTGCTAGCATTTCCTGCTGCTCTGTTACATTGTCTGCCTACCTTTAAGTCATCAGAAGTAATCACCCCTAAATCCCTTTCAGATGTTGAGGTCAGTGACGTCTCTAGGATTCATTTTTAGGGGGGGGCACATGGTGGGCCAGGGACAAAAGTAGAGGGGCACATTTAACTCCGCCCTCTCCACAGTTTGACCCCGCCCCTGCCGCGTGTTAAGCCCCTCCCCAACACAATGTGTTGTTTTTTTTTTAATAATCCCTGGTGGAGGATTCATTATTTTCCACCAGGGATTATTAAAAAAACAAACACATTTCCCTTGATACAGTGCCATAGTTGCCAACATTTGAAAACAAATTCCAAGGACATTTTGCAGCACAGATATCAATTACTGTATGTGTATAATATCCCTGGACAGTAAGTGCTCTCTGTATAATACAGGGTTGTGTGTATAATAAATCGGGACAGTCAGTGGTCCCTGTACAGTGCTGCTCTCTGTATAGTACATGGCTGTGTGTATAATATCCCGGGAGAGTCAGTGCACCCTGTATAGTGCTGCTCTCTGTATTATACAGGTCTGTTTGTGTATAATATCCCAAGACAGAGAGAAGCCCTATACAGGGAACACTGACTGTCCCAGGATATTATACAGACACAGACCTGTATTATACAAAGAGCAGCACTATACAGGAAGCACTAACTATCCCGGGATATTATACACACACAGATCTGTATTATACAGAGAACAGCACTATAGTATTATACAGATAGCTGAGCATATACCCCATGTCCCAATCTCTAGACTACTAGTACCTGTCAACAGCAGCTCCCAGACGCGTGTAACAGGGCTTAAGTGTGCGGCAGCTCACACAGATGATTCAGCTGTAAAGCGCACTCGCTGGCAGAGCCAAACTGGGAATCCAAAGCAGCCCTGGAAAAAATGTATGCCATTCCTACAAGACAATATATATATATATATATATATATATATATATTGTACAGTAAGCACACAAGCTCACTGACATGCGCAAATAGGCTCACTGACAGACAAAAAAACTCTGACTCACACACAAGCTTACTACAGACAAACTCACTTGTAGAAATACAAGGCTCACTACAAAGAAGTTCAGGGACACACACAAGCTCACTAAAGACAAGCTCACTGACACACACATGCTCACTAAATAGAAGCTCACTGACACACACATGCAGTACCATCTTAACAGTGTTACGGGCCCCGGGCAAAGCAGTGCACTGGGGCCCTTCCTACACAACAACTCACAGGAATAAAAATTTGAATTATTGATATACTGCTGAGTACATACACACAGTACACTGAATACGAACACGAGAGACTGCTGAATACACACACACACACACACACACATAGATTTCTGAATGCACACAGACTCCTGAATGCACACAGGCGTTGCTGAATGCACACAGGCTGATTTATACACTTACATAATGACTGCTGAGTCCATACACACAGACATACAGACTGCTGAGTCCATACACACACACAGACACACACACAGACTGTTGAGTCCAAATACACACACAGACTGCTGAGTCCATATACACACACAGACACACACAGACTACTGAGTCCATACACACACACAGACAGCTGAGTTCATACACACACACACAGACTGCTGAGTGCATACACACCCACACACAGACTGCTGAGTCCACACACACACACAGACTGCTGAGTTCATACACACACACACACAGACTGCTATGTCCACAAACACACACACACAGACCGCTGAGTCCATGTGCACACACACACACACACACACAGACCGCTGAGTCCATGCACACACACACACACACACACACTTCTGAGTCCACACACACACACACACACACAGACTGCTGAGTCCATACACACACACACAGACTGCTGAGTCCATACACACACACAGACACAGACTGCGGAGTCCATACACACACACACACACACACACAAGCTTCCTCACTAGCAGAGACACACACACACACATCAAGCCCACCTGTCACTGGAGGCTGTTGCTGGGCGTCAGACAGCCATCTTCTGGCCTTTCCAGCAGCAGCAGGGTCTGCTGCTTAACAGCGGGGGCTTTGTTTGGGGGCAGGGCCTGTGCCGGGGAGCCTGTCAGTGCTCCGTTCCAGCTCCTCTTTCCTGCATTCCCTCGGGCTGTAACACACTGTTACAGTCCAAGGGAATATAATTTAAACACATGGCAAGTTGCTAGAATTTGGGGTGGCCCAAAGGGGGGGGGGGGCACAGCATGATATAGGGGGAGCCATGGCCCCCTCTGTACCACCCTAGCGACGCCACTGGTTGAGTTTAGGACTCTTTCAAATATTCTGTACTCTGCCCTTGGATGGAAAAGGGCATTGCCTCAATTTTTTACTCTAATACTGCCAGCTACAATTAGTGATTCAATATCTTAGATTATGCTTGTAATATATAATAATAACAAATTATTTACCCAGGAAAGGTACATTCAGATTATTCCCTTAGCCCAACATCCAGGGGTTGTTATTATTACCCAATTTAATGGTACTCATTTTATCAACCTTGGAAGGATGAAGGGCTGACCCAAGGGTTGAACAGATTCTACTGATGATGTATTACCCCACTGAGCTATCTCACCGTTAATTTACTGTTTATCACCGCTTTTTGGGATAGTCATAGGGATGTCGGGTCTAACCTTCTCATCTCTTAAAAAGGATTACTTAAGGCTCCACACTCTACTCCCCCTGCATGGCTATTCCTCAAAGTTTGATGGGCAGATGGTGACATGGTCTGACCAAGAGTGATGTCCTATAGTACATTTTATAATCTTTTGTAAAGTTGTTCTGTCCACTACAAAATAGTCTAGCCTATAGTAGCTAAGATGTCAGGAAGAGTAGAATGTGTAGTCTCTCAATGACAGGTTTTCGCTCCTGGCACCCACCAATTTGTACCACAGTGTCTGTAAATGTTTACTCTGCAAGTCTCGCCAAATAGATATGTTGAGCAGAGGTGTCCTGAGCTGGGTTGGCTAACGTATTATAGTACCTACTGAACATAATCCTATCTTGTTCATCTTCATATAATTTGTGGAATAGTTTTCTAAGAAAAGCTTTTTGTGAGTTTGGGGTGTATACATTAACTAGAGTATATCTGAAAATGTTAATCCTACAGGAGAGAATAAGATAGACTCCCTTCTGAACATTTTAAAAGTAATTGAAAATACAGATTCATTGATCAGTATGGATACCATTCTGGGCCCCTAGGACCATGGAATGATATTCTAGGGGATATTGTGGGCTTTGCAAGTGGGGTGCTTAGTTTTGGAGAAGTGTGTTTCTTGTATGCAGATGATGCATGATTTGGCTTTAGAGGCTTCTCTGAAAAGCTGGTGTCTTTTATATGGAGTATTCAGCCCTTTTACATTAATAGAGAGGATGTTTAGATCCGTGATGTAATATGTAAGGGGGGAGGAGGGGGTCTAGTGAAGAAAATGTGTTTGTATGCCAGTTTTGTATAGACAGGTGGTTCTTGATGACATGTGTGGTCTCTCAAGGATACGTTTATGTTCCAATACTCAGTAGTGTGTTCCTCACAGTTAGGCAGTTGCTGGCATGTAAAACAAAAAAAATGCAAACTATATAAAATTGAAATAAACACAAGTGATCGCTAATAGCAGTAATGGCCATTGATCAATCCACCCTACAGTGTGGGTGGGGGTGTCCATAACATAGGACATCATATCAATAAAAACAGTCTCATAACATTTCAATTCCCATTTGGCCGTATTTCATAGTCAGGGCCGGACTGGGAAAAAAATTAGGCCCGGGCATTTTTCAATCAGAGCGGCCCCCTAAGAAAGGGGCGGGGCCAGAGAGTGTGTGTTTTGTCATCACTAATGACAACACGCCCCCTCTCAAAGTGAGCATGTTGGTTCAATGCCCAGAGCCCTGCTGAAGAGCTCTGGCATTAGAAAAAGGCCCTGTATTTGTTCTGCCCAGCGCAAGCAAATGTAATAACATGCTTGTGTTGTGTTTGCTTTTAAATTGTCTCTGGTGTCTCCACAAGTGGGATACCAGAGGACAAATGGAAAGTGCATGGTGCATATGTTTGGAGCCTGCTTGTGGGATTGCGTGTGTGTAGAGTGTAAATAGGTCAATTTAATTTGTGTTTGTGGTGTAATATGTGTGGCTAGGGGCTGTAGAGAGTGTGTGTATAGGGGGCATAGTTTTATAGGGGATGCGTGTGTGTTTATAGGTGACGTAGTGTGTGTAGGGGTTGCAGAGAGGGTGTGTTTAGAGAATGTTGTATGTGTTTGCTGACAAGGAATGTAGTGTGTGTGTGTAGGAGATCTACTGTGTAAAGGACCCAGTGTGTGTGTGTGTGTGTGTGTGTGTGTATAGAGGATAAAGAGTGCATATAGAGTAAGGGATCTAGTGTGTATCTGAAGCGTAATGTGTGTAGTGGTGCAGTGTGAGGGGTGCTGTGTGTGTGTGTGTATGTATATATATATTAGGACTTATTGTATGTGTGAGGGGCGCAGTGTGTGTATGTAAGAGGGGTGCTGTGTGTGGGGGTGTTTTTATCTGCTGTCACATTCTAGGTTTCTAATTTTCTTTGTCTGTTAACTCACTGAGGGTTATTTTATATATATATATATATATATGTGTGTGTGCTGTATATGTGTGGGAGTGTGCTGTGTGTGTCTAGGGGGTGCTGTGTCTGGGGGGTGCAGTGTGTGTCTGGGTGCTGTGTGTGTCTGGGTGCAGTGTGTGTCTGTGGGTGCAGTGTGTGTCTGTGGGTGCTGTGTGTGTCTGTGGGTGCTGTGTGTGTCTGGGGGTGCTGTGTGTGTCTGGGGGTGCTGTGTCTGGGTGCAGTGTGTTTCTGGGTGTGGCTGTGTGTGTCTGGCTGCAGTGTGTCTGGGGGTGCTGTGTGTGTGTCTGGGGGTGCTGTGTGTATGGAGGTGCTGTGTGTGTGTCTGGGGGCTGTGTGTGTCTGGGGGCTGTGTGTGTCTGGAGTTATGTGTCTGGGGGTGCTGTGTCTGGGGGTGCTGTGTCTGGGGGTGCTGTGTGTGTCTGGGGGGTCACTGTGTCTGGGGAGGGCTGTGTCTGAGGGGTGCTGTGTGTGTCTGGGGGTTGCTGTGTCTGGGGGCTGTGTGTCTGGGGGTGCTGTGTGTGTCTAGGGGGTGCTGTGTGTGTCTGGGTGCGCTGTGTGTGTCTGGGTGCGCTGTGTGTGTCTGGGTGCGCTGTGTGTGTCTGGGTGCGCTGTGTGTGTCTGGGGGCTGTGTGTCTGGGGGTGCTGTGTGTGTCTGGGGGGGTGCTGTGTCTGGGGGCTGTGTGTTTGTGAGTGAATGCATTTTTTTATTTAAATTTAAATATTTTTTTTTTACTAATAAAAA